>JBBGZY010002387.1:0-7500 GCA_037952925.1 Lithobates clamitans | reverse complement strand
CCGGGATGGGATCAGAGGGGATGGATGGAGCCGGGATAGGATTGGAGGGGATGGATGGAGCCGGGATAGGATCAGAGGGGATGGATGGAGCCAGGATGACTGGAGCCAGGATGGGATCGGTGGGGGTGGATGGAGCCAGGATGGGATCGGAGGGGGTGGATGGATCTGGGATAGGATCGGAGGGGTGGATGGAGCCAGGATAGGATTGGAGGGGATGGATGGAGCCAGGATGGAATTGGAGGGGATGGATAGAGCCGGGATGGGATCAGAGGGGATGGATGGAGGCGGGATGGGATCAGAGGGGATGGATGGAGCCGGGATGGGATAAGAGGGGATGGATGGAGCCGGGATGGGATCAGAGGGGATGGATGGAGCCGAGATGTGATCGGAGGAGGTGGATGGAGCTGGGATGGGATTAGAGGATATGTACTAGGGGGTGCTTTGGGAAGGAAGAGGAATTTTGCTGGGGGGTCAAACTTCAAATCTGCCCCCTCCTTCTACTTCTAGCATGAGTTCTAACCCAAATGAAAGCCCCCTAGCACATGTCCTCTAACCCCCACCCCCTCCCTAAAATCACTCCTAGCAGCATAGATGTTACCTGTCAATTCCCCACCTCCCAATCGCCATGTTCCCCTCCCCTGCAATATTCCTGTTACTTTACTTACTGTACCTTAGCGCCGGGCAGATGCTGTAGAGCAGTGTCCCTCCTCCTCCTCCCGGTCTGTGTACTTGTAAGAAGGAGGAGGAGGAGGCGGCGGCTATAGTCCAGTCTGCAGTGAATTTTATGGAGCCAGCGGGGAGAGATGTGACTGTAGCGTGCGGGACGGTGGGATCCCGGGCACCTTGTCTCTCTACCTCACTCCCTCCGGCTCCTCCCCCACTCTAACTGCACATCGCGTGCAGCTGAAGAGGTTCCAGCAGAGAGGGAGGGAGCCGCGCGGTACCGGTACTTGCCTGAGCCTGGTGTCGCCCTCTGCAGCGTGGCACCCGGGTGCGGACCGCACCCCCCGCACCCCCCTAGCAACGCCTCTGTCTGAACATATATCACAATGGCACCATCATGGCACAAGGCATAGAGGAACAATTAGAGGGGTTTAAGCATGTCTTCCCCCAAATTAAAGATCAGGCCAAGGTTTATAAGGATTTAAAAGCTACAGACAAAAAGGATGAGAAACAGATACCAGCAAAGACATTGTCCATAGACATGGCTGATGTCCCCTCACCCAACATCCTCAGAGATTGCTTATCTCAACTAGACAGAGGTTTTGTACAGTTCAGAACAGCTTCAAAGAGAGTTAGGTGACAAAAATGTAAATGACCAGCTGAGGGAAGAGCTGAACACATTCAAATCTGAACACGTCTGTCCTATTAGAAATTCGATCTACAATGCAACAGCTACAACAAGAAAACGCTCAATTAAGGGAAGAAATAAATACACTAATACACTAAATACACTAAAATCACAAATGATACTCCACAATCAGGAAACAGAATTAAAAGGGATGGTCTGTACAGACAAAGTGCCCATCAACAAACAACAGACTAGTGAGATTCATCAACATTACAAAGCCCAGCAACAGCCAAGACAACTCCAATAATCCAGAAACCCCAAAGAAACCATTATTACACCACAAGAACAGGCAACAAACTCCTGAAATTGTTTTAATAATAGACTCAAATGGGAAATACCTTAAAACCAAACGGCTCTTCCCAGGAACAAGAGTCTCCAAAATTCACTGTTCCACAATTGAACAGGTAACAGGAGTTATTAACGATCCATATTTCACTAACCCCAAACATATCATCATACACACAGGCACAAACAACATTCCGGAACAACAGGACGTTATCGTTGACAAATTACTGCAACTAACAGAGACTGCACAACAAAAATTCCCACAGTCCAAAGTAATTCTGTCCTCCATTCTTCCAAGGAGAGACATACCAAACAGCATAATTGAACGAATCAACACAGAGCTGGCAGACAAAACCAGGTCAAAGCCTTCCATTCACCTGCCACAACACCATTCTATAATGCCCCAACACCTCTATGACAACAAACATCTGAACAAACAAGGGGTCAGTCACCTGGCAAGAGAAGTCAAAGACATTGTTCTTGAGAGAACTCACAACCCTGAACATGGCACAACCCATTCTCAGACAGACACAATTAAAACTGCAAGACCCCAAACATCTCCACTAGGGATGAGCCGAACACCCCCCGGTTCGGTTCGCACCAGAACCTGCGAACGGACCGAAAGTTTGCACGAACGTTAGAACCCAATTGACGTCTATGGGACTCGAACGTTCGAAATCAAAAGTGCTCATTTTAAAGGCTAATTTGCATGGTATTGTCCTAAAAAGGGTTTGGGGACCCGGGTCCTACCCCAGGGGACATGTATCAATGCAAAAAAAACTTTTAAAAATGGCCGTTTTTTCGGGAGAAGTGATTTTAATGATGCTTAAAGTAAAAAAAAAAAGTGAAATATTCCTTTAAATATCGTACCTGGGGGGTGTCTATAGTATGCCTGTAAAGTGACACGTGTTTCCCATGTTTAGAACAGTCCCTGCACCAAATGTCATTTTTAAAGGAAAAAATCTCATTTAAAAGTGCTTGCGGGTTTAATGTAATGTCGGGTCCTGGCAATATGGATGAAAATCAGTGAGACAAACGGCATGGGTACCCCCAGTCCATTACCAGGCCCTTTGGGTCTTGTATGGATATTAAGGGGAACCCCGCACTCAAATTAAAATAAGGAAAAAATAAGGAAAGGTGTGGGGCCACCAGGCCCTATATACTCTGAACAGCAGTATACAGGCGGTGCAATCAAGACAGGGACTGTAGGTTTGTTGTTAAGTAGAATCTCTTTGTAATTTTGAACGGGTACATTTTTAACGTGTTTAGCTCCAGCCAAAAAATCTTTTTTAAGCTTTTTGGAAAACATAGGGAAGGGTTATCACCCCTGTGACATTTGTTTTGCTGTCTGTGCTCCTCATCAGAAGATTTTACCTCACTTTTTGTCCCAATGAAAAATGTTTTTTGAAAATTTGGGTTTTTTTGTGGAACAAGGATTGGAAAGCATCAGAATTTCCCTTCCTAGGGGTAGATTTCATCTCACTTCCTGTTGTCTCCTTCCGTTTGCAAGTAGGAGTCATTTGTAAGTTAGATGTTTGAAAGTAGGGTCCTGCACTATATACTCAGCAGAAATTTGGGCCTTAGGTGTTGCTGTGGCCACAACACTGTAAGCCCTCACAGGGCCCTGCTGTGAAATATTAGATCAAGAATTGTAATTACATGCCCCTGTTGAACAGGAGCTGAAAAATTAGGCCTTAGGCACTGGTGCTGGTGCCACAACACTGCAACCCCTCACAGACACTCTAGTTGGAACGCAGGAATGAGCCCTGCTGCAAAGTATTGCATCAAAAATTGTAATTACACGCCCCTGTTAAACAAGGGCTGAAAAATTGGGCATTAGGCACTGGTGCTGGTGCCACAACACTGCAACCCTCACAGACACTCTAGTTGGAACGCAGGAACGAGCCCTGCTGCAAAGTATTGCATCAAAAATTGTAATTACACGCCCCTGTTAGACAGGGGCAGAAAAATTTGGCCTTAGGCACTGGTGCTGGTGCCACAACACTGCAACCCCTCACAGACACTCTAGTTGGAATGCAGGAATGAGCCCTGCTGCAAAGTATTGCATCAAAAATTGTAATTACACGCCCCTGTTAGACAGGGGCAGAAAAATTGGGCTTAGGCACTGGTGCTGGTGCCACAACACTGCAACCCCTCACAGACACTCTAGTTGGAATGCAGGAACGAGCCCTGCTGCAAAGTATTACATCAAAAATTGTAATTACACGCCCCTGTTAAACAGGGGCTGAAAAATTGTGCCTTAGGCACTGGTGGTGGCGCCCAGAACCAACAATGTTCTTACAAGCTATCAGCGTGATGATTGAGGAGGAAGAGGATAATTACTCAGGGATAGTCACTCAGCATCAGCATAGGCAGTCTTTGAAGGGATCTGAGATTTCAAAAAAAATTATTCGGTTACATCAGCATCAGGTGCTTGGTAGCTGGTGGTGATCCAAGACTGATTCATTTTTATGAAGGTCAGTCGATCGACCGAGTCGGTGGACAGGCGCACCCTGTGATCGGTTACCACGCCTCCAGCAGCACTGAATGTGCGTTCCGAAAGAACGCGGGATGCAGGACAGGCCAGTAGCTCAATTGCATACTGTGCAAGCTCTGGCCAGTGATCCATCCTCAAGACCCAGTAACCCAGAGGATTTTCGGTGGGAAAGGTGTCCAAGACATTGAGCCGAGGGAAGAGGCCGCTGCTTTGCCAGACAAAGCACCCTGGGAATGGGTGAGAGAGGATGAGGAGGATGAGGATGGCTTGGTCATCCACTCGACCAAGTCTTCCGCATGTTGCGGCTCAACACGGTCAGCTACCGAAAAAAAGGCCAAGCGTGTCCCATGGCCACGTGCTGATGAGGATGCACCGTCTCCACGACCAGCACTAGACACAGAGCCTGCTTGCCCTCTCTTATTGGCTTGTGACTGTCTGCCTCTCCTTCTTGGCCTTCCAGACATACTAATGGCCTGTAGCTGCACTAAGCTGGGATATATATATATATATATATATATATATATATATATATATATATATATACTGATACTGCAGCTAGCAAAATCAACTGCCTGCCTGTAGTATGAGAACACCACCAACCTTCTACAGGTAGCTTTAGCTGAACACTGTGAGGTGACGCACCCCACTAACTTGTAGGTTTAGCTGAACACTCTGAGCAGGACGCACTGCACTAACTGTAAATAGTCGAGCTGCCTGACTGTGGTACTAATAGGATCAAAAGAACACCAGTAATTTTCTTCAGGTAGCTTTATATACTGTAACAAGACAAGCCTGCCTGTCAGTAGGAAGATAACAGGAACGGATCTAGCTGAACACTGTGAGCAGGACGCACTGCACTAAATGTAAATAGTCTAGCTGCCTGACCGTGGTACTAATAGGATCAAAAGAACACCAGTAATTTTCTTTAGGTAGCTGTAAATACTGTAACAAGACAAGCCTGCCTGTCAGTAGAAAGATAACAGGAACGGATCTAGCTGAACACTGTGAGCAGGACGCACTGCACTAAATGTAAATAGTCTAGAAGATAACAGGAACGGATCTAGCTAAACTGAATACAGTGTATATATATATATATGCAACACCTGGGATGCATATACATACACAATACACTTTAAGTGCAGCTAACTGACTGACTGTCCTGCCTAATCTAGCTAACTCAAATGAAATGACACTGTCTCTCTCTCTCTCTAAGCACACCGGAACACACTGCACAGGGCCGCCGTGCAGGCGGCCTTATATAGTGTGGGGCGTGTACTAAATCCCCTGAGCCATAATTGGCCAAAGCCTCCTTGGCTTTGGCCAATTACGGCTCTCTGTTCAGGCGGCGCTGTGATTGGCCAAGCATTGCGGGTCATAGTGCATGCTTGGCCAATCATCAGCAAGCAATGCACTGCGATGCCACAGTGAATTATGGGCAGTGACACGCCACACGAATTTGGCGCGAACGGCCCATATCGTTCGCAATTCGGCGAACAGCCGATGTTCGAGTCGAACATGGGTTCGACTCGAACATGAAGCTCATCCCTAATCTCCACTAATTCAATACAACAATACATTCAGCCAAAAAACAGGGCCACGAAGATGGCAAGAATGGAGTAAACCACCCACCCCAAGATGGATGTTAAGATCACTACAGAGCAGAGAAAAGGAGGAAATAAGAACCCTCCTCAGCACATTATGCAATAAACTATGTGACTGAGCTAAAAATAAGCAAAAAAGATAATGACAACCACCCATAACCCGATTTGTCCCAGGAAATTTACCCATTACAAGGTATATAAATATACAAACAAAAAATGACATCACTAGTAATCAGTATAGATGAGTCGAACACCCCCTTGTTCGGTTCGCACCAGAACATGCAAACAGGCAAAAAATTTGTTCGAACACGTGAACACCGTTAAAGTCTATTTGACACGAACATGAATAATCAAAAGTGCTAATTTTAAAGTCTTATATGCATGGTATTGTCATAAAAAGTGTTTGGGGACCCGGGTCCTGCCCCAGGGGACATGGATCAATGCAAAAAAAGTTTTAAAAAGGCCGTTTTTTCGGGAGCGTTGATTTTAATAATGCTTAAAGTGAAACGATAAAAGTGTAATATCCCTTTAAATTTTGTACCTGGGGTGTGTCTATAGTATGCCTGTAAAGGGGCGCATGTTTCCTGTGTTTAGAACAGTCTGACAGCAAAAGGACATTTCAAAGGAAAAAAAGTAATTTAAAACTAATCGTAGCTATTAATGAATTGCCGGTCTGAAAATACACATAGAAGTTAAAACGGCATGGGAATTCCCCATAGGAGAACCCCAAACCAAAATTTAAAAAAAAATGACGTGGGGGGTCCCCCTAAATTCCATACCAGGCCCTTCAGGTCTGGTATGGATATTAAGGGGAACCCCGGCCAAAATTTTTTTAAAAATGGCGTGGGGTCCCCCTCAAAATCTATACCAGACCCTTCAGGTCTGGTATGGATTTTAAGGGGAACCCCGCGGCAAAAATTTTTTAAAAAAATGGCGTGGGGTACCCCCAAAAATCCATACCAGACCCTTATCTGAACACGCAACCTGGCAGGCTGCAGGGAAAGAGGGGGGACAAGAGAGTGGGCCCCCCCTCCTGAACCGTACCAGGCCACATGCCCTCAACATTGGGAGGGTGCTTTGGGGTAGCCCCCCAAAAAACCTTGTCCCCATGTTGATGGGGACAAGGGCCTCATCCCCACAACCCTTGCTCGATGGTTGTGGGGGTCTGCGGGCGGGGGGCTTATCAGAATCTGGAAGCCCCCTTTAACAAGGGACCCCCAGATCCCGGCCCTCACCCCCTGTGTGAAATGGTAAGGGGGTACTTTTACCCCTACCATTTCACAAAAAAACTGTCAAAGATGTTAAAAATGACAAGAGACAGTTATTGACAATTCCTTTATTTAAATGCTTCTTCTTTCTTCTATCTTCTTTGTTTGGGACCCCATCTCAACAGAAAATTTACGTCTGGAATTCTGCAAGCACCTCCTCCAAGTCCATCAACAGTACTTGCCGGTTTGAGTTTGGCAGATTCAACCTTACTTCTCACAGTACAGAAGAGGGCGCTATCATACTGGGACCACCTACAAAACAGCAGTCCCAACTCATACCACCATAAAGCCTTACTGAACAGTAAAGACCAGTCCAAGCCGTGTGGCCTGCAACAACTCATCAACACCTTGTCTATCTCAAACTCTCAACAATGCGGCCTGACAAAATCTCAAATAAAAAACATAATCAATGACTCCCAAAGAAAAACATGTTAGAATGGAGAAATGAGCTAACTGTTTACCAGTCATTGCAGAGAGACTACAAACTGGCCCCGTACC
>JBBGZY010002386.1:0-351182 GCA_037952925.1 Lithobates clamitans | reverse complement strand
CCCCTCTCTTCTCAATTCTCTCTCTCCCTCTCTCTCTCTTTTTCTCCCCTCTTTTCTCAATCCTCTCTCTCCCTATTTTTCTCCCCTCTCTTCTCAATCCCTCTCTCTCTTTTTCTCCCCTCTTCCCTCACAATCCTCTCTCTCTCTCTCTCTCTCCTCTCTCTCTCTCTCTCTCTCTCTCTCTCTCCCTTTTTTCTTCCCCCTCTTCTCAATTCTCTCTTTCTCTCTCTCTCTCTCTCTCTCTCTCTCTCTCTCTCTCCCCCCCCCCCCCTCTCTTCTCAATCCTCTCTCTTTCTCCCCTCTCTTCTCAATCCCCGCTCTTTCTCTCTTTTCTCCCCTCTCTTCTCTATCTTCTTCTCCTCTCTTTTCTCTCTCTTATTACTTGTCTCGTGTCTGTCTTCCTTTTCCCTCACCTGCTTTTTCTTCTTTTTCCTCTTTTCTTCTCTTATTTTCTGATTTCTCAGTTTTTTTTCCTACTCATCTGCTCTCTCTTTTTTTTTTTTTTTTGTCTTTTTCTTTCTCCTCCCCTTTTTTTGCTGCCCTTGTCTCTTCCTCCTTTTCTCATATCTCTCTAACAATCCCCTCATTCTCTTATTTTGATTTTTTACTTTCCATTTTCTTCCTTTTTCCCTTCTTGCTCTCCCTCATACATTACCTAATAGCAACTGATCTGAGTTTAGAATGTGACATCAGCATGTCTGCGTTACAAATGCTAATTATCCCACACACATTTTCCAGTACACTGGTAGCTATCTGCACAACCACCACACACCGATCATAACTTTTTCCCCAGGTTAGCACCCCATGTGACTCATGACCACATACAGTACTGTGCAAAAGTTTTAGGCAGGTGTGAAGAAATTCTGTAAAGTAAGAATGTTTTAAAAAAGATACATTTTAATTGTTTATTTTTATCCATTTACAAAAGTGAGAGAATAGAAGAAAAATGTAAATCAAATTCATATTTGGTGTGACTACCTTTTGGCTTAAAACCATCATCAGTTCTTACACTTGCACACTTTGTACACTTGCACAAAGTCAGAGATTATGTAGAATTATGCCCCGTACACACGGTCGGATTTTCCGATGGAAAATGTCCGATCGGAGCGTGTTGTCGGAAATTCCGACCGTGTGTGGGCTCCATCGGACATTTTCCATCGGATTTTCCCACACACAAAGTTGGACAGCAGGAGATAAAATTTTCCGACAACAAAATCCGTTGTCGGAAATTCCGATCGTGTGTACACAAATCCGACGGACAAAGTGCCACGCATGCTCAGAATAAATAAAGAGATGAAAGCTATTGGCCACTGCCCCGTTTATAGTCCCGACGTACGTGTTTTACGTCACCGCGTTTAGAACGATCGGATTTTCTGACAACTTTGTGTGACCGTGTGTATGCAAGACAAGTTTGAGCCAACATCCGACGGAAAAAATCCTAGGATTTTGTTGTCGGAATGTCCGAACAAAGTCCGACCGTGTGTACGGGGCATAAGAGTCAGGTGTATGATTTACCAATTATACCAAGCAGGAGCTAATGATCAATTTCATATGTAGCCACTCGACCTCCGGAAGATATACCCCCACCCCTTCCTGACCAGGCCATTTTTGCAACACAGGACTGCAATACCTTAACTGACAATTGCGCGGTTGTGCGACGCTGTACCCAAATTAAATTTATGTCCTTTTTTTCCCACAAATAGAGCTTTTTTTGGTAGTATTTGATCGCCTCTGCAATTTATTTTTTTATTCTTTTGCACTATAAAAAAAAACTGACGATATTGAAAAAAAAAGTAAATATTTTTTTTATACTTTCTGCTATAAAACACATCCAATAAAAAAAAAAATGTAAAAAATCCAATTTCTTCATCAATTTAAGCCAATATGTATTCTGCTACATATTCTTGGTAAAAAAAAAATCCCAATAAGCGTACATTGATTGGTTTGTGCAAAAGTTACAGCGTCTACAAACTATGGGATATATTTGTATTATTTTTTTTAGCACGATCAGTGACTAATAACAGGACTGCAATATTGGGACGGACAAATTGGACACTGACACCGTTGACACTTTTTTGGGGACCGGTGATATTATTACAGTGATCAGTGCTAAAAATATGCACTGTCACTGTACTAATGACACAGGCAGGGAAAGGGATAACATCCGGGGCAATCAAAGGGTTAACTGCGTGCCTAGGTGGTGTTTTACTACTGTGGGGGAGGTGTTTTTATTAGGGGAAGGCATAGATCCATGTCTCTGCTTTGCAGGAACACAGGATCAATGCTTACCTTACTGACATAACGGTGATCTACCTTGTTTACATAGGCAGATCGCCGTTCTGCCTGTGTACAGAGCAATCGGTGGGTGCCGGCGGACATCGGGTCTGCAGGACCCACTGATGAGCTCCCGCTGTGTAGAATCATAGCGGGAGGGAGTCGCCTGCAGCGTGCACTCACCCGATACCTGGAAGTGCAGGATTGCGTATATATATATATACCTGATCCTGCGCAGTGAGGCCATCCTGTAGCAGTAAAACTGCTATAGGGCGGTCGGCAAGTGGGTAGGTTGAAACACAGTCATTAACTAAAATAGAAGCAGCTGTGAAGGAGACTTAAAACTGGGTGAGGAACAGCCAAACTTTGCTACTAAGGTGAGGTTGTGGAAGTCAGTTTCATGTCACAGGTCATACACTATGGCAGGGCTGAGTACAGCAACAAGGTAGTTATACTGCATCAGCAAGGTCTCTCCCAGGCAAAGATTTCAAAGCAGACCGAGGTTTAAGATGTGCTGTTCAAGCTCTTTTGAAGAAGCACAAAGAAAGGGCAACGTTGAGGATCAAAGATAAACTATTAACGCTTCTATTTCTGAAAGCATTCTTAATTGACATCATTTTTTCACACCTGCCTAAAACTTTTGCACAGTAATGTACATTAATGCTCTTTTTTTTTTGTAATTGTGATACTCTTTATTGTTATTTGTATTATTTTATTTGGTAACTAGCAGGGTCATACATACAGGTATTTCTTGTATTTATCTAACTGTAATTACCCATTTAATTGTATTATACCTTTAATCCGATAGTTCCTTTTATAAACTAAACACTGCTCAGTAGACCTACAGTATCTTGCTATTAGCGTCTGAATATTTTGCATTCTGATAGAATAGTGAAGCATTTACAAATACCTGAGTGTCAGTGACAGTGCCCAGTCTCTGCCCCCTGGAACGGCAATCTAATGATGTCACTGCTGCGGCATGCCAGTAACAGCGGCAGTGCCAGGCCGGCAGCTGTTCCCCCAGCTGGTAGGGCCTATTCTGTAACCTGAGCTAGGAGTGAGATTATCAGCAACTGTGTTTAGCCGCTCACTTTATGATTTATAGTGGGCACTTCAGTTCATTTGGTAGTCATTTCGTCTATTATTATGATCATTCCCCTCAGCACACAAACAGGATCCAAATGGGTCATATTGCAGCCAGAATTGTGACCCTTTAAAGACCAACTCCTCTCTAAACTGTTATTATAATTTAGGTTGAGCAATGGTGGTTTGAATAATCCTCTGTTTATAAAGTTTAGGTAATTCATTACATTTTTTTGTTTGTTTTCGGCTCCCATGCACACACCTCCCAACATTTTGAGATGGGAATGAGGGACACCTATCAGCAAAAGTATGCAGCCATATGGCACACCCCCTTAAAGGAGAATTGTACAAAAAAACAAGATTGTTTAAAACCACAAGTACCGTATATACTCGAGTATAAGTCGAATTTTTCAGCACATTTTTTTGTGCTGAAAGTGCCCCTCTCGACTTATACTGGAGTCAAGCACTTTTCTGCAGCAAAAAATTTCATTTTCCGAACCGAATTTGGGGCCCCGTATCTCAGGGCCACTTAGTGCTAGGAACCCCAAATTTGGTGTGCAAACCCAGTGGAACTGGTACCACAACATATCCAAAGCTGAAGTTCCTAGCACTAAGTGGCCCCGAGATACGGGGCCCCAAAATCGGTTCGGAAAATGTCATTCTCTGCTGCAGAAAAGTGCTTGACATTTTCTGAACCGAATTTGGGGCCCTGTATCTCGGGGCCACTTGGAGCTAGAAACCCCAGCTTTGGAAATTTTATGGTGCTAGTTCCACTGGGTTTGCACACCAAATTTGGGGCTCCTAGCGCTAAGTGGCCTCGAGATACGGGGCCCCAAATTCGGTCAACTGTGTCCATCTGCAGCAATGTCATTTCGGGACCCTTTGGGTTCAGAGACCCCAAATTTTGGCTGCAGCTAGGGGGCATCTAGGAACCCTTAACTACTGAGTTTGAAGTTCAGGGGACCTATGGCTGCAAATGGGCACAGTGAGGCATGCAAATGGGCACAGTAATGCTGCAAATGGGCATTGTTGACCATCTTTTCCACTTACAGTAGCTGTGCATTTCTCACCCTCGTCTTATACTCGGGTCAATAAGTTTTTCCCATTTTTTTTGTGGTAAATTAGGGCCTCGACTTATACTCGGAACGACTTATACTCAAGTATATACGGTACTTTTTTTTTACCACTACTATTCCTTTATATTGGCTTTTGGAATTTACAAATGCAGCAATCTAGAAATCAGATGAAAGGTTTAGCGCTGGAAAACACTTTTTAATAGATAAAAAGTGCATTTTATATACAACTATATAGATCAGACCAAAATGAGGGACAATTGAGGAGGAATGAGGGACAGAGGGACATTGCTCCAGATCAGGGACAGTTGGGAGCTATGCATGCACATGACTATAGGTGATTTTTTTGGGCTACAACTCACAATTGAAGAAGCAGTTTGGTGTGGAGTAGACCTTTTAATCTAGAATGCATTGGTCTGTCCTACAAGTCGTCGCAGACTGATAGTTACACACTGTGCTTGAATCCTGGACACATCCTTTATTTAATTTCATTGTGTTATTTCCTTTTTCTCAGCACACGCTTTGAAGAAAATATGGGAGCTGCCAGGAGATCACATAACCATGGAAGAGCACTCTGAGGATAGGTAAGTACACGGATCTTCCTTCTACAGGGTGGATAGAACAGTAGTTAGGAGGGGGGTGGGAACAGATTTAAGAGTAGATAGTTATAGCATGGAATTTGTTTCCCGGAGTTTGGTTTTAATCACGTTTATCAATATACTTGTTTTCCTTTTTTTTTTTTTTTTTTTTTGTAATTTAACTTAAAGGTTTCTACTCTTAAGCTGGGTACACACTATCGTTCAGTCTTTCTCGATTCTTCGCAACATGATAAACTTGAGAACCACACTAATGGTATGAAAATTCTGGAACAACGGACATTATTTGCCTTTACATAAGTACGTTGTAGCGTAGATTTGGAAGTGATGTAATGTACATGTGACCCTTTAGCCACGCCTTTTATAGAATTTCATTATAATTTACGTTGCAGTGACAAAGTATTTATTTATATATATCTTTCTGTGCCATACATTCAGAATACCCATATATACTGCATATATGTTTGTTTGCATATTTGTCACACTGAAATGATTCGGATCCTCAATAATATTATACAAAATGCAGTTTTTAAATGATGATTTAATTTATTAAAGGAGATGCATTCCCGCCGCCCCCTGCCTGGGGCCGCCCTCTTTGGGGTCAAGTGCCTGACAAGTAGGTATCGGATTACTAGCTCTGACTTCATGTTGTTGTCCAATTACAAACTATACTTCAATACATTTTTTTTTTTTTTTACTTGCTATTACAGACATCAGATATACACATCAGCCCCTGATGAAGCGAGGAGAGCTCGCGAAACGCGTCGGGTTAGAGATGTAACATGTATATCTGTACTTTTTATACTTTGATGTTATGTCATGATGGTTATGTCTTTAGGACCTTCTTGTGACTTATATACTCCCTCTATTTATATGTGATCACCATGGACACTTCATTTAAAGTCCCACGGGCAAAAATTCTCTGTTTCTTTATGCAATATAGGGATGGAGGTGTCTCATGTTAGGGAGCAGCTCTCAGACTTTCTCCTTTTTCTAATTTATTAAAGGATAAAAGTTGTCTAAGTCTGCCTGGCCCTATGTGAAAAAATAACACCCAGGCCTGATTACTTCCAGACCTGTTGAATCAAGAAATCACTTAAGTAGAAGCTGTTTGCCAATGTGAAGCACTGCTAAAAGATCTCAAAAAGCAACACATCATGACGCGATCTAAAGAAATTCAAGAACAGGTGAGAAACAAATTAATTGACATGTATCAGTGTGGAAAGGGTTACAACCCCATTTCTAAGGTTTTGGGACTCCAGCAAACCACGGTGAGACCTATTATGCACAAATGGAGAAAGCTTGGAACAGTGGTGAACCTTCCCAAGAGAGGCTGTCCTACCAAAATTACTCCAAGAGCACAATTATCATCCAGGAGGTCATAAAAAAAACCAGAACATCTAAAAAACTGCAGGCCTCACTTGCCTTAGTTAAGGTCAGTGTTCATGATTCAACAATAAGAAAGAGACTGGGCAAAAATGGCATCCATGGGAGAGTTCCAAGGCAAAAGCCACTGCTGACCAAAAAAAAAAAAAACAGGCTTCTTTCACATTTGCCAAAAAACATCTTGACTATTCTCCGAGATTTTTGGGCAAATATTCTGTGGACTGATGAGACAAAAGTTGACGTTTTTAGAAGGTGTGCGTCCCATTACATCTGGCATAAAATGAACACAGCATTTAATAAAAAGAGCATCATACCAACAGTCACACATAGTGGTGGTAGTGTGATGGTCTGGGGCTTCAGGACTTGCTATAATTGATGGAACCATGAATTCTGCACTCTACCAGAAAATCCTGAAGGAGAATGTCCTTCCATCAGTTGGTGACCTCAAGCTTAAGCGCACTTGGGTTATGCAGCAGGACAATGATCCAAAACACACCAGCAAGTCCACCTCTGAATGGCTCAAAAAAACTAAATTAAGGTTTTGGAGGTGCCTAGTCAAAGTCCAATGTTAAAGACTCGTTGCCAGTTATCGCAAAGGCTTGATTGCAGTTGTTGCCATCAAGAATGGCTTACCAGTTTAGGGTTTAGGGGCAATTACTAAACCATTAGGTTTAGGGGCAATTACTTTTTCACATAGGGCCAAGCATTGTTGGGTCTGGTGTCTCTCATCTTCCCCTTGACAATACTCCACAGATTCTTTATGGGGTTTAGTTCAGGCGAGTTTGCTGGCCAGTCAAGCAAAGTGATACTATAATCAATAAACCAGGTATTTGTACTTTTGGCCGTGTGGGCTGGTGCCAAGCCCTGCTGGAAATAGAAATTGGCATTTCCATAAAGTTGGTCAGCAGAGGGAAGCATGAAGTGCTGGTAGAGGGATGCTCTGACTTTAAAATTGATAAAACACGGTTAACCAACACCAGCAGATGCCATGGCTCCCCAAATCATTAGACCTCTTTCACACTGAGGCATTTTTCAGGCGCATTTGGGCTAAAAATAGCGCCTGTAAAGCCTCTGAAAAACGGCTCCCCTGCAGTCTGTGTGAAAGCCGAGTGATTTCACACTGAGAGGATGCGCTGGCATGATGGTAAAAAAACTCCCGCAAGCGGCATCTTAGGAACGGTGCATACCGAGATAAGATGACCAGACCCACCAATGCAGACCAGCTGAAGGCCGCTATCAAAGCAACCTGGGCTTCCATAATACCTCAGCAGTGCCACAGGCTGATCGCCTCCATGCCACACCGCATTGACGCAGTAATTCATGCAAAAGGAGCCCCAACCAAGTATTGAGTGCATACTATACTGTACATGGACAGACTTTTAAGTAAGCCAACATTTCTGTATTAAAAATCCTTTTTTTTAATTGGTTTTATGTAATATTCTCATTTTCTGAGATACTGAATTTTGCTTTTTTTCTAGCTGTAAGCCATAATCATCAAAATTAAAAGAAAGAAATGCTTGAAATATATCGCTCTGTGTGTAACACAGCTATATAAATATGAGTTTGATTTTTTTTAAATTGAATTCCTGAAATAAATTAACTTTTTAATGATATTCTAATTTTATGAGATGCACCCAAAAATAGAATATACAGTATACTACAAAGTTTATTTAAACATTTTTAATATAATCAGAGTCCTATAGACATCCTAATCATTAAAAAAAAACATTATTTTTTTACTTGGATTCCATATCTGTGCTTTGTACTCCTGTTCTGTCACTAAAATGTCTTTTGAATGGCTCTAATGCATACAAATATTCCTTTGTGTTTACAAAATTTATTTTCGTTGCATGCTCTTATGGGTCGTCATTTGTTTCCACGTTTTCTGTGTTTGTGCGCGGTCTTTCACATCCGATTTTTCTTGTACGAATACAGTACACATTAAATGAACATCATTGGTTCTGTTCACTTTCAGGAAAAAAAAAAAGAGTTTTTTCCCTTCTGGGATTTTCATACGTCTTGTAGGAATCGGCTATCGATAGTAGTGTACAAACTATGAGAAAATCGAACGATTGGTCTGAATACAGAATTTCCGGCTGAATTTCTTTTATAGGGTGTACACACGGTTGGACTTTGTTCGGACATTCCAACAACAAAATCCTAGGATTTTTTCCGACGGATGTTGGCTCAAACTTGTCTTGCATACACACGGTCACACAAAGTTGTCGGAAAATCCGATCGTTCTGAACGCGGTGACGTAAAACACGTACGTCGGGACTATAAACGGGGCAGTGGCCAATAGCTTTCATCTCTTTATTTATTCTGAGCATGCGTGGCACTTTGTCCGTCGGATTTGTGTACACACGATCGGAATTTCCGACAACGGATTTTGTTGTCGGAAAATTTTATCTCCTGCTCTCCAACTTTGTGTGTCAGAAAATCCGATGGAAAATGTCCGATGGAGCCCACACACGGTCGGAATTTCCGACAACACGCTCCGATCGGACATTTTCCATCGGAAAATCCGACCGTGTGTACGGGGCATTAGTGTGTATACTTCTTTAAGCTCACCATTATACTATACAAGCAGATTGTATAATCTCATTTAGAGCTATCAAATCTGTAGTATAAGGACCTGCCTGATTTAGATACAATTTGATTGTTTAGATATTTCATCATATTACATAGTTTTGGTAAATCTAATAGGACGATGTCCAGAACTTGTACAATCAGACTGTATAGTGTATGGACAGCTTCAGTAATCTCACAATTTTGCCCTCTTATGTCTGCCAAGGTACTCGCTGTCCTAAGAGATTCTTCTTCACCTTTTTTGAACTGGCTACAGATAGGTTTTCCTGTTGGTGTTATATGTGCTCTTCAACTTAACTGACCACATTTCTCCTCTGTGCTCTTCTTCCTGTAGCATTACACGGCTGGCCTGTGTCAGTAAGTGTGGTTGTGTCAGTAAGTGTGGTTGTGTCAGTAAGTGTGGTTGCGCCTGACAGTTAGAGGAAGGGCCTTAGGATAAGGTGACCAGATTTTTAAAATGAAATCCGGGGACATTTTTTTTTTTTTACTAGTAACAGCAGCAATCGACAACTCTTTGCCCGTCTCCGCCCACCTCACAGCCTGTGTATAAAGGCAGACGTCCCAATACTTTTGGTAATATAATGTATGTTACTCTTCGGGCCCCGGCTACTACTGGGTGGGGAGCAGAGGAAGATCACTCCACCAGGGAAGGCAAGGAGATAAGCAGGCAGGTGGCTGGCCGGGACTTGAGCCAAAAGCAGAAGAACATGCGAGTGGAGCTGAATGGGCATGCGCCCAAAACTGAAGAAATAGTCCCTCCGCTCCGACCAGCACATGATCATCACAAAGGGGCACAGATAATGGTAAAAAATAAACCCCCATAAGCTAGTAGGAGCGGCAGAGGAGGGGGGAGGGGTGCAATTCAGATTTTTTTTATTCTGCACGGGCTGTCTTTGAAATTGCCCCAGCCCCTGTTCAAATCCAATCCGGGGACAAAACTGGGGACAGATTTGGTCCGGGGACAGTGTCCTCAATCCGGGGACTGTCCCCAGAAACCGGGGATGTCTGGTCACCCTACCTTAGGACCTAATGCCAAACTGAGAAATTCCTAGAAAGCTCTAGAGAGTGCGGTGTGCAACAAGCCTTGTGAGTAGAAGGGAGGATCCAGAATATTCTAGTAAAGGCATCCTGCAAGTCATAGGAGGCACTATAAAAATCAAGAGTCATGTCCGGCCATAAAGTGGGGAAGGATTAGAAGCCCTGTCAGGTTTTTGCTGCTATCAGAGAGACTTCCTCTCAATCACTGTTCCGGTAAGAACAGAGTCCACAGATGGGACAATAGATAGTATATAGACTATAGATAGATATAAATAGAAGGAAAATTCCCAACAGCAACACAGACAGAAGGAAACATAGAAGACGGCACAGAAAAAGAACACGTGCTCCATCGAGTCTGACCATTCTTTTATTTCTTTATTTGTTCACCATTTTGATCTGTGTTTATTACAAGCATATTGAAATTCACTTACTGATGACTGACTCACTACCTCTGCTAGAAATCTGTTCCAAGCCTCAACTACTCTTTTGGTAAAATATACTTTCTAGGGTCATACTTGCACGCAGAGCCGTCTTTAATAGACCCTGGGCAAACATTTTGGGAATGAGGGACACCTACTAGCAAACGTATGTAGGCATAGGACACACCCCCTGCCACACCCCCTTAAAGGGAAAATAGCCCCTAAAAAAGTTAATTAAATCCACAAGTGTTTTTATTATTCCTTTTATATTGGCTTTTAAAATTTAAAAATGCAGCAATTTAGAATTTGGATGAAAGGTTTAGCACTGGGAAACACAAAAATAAAAAGTGCATTTTATATATTTACATATCAATGCCGGTTATTTACATTTAAACACAGGGTCTGCAGGTGAGTCTTCTGTACACAACAATAGGGCAGAGCTGAGCAGCATTAGTAGCAGCACTTCACACTGAGATATTGGGACACAGCACAGGACCAAAACTTCAAGGGACAAGGGAATCTAAACCAGGATAGTTGGCAAGTATGAGGCAGCTGCTTTGGGCCCCAAAGGTGTTTTTTTGCAGTGTTATGCAGGTGCGCTGCTGTCATGCATCAACATGCGTTTCCTTCATGTGTGACATAAATCTTGGCATGCCTTTCAATGCATATTGAATTTAGAATTTGGAGTGGATAGTGTTAAAGCTAAACTCCAGCTATGATCTGTATTGCATAGATACACCATATTACCAAAAATATTGGGACACCTGCCTTTATACGCACATGAACTTTAATAGCATCCCAGTCTTAGTCCATAGGGTTTAGGAGTGTGTCTATGGGAATGTTTGACCATTCTTCCAGAAGCGCATTTGTGAGGTCAGGTGTTACGTCGGATATGGCGACCCGTCAGAAATAGTAACGGAAATGACGTTCCATCGCCGCCATCTTGCTACACCCCGCACTCCTCCACAGTAAGGATATACCGAGAAGGAGGCAAGCGGACATCTTGTTACACCCACCGGAGTTTTGCATTTTACAGTTATTTTTAATGGTAAACGGAGCATATATGGCGAAATACAGTATTTGGAAATCCATCGGACTGTTTACATGTTGAGTTATAAAAGCAGAGGTATTCTGTCAGATTAGCAAACCTGTGAGATCAGCAGGTTTGCCACTGCTTTTAAAATTTTACATCTACGGTGTAATGTAATTGTACAATATTTTTGAAAATCTGAATAAAATGTGCCCTTTAAAAAAAAAAAAGAATTCAACATCTAAACAGTCCGTCGGATTTGTAAATACTGTATTTGATCTTATAAGCTGCGTTTACTGTTAAAAATAAGTGTCAAATGCAAAACTCTGGTGGGTGTAACAAGATGTCCGCTTGTCCCCTTCTCACCGTATCCTTACTGTGGAGGACTGCGGGGTGTAGCAAGATGGCGACGACGAAACGTCACTTCCGTTACCAATTCTGACGGGTCGTCTAATCTGATGGAACACCGGCACTGATGTGGGCGAGAAGGCCTGGCTCGCAGTCTCCACTCTAATTCATCCCAAAGGTGTTCTATCGGGTTGAGGTCAGTGAAGTTCCTCCACCCCAAACTCACTCATTCATGTCTTTTATGGACCTTGGTTTGTGCACTGGTGTGTAGTCATAATGGAACAGGAAGGGGCCATCCCCAAACTGTTCCCACAAAGTTGGGAGCATAAAATTGTCCAAAATGTCTTGGTATGCTGACGCCTTAAGAGTTCCCTTCACTGGAACTAAGGGGCCAAGCCCAACCCCTGAAAAACAACCCCACTTCATAATATTCCCTCCACCAAATGATTTAGACCAGAGCACAAAGCAAGGTCCATAAAGACATGGATGAGCAAGTTTGGGGTGAAGGAACTTGACTGGCCTGTACAGAGTCCTGACCTCAACCCAATAGAACACCTTTGGGATGAATTAGAGTGGAGACTGAGAGCCAGGACTTCTCGTCCAACATCAGTGCCTGACCTCACAAATGTGCTTCTGGAAGAATGGTCAAACATTCCCATAGACACACTCCTAAACCTTGTGGACAGTCTTCCCAGAAGTTTTGAAGCTGTTATAGCTGCAAAGGGTGGGCCAACTCAATATTGAACCCTATGGACTAAGACTGGGATACCATTAAAGTTCATGTGTGTGTAAAGGCAGGCGTCCCAATACTTTCGGTTTATATAATGTACATTTTATTGGGCTGGGAATACACTTTACACGTGTTTTCTTTTGATATCTGCCATGCAGCACACTCCATGTCCGCTGTGAACGATTCCTTCTTCATTGTTAAAGCAGAAGGAAGAAGTGTTAAGTTTCTCCCTTCCTGTCCTCCACCCAGCATCTTCATCCCTAATCACCAATGCTGACGCTGGCTCTGATTGGCTCATCAGAACTTGGATAAAACGGATCTACAAGGTGCTGGGCTTTCTGACCCAGGGTGTGCAAGAGCGTGATTACAGAACAATAAATGAGATTACCAGGGCCTCACTGGTGGTGACAGCTGGAGAGGGACACATACAGATGCTGCCTATAGTCCTGCAGTTGAACAGCACAGATTGAAGGAGTTTTACTGGGTGGAAAATGTCCCATTAATATGATTGACACACAGATTGCAATAAGCTGGTTGTTGACAGCGGTCAGTCATTCACATTCATCTCACCATCTCATGATGTCTGCAGGGACAACTCCACCCTGGACAGGAATGCTTCCATGGAGGGGGGCAGGGAAGGTGTGGCATGGTAGGTAAGGTTTATTTATTTATTTTATTTATTTCAGGTACTTATATAGCGCCGTCAATTTACGCAGCGCTTTACATATACATTGTACATTCCCATCAGTCCCTACCCTCAAGGAGCTTACAATCTAGGGTCCCTAACTCACATTCATACATACTAGGGACAATTTAGACAGGATCCAATTGACCTCCAGGCAGGTGGTGTCGTGGTTGGGATTCGAACCGGCGACCCTTCTTGCTGCTAGGCGAGAGTGCTACCACTACACCACTGTGCCGCCCCCGTTGGGGGACTTCCCGCTAAAGGACACAGGTTCCTATCGTGTGTGACCGGAGGTCATTTCAGGATAAGTGCTCGCTCGTGTTACCGGCAGTCTCTAGCAGTCTCTTGTATCCTGGCAGCAGTCTCTAGGATCCTTGTGCATTTCTTGCAGTTTTTTATTTTATTTTTTTTATTTCTTGCAGTATTCTGTAGTTTTGCCAGGCTCCTTTAACTTAGCAACAAGTCTCCAGCAATCTCTCATAACGTGGCTGCAGTCTTTTGCAAGCTCTGAATACTTTATTAATCCTGACGGGGAAATTCATGAACTTCTGTTATTTAGCATAAAGTGATCGTAAAGTCACTATGTATGGAGAGAAGCGGGAGGGGCTGAGATTCCCCTGTTCTGGCCGGACCCGATCTATGGAGAGAAGCAGGAGGGGCCGAGATTCCTGTGTGACGTCAGCGGACCAGCATAGGGGGATCTCGGCCCCTTCTGTTTATTTCCATACATCGTGGCCGGTGTTCTGCCGAGAAAGTTCCGCTCGGCGGATTAGTCCTCCCCTCTACTGCGCATGCGCAGTAGAAGCCGGCGGAAATAGCCGAAGCGGAACAGCTGAAAATCAGCTGTACACGGCGCCTGTAAGAGGGCCCCTCGCGGGCTCGCTTCGCTCGCCACGCTTCGGGCATGGCCTCGCTGCGCTCGGCACTTTTAGATTCCCCCTCTAGGTCCACTTGGATAGAGGGGAAGGAACCTGGACCCAGAGCGCAGGCGCCGTGTACAGCTGATTGAAGCGTTTGAGCTTCGGCTATCTCCGGCGGCCGACAGTAGTACGTACTGCGCAGTACAGGGGGGGAACCTATCCGCCGAAGGAACTTATTCGGCAAGACACCGGCCAGCACAGGGGGATCACATGACCACACAGCAGCGGTGTTGGAAAAGGTATTTAGCCTTTTCATTAAAAAAAAACAAATACACTATTGTAAATGGCAGCATAATCCAAAAGGGATACTTGTATATTTGCTGCATTAGGCCCCTTTTACACTAGTGTGACTTGTCCTGTGACTTTGGAGTGCAAAGTCGCATGACAAGTCATGCCCCATGATTTGCAAAGATAACCATTCATATCTGTGCTTCTTCAAGTCGCACCGACTTCAAAGTAGTCCCTGCACTACTTTGGTCTGACTTTGATGCGAGTTGAGGTCCAGTGTGAAAGGGGCCTTATGCAGCTGAATAGCGGCGGGAGGGGAGAGGAGGAGAGCCGCTTTTATGCTGACAGGGAGGGAAGGGGAGAGGGGAGAGACTGTCAGAGCTGAGCAGTGGATGACCAAGGCACGTAAACTGACCACGGTAATCATGGATCAGCAGCCATGATTACTGTGGTCAGCACACAGACAGGGGGACACAGTAACTGACAGGATCAACCAGTTATTATACAAGATAGGAAGGGGGAATGACATAGCACGAGCACTGTGCTATACAGCATGCCTTAAAGCTTAAAGCAGTGGTCATCAACCCTGTCCTCAGGGCCCACTAACAGGCCAGGTTTGCAAGATAACTGAAATACATCACAGGTGATATCATTTGCTGCTCAGTGATTGCAGTATTCTAGTCTGCATCTCCCCAAGGTAATACATAAAACCTGGCCTGTTAGTGGGCCCTGAGGACAGGGTTAATGACCACTGGCTTAAAGGAACAGAATCTTTTTTTTTTTTTTTTTTTTAGGGTTATAACCACTTTAATTCCTGAGCATTCTCCTGTCACAAGGTAGAAATCTCTAGAAGTCTCCTGTAACATGTTTGGAGGTTGTTGCTCAATGTCAGCATTCTGTTGGATCTATTATTTAATCATCTTCTTTGCTAAGGATTGTAAACAATTGCATTGGCCAGCTTCTGGAAAAAAAATATCTCCTGAGACTTTAAAACCGAACTAAACCCTCCTCTCCTTTACAGACAAGGAAGCTGCCATCTTTGCCTCTGTTTGATCTATAGTTGCTGCACATGTGATCAGTTATAACACCATTTGATGGCTTGACAGTTTGGTTGAGAGCAAAAGCAACTGTGACAGTTATAATTCGTGGCATGCCTTGAATGTAAGGGTCGGTTCACACTGGGGCAACACGACTTCAGCGCGACTTTGTACCGCGACTTCAACGCGGCTTCAGCGCGACTTCAGCAAATTACAAGGCGACTTGAAGTCGCCTCCATGACAGGCGACTTCGCCTGTGGCCAATCACGGGGCAATCAGCTCTCTGGGAGGGAGGGGGGGAGGGAGGGGTTTTCCCTGCAAAGTCGCTTGACTTTACAGAGAGATCCGACTTGGAGGCGACTTCCATTGATTTCTATGGTACAGGTCGCCTACCAAGTCGGATCAAAGTAGTACAGGGAGTATGCTCTGAAGCCGGAGCGACTTCAGTAGCGTCTATTAAGACGCTAGCGTTCACTCCCATCAAAACTATTTCTGGGGCGACTTGGGGCGACTTGAGGGCGTACAAGTCGGATCCCAAGTCGCCCCAGTGTGAACCGAGCCTAAGCTTCCAACAAACTTCAAGAAGTGCTGAAGCCTGCTAGTAGCTTGTTTTAAAGTGGCAATCAGCACTCCCATTAGGATCTGAGTTCAACATTTACAAACTGGAGCTGAATGGTACTTTAAAAGCTTCAGCTGAAAGCTCTGCAAATGCTTTGTCAAAGCTTGCTGTTCACACTGCTCTTATACAAGCTGAACCCCGCGTGAAACAGGCCTGACATGACAGTGTTTTGTACTATGTGTCCCTCCCTAACAGCCCATGTTAGCAGACTTGTTTAACGTGTTAGTGGTATTGTAAATCAGCAGCCCTGTCTCTTGTCAGATGGCATCAATGAAATGGATTACAGGTAGGGTAGTGGGCATAGGCGTGCGCAGGGGGTGTGCCAGGAGTGCCTGGGCACACCCTAATCCCTATGTGCAGTGCCAATTTCCCCTACTGTCCAGGCTAGTAGAAAGTGCTGCATTTTTCCTGTACTGGAAAGCTGTAAAAAGCATCAAAAACGCACCGGAACACACATGTTCTTATTTAAAGTTAAGAAAAAAAGAGGGGGAAAAATGCACTGGACTGCATCAAAAATGCAATGGAACACATCAAAACTGCGCATGCAGAAAAGCATCTGGAACGCAACTGGACTGCGTTTTTATGGTGTCATATGGCCCTTAGTGCAGAAAAAAAGGGCACAGAACTGCATCTGGTGTGAACTAGCACTGAAAGCGGAGGTCCGCCCACCGCTGCAAAAATTAAAAGCCAGCAGTTGCAGTATGTGTAATAATAGGACACTTACCTGTCCTGGAGTCCAGCAATGTCGGCACCGCAGCTGATGTTTCCATCATCTGTCGGGTGCATGTCGCCTCTTATTGTGAGTAAGGGAACCCGGCAGTGTAGCCTTTGGGTCTCACGCCGGAAACCCTACTGGGCATGTGCGAGGCCCCGCTCCTCTCTCCTACTGGCCCGGCGATAGGGGAAAGAGGGGGGAGCCCCAGCTGTGACGTCAATACCTGCGGCAGAGGCTCCCGGAAGTGGGGAAAGCATACCTGTGAAGGACAGGTATGCTGTGCCTCCCTCCCCCCCGAAAGGTGCCAAATGTGGCATCGGAGGGGGGAGGAGTACAATGAGTGGAAGTTCCACTTTTGGGTGGAACATGTGTGTTCCAGTGCTTTTTTGGTGCATTTAGGTGCGTTCTGGTGTGTTTTTGATGCGTTCCGGTGCATTTTTTGATGCATTCTGATGCATTTTTGAGTCATAGTTACACATAGTTACATAGTAGGTGAGGTTGAAAAAAAGACACAAGTCCATCAAGTCCAACCCATGTGTGTGATTACCAGTATTACATTATATATCACTGTATGTTGCGGTCATTCAGGTGCTTATCTAATAGTTTCTTGAAACTATCGATGCTCCCCACTGAGACCACCGCCTGTGGAAGGGAATTCCACATCCTTGCCGCTCTTACAGTATAGAACTGCCCCCCGCCCGTGTCCCCCTCCATGACTTTTCCATCAAAATCAACAATGCAACCATAAGTCCCTCCCCTCACGCCAGGGTACTAGGTGTAATCCTAGACTCTGACTTGTCATATCAGCCTCAAATCCAATCGTCAAAAGTTTGTAGAATTCACCTCCGTAACATCTCTAAAATTCGCCCTTTTTAACAGATGAAACCACCAAGCTCCTCATTCACTCCCTCGTTATCTCTCGCCTTGACTATTGCAACTCCCTTCTCATTGGCCTGTCTCTCCATAGGCTATCCCTTCTTCAGTCTATCATGAATGCTGCTGCCAGACTTATCCACCTTACCAACCGCTCAGTGTCTGCCAACCCTCTCCTCCAATCCCTACACTGACCACCAACCCTCTCCTCCAATCCCTACACTGACCACCAACCCTCTCCTCCAATCCCTACACTGACCACCAACCCTCTCCTCCAATCCCTACACTGGCTCCCAATCACCCAGCGAATTAAATTCAAAATTCTAACCACAACATACAAAGCCATTCACAACTCTGCCCCGAGCTACATCACCAATCTTGTCTCCAAATATCACCCAAATCAACCTCTCCGCTCTTCTCAAGACCTCCTGCTTTCAAGCTCTCTCATCTCCTGCTCCCATGTTCGTCTCCAGGATTTCTCCAGAGCCTCTCCCATTCTCTGGAACTCGCTACCTCCATCTATCCAGCTATCCCCTACTCTTGCTACCTTCAGGCAATCCCTGAAAACTCATCTCTTCAGGAAAGCCTATCACGTCTCCAACTAATCTCCTACCACTTCCACCAGCTCATTCCCCACAGTTACAACCTTTTGTACCACCTGCCCCACCCCATTAGATTGTAAGCTCTTCTGAGCAGGGCCTATTGTATTGTATTATAACTGTATTGTCTCCCTTTTATATTGTAAAGCGCTGCGTAAACTGTTGGCGCTATATAAATCCTGAATAATAATAATAATAATAGAACCCTCTACGTAGTTTAAGGTTAAACCTCTTTTCTTCTAAGTTTAATGAGTGGCCACGTGTCTTGTTAAACTCTCTTGTGCGAAAAAGTTTTATCCCTATTGTGGGGTCACCAGTACGGTATTTGTATTTTGAAATCCTATCCCCTCTCAAGCGTCTCTTCTCCAGAGAGAATAAGTTCAGTGCTCGCAACCTTTCCTCATAACTAAGATCCTCCAGACCCTTTATTAGCTTTGTTGCCCTTCTTTGGACTCGCTCCATTTCCAGTACATCCTTCCTGAGGACTGGTGCCCAGAACTGGACAGCATACTCCAGGTGCGGCCGGACAAGAGTCTTGTAAAGCGGGAGAATTATCGTTTTATCTCTGGAGTTGATCCCCTTTTTAATGCATGCCAATATTCTTTTTGCTTTGTTAGCAGCAGCTTGGCATTGCATGCCATTGCTGAGCCTATCATCTACTAGAACCCCCAGGTCCTTTTCCATCCTAGATTCCCCCAGAGATTCTCCCCCCAGTGTTTAGATTGCATTCATATTTTTGCCACCCAAATGCATTATTTTACATTTTTCCACATTAAACCTCATTTGCCATGTAGTTGCCCACTCCATTAATTTGATTTGATTAATTCCTGTGCATTTTTTACCCCCCTCTTTTTTTCTTCACCTTGAGGGCCAGTTCACACCACATCCAGTCCAGTGCCTTTTTTTCTGCATCAAAAACACATAGATAATAGGTTATATGGTTTCCAATGGCATAGTTCATACCAGGGTTTTCAGTTCCAGGGTGTTCCAGTTCCAGAAAAAAAAAGTAGAACATGCTGCATTTTTTTCTGCACTGGACTGTACTGGAATGCGGCAAAATGCATCAAAATTTTTTACCGCATTCCAGTGTAGAAAAAATGCAGCATGTTCTACTTTTTTTTCTGGAACTGGAGCGCCCTGGAACTAAAAACACCTAAACACACCAAAAATTCACTGCAAAACACATGTCCTTATTTAAGGTTAAAAAAAAAAAAAAAAAAAAGAGGGAGAAAAAAAATGCACTGGACTGCATCAAAAATGCACTTAAAGGCATCAAAAACACGCATGCAGAAAAGCATCCAGAACCCATTTGGACTGCGTTTCTATGGTGTCAACCATCCCTAAATAAGGACATGTGTGTTCCAGTGCGTTTTAGGTGTGTTCCAGTGCGTTTTAGGTGCGTTCCGGTGCGTTGCTGATGCGTTTTACCGCGTTCTAGTACTGCTCAGTGCCGAAAAAATGCAGCATGTTCTAAATTTTTTCTGGAACTGGGACGCCCTGGAACTGACCGCACGGGTGTAAACTATGCCATTGAAAGCCATATAACTTACTATCTATGCATTTTTGATGTAGAAAAAAAAAAAACACACTTGACTGCATGTGGTGTGAACTGGCCCTGAAGAAAAAAAAAAGAGAAAAATGCACGAATCAAAAAAGCTCCGGAACGAGTTAAAAAACGCACATGCAAAAAAGCATCTGGAACGCATCCGGACTGCGTTTTCTATGGTGTGAACCGGCCCTTAAATATTACTACTACTGTTGGTGTTATTTACACAGTGCATCCTTTATTAAAACAAACAATGCCAAATAAATCATTCTTTATTATTATAAATGAATTATTCTTTATTACTATAAATTATTATAAATGAATCATTCTTTATTATAAATGAATTATTATAAATGAATTATTCTTTATTACTATAAATGATTGTAAATGAATTATTCTTTATTATTATAAATTAATTATTCTTCATTACTATAAATGAATCATTCTTTATTATTATAAATTAATTATTCTTCATTACTATAAATTATTATAAATGAATCATTCTTTATTATTATAAATTAATTATTCTTCATTAATATAAATGAATCATTCTTTATTATTATAAATTAATAATTGTTTACTACTATGAATTCTTATAAATGAATCATTCTTTATTATTATAAATTAATTATTATTTATTATTATAAATGAATTATTCTTCATTACTATAAATTCTTATAAATGAATCATTCTTTATTATTATAAATTAATTATTCTTTATTATTATAAATTATTAATTCTTTAGATGCATGAAGATGTTATTTAGAAAGCAATGGTGCAATAATAAATAAAGAAGAAGTGTGGATGGATAGAAGTATCCATGGAGATGGTGGGAAGTGGCAGGGCTGAGCCCCAGCAGAGGGCAGTGGGTGGATGTGATGCCCCCAGCAGTGGTGAGAGCCCTGGGGCAGGTCTGAGTGGTGTGTCCCGCCCCCTCCTCCCTGTCTCTGGCTCAGTCTGGATGAAGCAGCAGCTGAGCAGAGTCTGATCCCTTGTGTGATCCCCTCTTCTCTCTCTTCTCACTCTCTGTGCCCCGGGAGGATGGCAGTGCCCGGACCTCACCACTGCCTGCTCCTCCTCTGTCTGCTCTGCAGGGCGATCAGCGGCCAGAAGCTGCTGCCCAATGGAGTCAATGGCTTCAGCCTGCACCCTCCTTACTTCAACCTGGCAGAGGGCACCAAGATCTCAGCCACAGCCACCTGCGGGGAGGGCGAGGATGGCAGACCTGTGGAGGACCTCTACTGCAAGCTGGTGGGGGGCCCCGTGTTAGGGGACCCCAGCCAGACCATCCAGGTACACATGGGGTTAAAGCCGGGGCTTTGTTTTATTGTATCTCTTGTCCCCCTGCTGTCCTATCATTGTTACTTTGTATCCAACCTCGCTGATCTTTCACTTTCACTAGTCCGGGGAGTTCAGGGAAGGGGATGGGTGGCCCTCTATCATCCGGTCCCTAAGGGACTGCTTGTTAACCCATTGAGCTCTGGGAGAGAGGGGTCCCCTCACAATGGTACAGCCAAGGGATCTGGGCACTTGTCATTTATGGCAATTTATAACTTTCCCCAAACTTTTCATCTAAAACACCTGCAATGGATGCCAGATTCCCTGCTTTATTAACTGCCCATACACCATACAATCTGATTGTACGATCCCCTTTAGCTTTACTGAAACTATGTCATGTGAAGACAAACCCAGTGTGTAGCTAGTCTCAGACGAGGCTCTTAAAATGAGAAGTTTGATGGGAAATCTAAAGCTGGCTACACACTATACAATTTTCTTGTACAACTTTCCTTTAGATTTACCAAAACCATATACTATGAGGCCAGACCGAAAAACACCTTCAATTTGTATGGAATCAGGCAGGCCCTTGTACTGCATAGTTGAAGGTAAATCTAAAGGAAAGTTGTATAATGTGTATCCAGCTTTAGGCTACGTTCATATCTATGCGTGTGCGGTTGATGTGTTTTTGAGACCTATTTTCTGGTGCATTTTGCATTTTTTTTATGCGTTTTGCGTTTTTGGAGTGTTAATGTTGCTAGGAGGAGGTGCCTGTTGTCATGCAGGAAACGCACCATGTACATGCATCTTTTAGAGTGTGAGCTCCTACGAGCAAAGCTCTCCGATTCCTCCTGTATTGAATTGTATTGTAACTGTACTGTCTGCCCTCATGTTGTAAAGCAGGGGTCTCCAAACTTTTTTAAACAAAGGACCAGTTTACTGTACTTCAGGCTTTAGGGGGGCCGGACTGTGGTCACAGGGGTAAAAGAAAAATTACAAAGCACCTATGGTCAGTAGAAGGAGTTGTGCCCCATAATAGGTATTAGTGATAGGAATATTGCCCCATCGTTGGTATCAGTGACAGGTATAATGCTCCATCGTTGGTGTCAACGGGAGGAATTGTGCCCCATCATTGGTGACAGTGGGAGGAATAGTGCCCCATCATTGGTGACAGTGGGAGGAATAGTGCTCCATCATTGGGGTCAGTGGGAGGACTAATGCCCCATCATTGGTATCAGTGGGAGAACTAGAGCCCCATCATTGGGGTCAGTGGGAGGAATAGTGCCCCATCATTGGTGTCAGTGGGGGGAATAGTGCCCCATCATTGGTGTCAGTGGGTGAAATAGTGCCCCATCATTGGTGTCAGTGGGTGAAATAGTGACCCATCATTGGTGTCAGTGGGTGGAATAATGTCCCATTGTCCAGATCAGTGGAAGGAATAGCACTTCATATTTGTGGGAGAAATTCCCAAGGGCCAGATAAAGGCATGTAAAGGGCCACATCCGGCCCGCGGGCCACAGTTTGGAGACCTCTGTTGTAAAGCGCTGCACAAACTTTTGGCGCTATATAAATCCTGTATAATAATAATAATTTATATGCGATTCCATTGAAGTCTATGGAGCCAAAAACACACCAAACCACATGTAAGAAAGTCCCCGCACCTTTCGGGGTAAACTGTACAGAAGTGAACACGACCCTCAGGAACTAATGTTAAATGGACTGTATTGTGTTTCTGCAAAACGCATAGGTGTGAGCCTAGCCTAAAGTAGATTGTAGGATGGTATAGCCAGCCTTGGCCGCCATTCACACTAGTGCGATTTCTCCTGGGCTGGCATGCAGGACAATGGAAATCACATTATTCTCTATGGCGCCTGTTTCAATCAATATCGCGCAGTGCAGTGCACATTTTTGGAAACTCATTTTTGTTAGTGAACTCTTATGGGCTTTATAGGCACCAAAGTGCACAAAAATCTAAAAAAAAGTGAATTAAAATTCACACAATTAACATGCTACCCCAGGTAAGGCATAGCCATCCACACAACCACCAAAACATGTATACTTTTTAAGATTTGAGCGTACTTTGGTGCCTATATGGTCCATAAGAGTTCACTAACAAAAAAATCGCTATCCGTTTTGGGATGTGGCACATTTAATTATATTTGCATCCACAGTACCGCCCTGTGAGGATGCAAACATACTCTATTCACATTTTTGGAAAGGTGCAGGTGCTTTTTTTTGGTGCAGTGTTTCTCCCCCCCCCCCCCCCTTAGATTGTAATGGGAATGCATGGAAAGCGCATGTATATGCATTTTTAGTGCAATTTTGGTGGACTTTTGTGTAAAAAATAAAAAATAAAAATCGTCCTACAAAAAAAATGCATAAAGAATGAAAACGCATAAAAAACACATGTAAAAATGTGCAAAAACATGCTACAAAAAGGCACTGTAAAAACGCACGATTGTGCAGCAGCACTAGTGTGAACCTAGGCTTAGTGTAGAGATGGCTTGTGAGACCTTCCACAGATTGGGTGTATAAGGTTTAGGAGGTTCTAGGAGCTGAGGGTGACTGAGATGAGTTGTAATTGTTGGAGGAGAGATTTTACTGCGCACAGCTGACTTCCTGTCAAGGTTTCCTATGGATGGAGGCCAGAGCCAGGCTGTGATGAGACCTGTAGAGGAGGATCATGGGAAGAGGTTAGCTGTAGTCTGTCATGTTGACTGTAAACACAGAGTGAAAGGTGTACAGGTACAGACGGGGTGTCTGTGTTTATGGATGTGAATGGTAATGGAAGAGATTTCAAATCTGATATTTTATTGGCACTTTTTGTGGCTATTGGCTTCACTTTTTGGTGACACTTTGATGTTTTTAATGGCTTTGTAACATAAGAATAATCTCAAGTTAGGAGGCAAAATTCTTCTATGTAGTAGAGACCTAAGGCTGGAGTCAGGTGTGTACTTTGGGGGTCTATTGATGAGGATAAGGTTCCATTCATGCTTTTGTGGTACATTAAAGCATGTTATGTGCATTGGTAGCCAATGCACCCTAATGTGCTAAAAATTGTACCAGACCTTCTTTTCTAATGCAATGCTCTACTTTGCAAATGTGTTGCCTTAGGCCTCATGAATGTGGCCACCTGGGGGCTGTAAAATGCATAATTGAGGCATATCTCCCCCCCCCCCCCCCCGCCCCTCGCATACAGCTGCCAATAGAAAGCAATGACTATATGCAGGTAAACACAAGCAGACAGCCTGGGGTTCAGTTACTAAAACTGGAGAGGGCAAAATCTGGTGCAGCGCCACACATAAACCAATCAGTTTCCAGGTTGTCAAAGCCCAAAGTGATTGTAAAGGTTCGTTTTTTTTTATAACATGTTATACTTACTTGCTCTATGCAATGGGATCCTTCTTTTCGGTAGGGCTCCTCATCTTCGGCGAGTTCCCCGACGCTGAGCCGCATTCCGTGGGGGCACCCGTGCGGGCACACTCCCGAGTCCTGCTGCTGCGTCCATTGACACAGACAGCAGGACTCGGGCCCCCCCCCCCCCCCATGTCGCTTGATTTGAATGACAGCAGCGGGTGCCAATGGCTCCCGCTGCTATCAATCTATCCAATGAGGACCCGAGACAACGGCTGGAGCTGCTGTACTTGTCATTGACACTAGAACGACTCAGGCAAGAAAAAGGGGGGGCTCTGGGGGGCTCCTGCAGCACAGAAGGCTTTTCACTTTAGACCCCTTTCTCACTGAGCCACAGCCACGTTAGGGCTAAATCGCTGTTTAAAGGGGTTGTAAACCATACATTAAGGTGAAAAACTCCGGGCAGGGCATTTTGGGAGCCAAAATGCCCCAAAGATGCCGCTCACAGGACTTTTCCTAACGTCCCGCAAGTGCACCGCCCTAGTGTTAAAAGTCACACTAAAATTAATGGGGGCTATTTCTAGCGCTAAAACGCCTGAAAAACGCCTCAGTGTGAAAGAGATCTTATGCTCCATGCTGGAACATAGCTACGTACGCAGGAAGTGTTATTCTGTCGTATGAGAATTTTCGTACCTTTAGTAAGCCCCTTCAATACGACACCAGCATGTAAAAAAAATAATCGATCGTTTGGTTTTCTCATTGTGTGCATTAGGCATGTTCTGTATGCAGCACCTGTGGCCCTCCGAGTGGAGAAATACGCCCGACCTTAATATCATGCAGCCCTATACAGTTGTCATGTGCATTGTGGTTACCACTCCACCCAAGTGTAAATGGGCCCTACATTTTTCACACAATTTTTGGATTGGATTAAATAGGAAAAACGTGTGAATCTTGGGTGAAAACATTTATAAATAGACCTTGTGTTTTGTCTTATTTTTGCAAAAAATAAAAAATAAAAAAAATTCAGCTAAATGCAGCATTATTTATTGCATTGTGATGTGGCCATCATTCTGCTAAAGCAGCGTACCTGGGGAATGTATACAGAAGAAGACGCTCCCTACAGCACTTAATAGCAGAAGGTTTTGAAACTTGTTCTTATTATGATGTGAAGGGTCAGAAACAGATGCTACTCTCTGAAGGACAGAATGGAGAGGTTACAGCACAGGGATCCTGGCATCGTATGATGTGGATGTGAGGCCCCCAGCCCTGGGGTCATAGAGAATGATTCCTAACTCCATGGCCTTACTGACAACGGTGAGCAATACTTGCCTTCTACACCGGCCTCCTCTGTGCCCAAAAGATATGGTAATGGTATATTAGGCACAATGTGGCCCATGAGTCCCAGAAGACTTTCTCCGGTGGCTTCTTACATGGATGTTGCTGTATGACAGATTTTGAAGGCAATATCTTAATCTACATCTTATCTGAAGGTAGGGTTGGGACATCCCTGTGCAATTGTTACAGCACCCAGATGGATAAAATTCATCACGGGCCTTTGGTACTATGTCTGCCGTGGGTAGAGGTTAAGTCTCTCGCCTTGCGGTCAGTTGGACTGTAGCCACTAGTACTAGCATTTGTGGCTGTTGGTGGTGGCTTGCACTCTATGCAATGGGCCAGAGAAGTCTTCCTTCTACCTAGGCAAGGTAGAGGCTTTGCCCCTCAACCCCATTCCTTCATATGACATTAATAAAGATTGCAATAGGCAAGGAGAATCCACCCCATTTACATTGTCTGTACTGGCATGACCCTATTAAACACCAACTGCGTATAAGTCCATTCTGCCCTGACAGTAACGATCTGGTCACAGCTTTGACCAATTGTGCTATCCACCTGGTTTACTTCATAATCATCAAGGTTGTAGTTGAGCCCTGTGGACATCCACTGGAACCTAGGCTCCTGCCTAGGTTGCCTTCTGGGTGATCAACCTCTGCAGTTGGCAGAGACCAAAGCTTACCATCCACATTAGGAATTGTCTGAAATTGTATTAGTTGGTGACACTGTTGGCACCATACTGCCTGTCATCCTTCAGCTGAAAAATCGAAAGGGTTGGGTGGAAAGCTGTTGGCCGAATGCATCTGCATCCAATTAGATGCAGGCACTGTTCAGGTATTCTTATGCCTCGTTTTTGGGAAATGTTCGATGTGAGCTTGTTATCGGAAATTCCGACCGTGTGTAGGCTCCATCGGACATTTGCTGTCGGAATTTCCGACAACAAATGTTTGAGAGCATGTTCTCAAATTTTCCGACAACAAAACTTGTTGTTGGAAATTCCGAGCGTGTGTAGACAATTCCGACGCACAAAAGTCCACGCATGCTCTGAATCGAGCAGAAGAGCCGCACTGGCTATTGAACTTCATTTTTCATAATTGTTGTACGTCACCGCGTTCTTGCCGATCGGATTTTTCGACAACATTTGTGTGCCCGTGTGTATGCAAGACAAGTTTGAGCCAACATCCGTCGGAAAAAAAATCCATGGATTTTGTTGTCGGAATGTCCAATCGCCTGTACGACGCATAACAGATAGTGGTGTTGACTATCAGAATATAATAGCCACAGCAGGAAAGTCCTGCTTAGTGTGGATGGAGAATTCTGTAATGCCCCGTAAAACACGATCAGAAATTCCATCAGAAGAAGGTTGACGGAATTCCGCTCAAGCTTGCCTTGCATACACACGGTCACACAAAAGTTCTGTGAACTTTCGACCGTCAAGAACGCGGTGACGTACAACACTACGATGAGCCGAGAAAATTAAGTTCAATGCTTCCGAGCATGCGTCGAATCGTTTCCGAGCATGCAGGATTTTTTGCGCGCCTGAATTGCATACAGTCGAACACATTTTCGGATAGGAACTTTTTCCGACTGAAAAATAGAGAACCTGCTCTCAATCTTTTGCTGGCCGGAATTCTGCCAGCAAAAGTCCGATGGAGCATACACACGGTCGGAATTTCTGACCAAAAGCTCACATCCGTATTTTGCTGGCAGAATTTCTGATCATGTGTACGGAGCATTAGATTTCTTTCTTTCAGCCAGTCTATGGGTGTATGACCAGCCTAAGATTATCTGTAAAGCCTTATTGGCTGATACTTGGTCTTTCTAATGGGTGGTCGGCCAGAAGTTTGTTTTTCTAACCAACAGATCATCATTTGAAGGGTTGGTGGGTAGTTGTAGGACAATGTCACACAAGAGTTTTCCTGATTTCATTTCGGACCAGACTGTCTTTTTAGCAAGCGATTTTTAATATATATGACAGATCAAAATGATTCCCAATGGTTTTCACTGTGGAATAAAGTTCACTGAAGTACAATGGCAATACAAAAATACTTGGCCTGATAGCCTGAGTGTAAAGTCTTTAGAGAGACTGAGTGTTTCTATGCATAATTGATCTAACAATCCGTGACTGATTTTGCCCTATGGCAGTGCAGAAGCTGCTACATACATTTCGATTGAACCCCTAATTCCCATTGTAGAAATATCAGCCCCTCTATTTACAATTATCTGCAGAGCTGCAGATGTCGCCCCCATCGCCTTTTCATCCAGGTCGCCTTCACAGGGTTGTGTCCCAGAGTTTGGCTGAGCTTCTATCTCACTAATTGCTGCATGGCTCCCTTATCAGAGCTGCCAAGCGGCCCCTTTGAACTGTGAAACGTCTGACCTTGCTCTGAGAGCCATACAAGTACTTAAGAGCCCCCAGCAGGATGCAATCACGGTTTAATCAGGAGGGTAGGGCTGTAAAGCATTCATTTCCCATTGATAAACAATGAGATGCTAAATCTGCCCAAATACATACATTAATCAAGGACATTTTTACAGGGGACATTTTATTTCTGGATGATGCAGGATGGAGGATAGGGAAGTTGGCCTGATGCATGTACATGTGGTCAGCGTGCCCTGTGGGATCTGGTTGAAGAGCAATCTTTTTTTTTTTTTTAGCTTTTTTTTTTTGCATAGTGCTGATATCTGACGCCTTTACTTAAAAACCTAATGGGGCCTGAGATCTCTAGATGACCAGTCTTCGGAACCTGCTGAGATCATTGCTCAATCCAAAATATAATTCTGTTCCAAACGGTAAAATCAGCCTGGCAATGGAGGGTGAGGTAGAGCCATGTGTACAATCCCTATACTATAGAAAACAATAGTACCGGTAATTAGGCAAGATTTTCTCATTTGCCCAATTATTTGTTCCCTGAGAACATTTGGCAGGACTCTCATGCACTGCCTTATAGACACAGTATGATGCCTCAATTTGGGCCCAAAAATGCCAGTTTGGGGTAATGCAATCTAACATCCATCGGCACCAAAAGCAGCAGTTAGCATGTTCTGCCAAAACGTAGTGTATGAACTTTTCCAGTTGTATTTTACTAGCATGTACTCGTAATCTCTGCCACAATTACAATAAAACCTTGGATTACGAGTATAATTCGTTCCAGAAACATCCTTGTAATCCAAAGCACTCATATATCAAAGCGAATTTCCCCAATAGAAATAATGGAAACGCAAATGATTCGTTCCACAACCATTTATTCAGAAGTCCTTCAGTTTATAGTTCATATACAAAGATCTTAGCAATGTGATAGGTTGTGTAACCATAAATGTAACCACAATTGGCGGCCTCCACAAGGAGATTAGAAGCAAAGGCCAGCAGGATCTACAGAGTATAAAAGAGAAGAGAGGCGCCTCTAAGTGTAGTAATATGGTTACATTTAATGAAGGTACAACATTTAGCGACTCACATGGTTGATGATTAAAAGAGGCACATCTAAGTATGCAGGCATCTGGGGTAAATCTGTTGAAAAAAACCCATCCCCCTCACCGCCGGCTCTAACCGTTGTCAGTCTGCAATCGTGACCGGGAAGACTACCCTGCAGTAGAGCGATCTAAAAGCGAGGCTTGAACCGCTCGCGGAGCGCAGAGTGGAAGGGAGGACGTCGATGACGGTGAAGAGGATGGGTTTTTTTCGACGGCTTTACCCCGGATGCCTGCATACTTAGACGTGCCGGTTTTAATCATCAACCATGTGACTTGCTAAATGTTGTACCTTCATTAAATGTAACCTTATTGCTACACTTAGAGGCGCCTCTCTTCTCTTTTATACTCAGTTGTGATGTGACGCTACTTGTATATCAAGACATCGCTTGTATATTAAATCAAGGTTTCTAAGAAAAATTTTGCTTGTCTTGCAAAACGCTCTCAAACCAAGGTTTTACTGTATATTCATTATTTTCCTGAGGAGCGTGGGGCTTACCGCTGATACAGGAGTTCTGTAGCCTTTGTATTTTTTAGGTCTCATGCACACGGGCTCCTGGGGTCATATGATGTAAAATCCAGACGTATTTCTCTGCTGGGGATTACGTACAGCCACCCATAGAAATCAAGGACTCTAAGTAGGTATACGCCGGTACTTGCGTGAACATGTGCATTTATATGGATGTACATCCCTGGGCACAGGCTGCCCACACAGTGGATAATTGGTTAGCTTTTTCCTCTAGCAGCACTAGGGTCGTTGGTTCGAATCCCAACCATGACACTACCTACCTGGAGTTGTATGCTCTCCCTGTGTGCCTGCGTGGGTTTTCTCTGGGTACTCCGGATTCCTCCCACACTCCAAAGACATGCTGGTAGGTTAATTGTCTTCTGTCTAAATTGGCCCTAGTATGTATTAATGGAATTTAGGGACCTTCGACTGTAAGCTCCTTGAGGGCAGGGACTGATGTGAATGCATAATATATTTGTAAAGTGCTGCATAAATTGATGGCGCTTTATAAGTACCTATAATAAATACAAAATCCTGGAGCGTATGTCCGTATGCATGTGTGTGTACACAAGCACAGATGTATATCCGCGTACAGCCATTGATTTCTCAGGACGTCCGTACGCAGCACGTGTGCTTCTCAGGCAGGGAAATATATATACTGGATACTGTATACTGGAATTCAGCATCATTTGGCCCCAGGCCTTAAAAGTGTAATCTGCCAGGTCTGAAAGCATTCTGCCATTAAAGTGACATGTTTTAAAAGTTGTCTTACTTGCATTCAGTTCACACCGAACCCTACATACAGTATTCTATACAAAAAGGTAAGTACGCCCCAGTACTAAAACTGTTTAGTACCGGGGGGGGGGGGTGTACTTACCTTTTTGTATATGATATAATGGGGCGGTGGCAACAATAAATGGAGTCTCACCTCCACAATGGTTCTTCCCCAAGACTACATACAGTGTTCTGTTACAATTTTCAGCATTTACTTTTGGCAATAAAACATATGTTTGAAGGGCAGCTATTGTTATGTTGTATTTGCTGGTGTCCTGATTACTTTAGTGACTGTCTTGTTTTTGATTTCAGGGGCAGTACTGTGACATCTGTCTAGCTACTGGTGGGGAGAGAGCGCACCCGATCACTAATGCTATCGATGGAACGGAAAGATGGTGGCAGAGCCCTCCCTTGTCCAGAGGACTGGAAGTCAACCAAGTCAATGTCACGTTGGACCTGGGGCAGGTGTGTGTTACCTTTTTTATAGAATATTTTGTGCAAGTATCTTAACCTTGTCTCATCAAGATGGAAGCCATGTTCAGCAGTTATATTTGTTTATTAGATCATAGAATGCAATTTCAGGGGTTCCACAGGGCCGTCTTTAATATTGATTGAACCCTGGGCAAGCATCTTCTTGGGGTCTCAAATTCACTTCTCAACTATGTGCGGACTCAAGGGGCATCTGCTTTGGGCCCCACAACAATGACTGGGCCCGGGGGGGCTTCCCCTTTTGCCCTGTGTTAAAGACGGCCCTGGGGTTACAGATGGAACAGCTGCTCAAATACCTCTGAGGTCAGAGGGCCCAACCATAACTCCACCCCTCCCTTATCTACCGACAGTGTCCACAGATTACATTCCGCAAATAAAGAAACTATTGTTTGTCTCATCTGATCTGTTAAAACCCCTTGTAGGTGTATCATTAAGGTCCGGTTCACACTGGTGCAATGCGAGAACCCTGCAAATCCACTGCAGGTTCCCACATTGCACCGACACGCATGGCAGTTCACACTGTCATATGCGAACTGCTGGGGAGTGTCAATACATTGTTAACGACACCTCCAGTTCAGCTCGCGTATCGCACTGCGAACTGATAGTTCGGAACACACATGCGATCCGATTCTGGTCCGAACAGAAAAAATGGTCCTGTGCGTGTTTGGACCGAATGCGGTGCAATATCGCACCGCACAGACATCGCACGTAACGTGAACAGCAGTGCGCTGCGAATTACATGCAATGTCTGGCATCGCACAAGTGTGAACTGGGCCTAAGAAGGTGAAATTGTAACCCATTTCTAACTTTAAAGGGGTTGTAAACCTTCGTATTTTTTCACCTTAATGCATCCTATGCATTAAGGCCAGTGACCGGCCCCCCAGCCCCCCCTGTTTTACTTACCTGAACCCTCGAACTTGACCCACGGGGATGGCTGTCTCTCTGCCTGGGGTTCTCGGCTCTTGATTGGATAGGTTGATATCAGCGCAGCCATTGGCTCCCGCTGCTGTCAATCAAATCCAATGACGCGAGCGCCGGGGGGGGGGCGGGGCTGAGTCCTGCATGTGGCCTCTATGGACGCCAAATGCTGGACTTGGGAGCCTGCAAGGTAACCCCCTCGGGGAAGCACTTCTCCTAGGGGGTTATCTGATGTGGGGAGGAGCCGCGGATTCAGCCTGCTCATACATGATTCGAATCTCGGCCTGTCTTGGCTGAACCAGCCGAGATTTGAACCATCTATGGCCGGCTTTAGTTTGATTCCTTCAGCAAATTGTAGGAAACATTGGGTTTCAAGGAATAAGTGGAACTTGCTGCAAATCGTTCTTCCCTGATTTGTAGTATGTGAAAGGAAGAATGTAATTGGTTGTCAGGGCGGTGCAGACAGTTCTTTGAATTTCAGTGATGTGTCTACAATTTACATGTTTCTGCTTGATGGCGGTTAAAGGAACTTTTTGTCATGTTGTTCGGTCGATAAAGTAACTTGCAAGTAATTTTTAACATGATATTAATGGAAAAGTACATCAAGAACTGATATTTCACTAACAGGTTTCTGCTAATAGTCTTATAAAGGCTGCAGTTTAAGGAAGCAATAAAGACTTCTTTAGTTGAGTTGTTGCTGGTGGACTGCATTAGAGATCGTGTTTTGGCCTTCTAACATCCACCCATAACTAAAGTATCACGGTGGACCTGGCTTCATTGCCGTCGTGGCTTTATATGGAGCATTGTTCCGAGGGCTGAGCTTGCATTCTTGTTGGTGGTTACACTGCTGTTGGCCCCTAATATTGTGACTCCTTTAGTCTGTCTGTGCTGGAGGAGGAGGGGATGGTGCATTTAATTGTGTTTTATTGTGTCTGTGGAGCCCCTCCCCCAACACACATTTCAGGACAATGTGACAACGGAGCAATACTCTGAGAACAAACTGCTACTCGGCTGCGAGGTGCCAAATAGCAGACTCTCCTTCAAGCTGCACCATTCCTGGCCTTGAGGAACTTTAAGACCAAGAAGACCAGTTTGCCTGTGTTTATGGTAGCCACCATGGATGCACTTTACTTTGAAGATTAAACTATTCTTTTACATGCTGGGAACCGGGTGGTTGTTTCACAGGCTGATAAGGTTAGGGGCGTGATGCCAAGGCAAAAAGGGGGACATTCCCCCCTGGATCACTCTGGAGGACCTACTTCACTGCTACAGACTTGGTGACCCTATAGAGCAGGGGTCTCAAACTGGTGGGCCTCCAGTTGTTGCGAAACTACAAGTCCCATCAGGCATTGCAAGGCTGATGGTTACAAGCATGATGTCCGCAGGCAGAGGCATGATGGAACTTGTAGTTTTGCAACAGCTGGAGGGCCGCTAGTTTGAGACCCCTGCTATAAAGCCTATAGATTGCTTTTGCAGGCCTTATCCACATATAATTCACATAGTTATCTTCTTCTTGGAGGAACAGAAAGCTTCCCAGGCATAAGATCCAGCTGCATGAGACTTCTCTTTTGGATAAGGGTTGTTCAGTCAGCTGAAGCAGGGTTAGCCATCCATGGTGATGGCCAATCTGACATTTGGGGTGTTGACTATCCATATAGATCAGGGGATACATTAAAGTGTTACTAAACCCACAACAGTAAAATCAGTCTGTATATGCAGTAAAGCATTCTTGTTATAATTACCGTGGAACCTAAGGTGGTAATCCTCTGCATTGTGGTAAAAGGCTGCTTGGTCCTGTCTTCTCTGATCCTCCCCTTTTACTGTCCCCAATCTATGTCCTGATAGTACAGAGCCTTGGGGGCACTCTGCACGTGCTCGGTTTGGTGTGTATTGCTAGAGAGTTTTTTTGCTATAGGGCCAATCAGCACTGTCCAGACAGAGGGTCAGGGATCATGCAGCCTCATAGGACAGTCAGAGGAGAATGAAAACTCCTCCACCATACTTTAACAGGTGCTTGATCGGACACTGATAAAAGTCACAATTTTCTGTTACTCGGGAGTGAGCACCATGTTCTAACCTGCTTAACCTGATCTGTTTGACCGATTATTTGGTGGATATCTAGACCTCTGTTCTATCTTACATATGCTTCATCTCAAAAACTGTATTAAGTTTACTGTACCCAAAACAGTAATAAAATTTGAAACCGTTAGTGGCGGCCAATAAACAGATTATGTGCATAGGAAGTCTGAAATGGCTCTACCCATCCCCCTGCGACTAATTGAGGACTACTTCTGTAATTATAGTTTCTGTGATGGAATTGTAAATTGTTTCTGGGCCGCCATGCACCAACGTAGTTTGCCCTTCAATGATAACATTGCAAGCTTCCTATTTAGCTGAACTCATTAAAGTATACCTAAAGGCAAAAGTTTTTTTTTTTAGTTTTGGATAGGGTGGATAGGTATTAGAACACCTATTTGTTTTTTTATGCCAGACTGTGCCCATGTTAGGGAGATTCACCCTCTCTATTCCTTCTATTTACCATTATCGTTAAAAGTAAAAGAAAATCCCCAAATTTGGGCTGTCCCCAGAAAAGTAATAGATTGGAAATCTTCTAATGGGTACACTGAATCTGGTGACCTGGGGGGTTCAATGGATTCCCTTAATTTGCAGGGACTTCCTTTCATTTCCTCTTTTGGCTATGGGTCAGGAAGTGAAGGTAAAGCTTTATGTACACTAGCCTACACTGACCGCTCCTAAACTTGAGTTTAGGAGCTTTTTTTGGCATGTTTTTGCCACAGCTCCTAAACTCAACTCCATAAAAGTGTCAATGTACACATAGGGGTTGATTTACTAAAGGCAAATTGACTGTGCAGTTGCACTCTGCAAGAGCAGTTGCTCCAGAGCTTAGTAAAGGAGCAGAAGCTCTGCTGACTTTTGTCATCCAATCATGTGCAAGCAAAAAATGCTGTTTTTTTAAATTTTTCTTGCACGTGATTGGGTATTCTTTGCAAACTGAAGCTCCACCTCATTTATTAAACTCTGGAGCAACTGCACTTGCAAAGTGCACATTCTACTTGCCTTTAGTAAATCAACCCCATAGGTTTTAGCAGAGTTTAAGAGCTACCGCGGTTAGGTGAGCTTCAACCTCCTCCTCCTGAATGCGGAAGAGTCGCTCTAAGGATAGAAACGTTTTGACCATTGCCCACGGGAAAAACGCAAAATGCCGCAAAATCGCGGCACAATTTTGCCACATTTTGCAGCTGCTGCTGTAAATGTAGGCCAGTGTACATGATGCCTAAGTTTCTCCAATAGGAAATGAAGGTAAACCTCCCCCCATGGGATAGGAAGTGAAGGTAAACCTCCCCCCATGGGATAGGAAGTGAAGGTAAACCTCCCCCCATGGGATAGGAAGTGAAGGTAAACCTCCCCTCCATGGGATAGGAAGTGAAGGTAAACCTCCCCCCATGGGACAGGAAGTGAAGGTAAACCTCCCCCCATGGGATAGGAAGTGAAGGTAAACCTCCCCCCATGGGATAGGAAGTGAGGGTAAACCTCCCCTCGTGGGATAGGAAGTGAAGGTAAACCTCCCCCCATGGGATAGGAAGTGAAGGTAAACCTCCCCCAATGGGATAGGAAGTGAAGGTAAACCTCCCCCCATGGGATAGGAAGTGAAGGTAAACCTCCCCCCATGGGATAGGAAGTGAGGGTAAACCTCCCCCCATGGGATAGGAAGTGAAGGTAAACCTCCCCCAATGGGATAGGAAGTGAAGGTAAACCTCCCCCCATGGGACAGGAAGTGAAGGTAAACCTCCCCCCATGGGATAGGAAGTGAAGGTAAACCTCCCCCCATGGGATAGGAAGTGAAGGTAAACCTCCCCCCATGGGATAGGAAGTGAGGGTAAACCTCCCCTCATTGGATAGGAAGTGAAGGTAAACCTCCCCCAATGGGATAGGAAGTGAAGGTAAACCTCCCCCCATGGGATAGGAAGTGAAGGTAAACCTCCCCCCATGGGATAGGAAGTGAAGGTAAACCTCCCCCAATGGGATAGGAAGTGAAGGTAAACCTCCCCCCATGGGACAGGAAGTGAAGGTAAACCTCCCCCCATGGGATAGGAAGTGAAGGTAAACCTCCCCCCATGGGATAGGAAGTGAAGGTAAACCTCCCCCCATGGGATAGGAAGTGAGGGTAAACCTCCCCTCATTGGATAGGAAGTGAAGGTAAACCTCCCCCCATGGGATAGGAAGTGAAGGTAAACCTCCCCCCATGGGATAGGAAGTGAAGGTAAACCTCCCCCAATGGGATAGGAAGTGAAGGTAAACCTCCCCCCATGGGATAGGAAGTGAAGGTAAACCTCCCCCCATGGGATAGGAAGTGAGGGTAAACCTCCCCTCGTGGGATAGGAAGTGAAGGTGAACCTCCCCCCATGGGATAGGAAGTGAAGGTAAACCTCCCCCAATGGGATAGGAAGTGAAGGTAAACCTCCCCCCATGGGATAGGAAGTGAAGGTAAACCTCCCCCCATGGGATAGGAAGTGAAGGTAAACCTCCCCCCATGGGATAGGAAGTGAGGGTAAACCTCCCCTCATGGGATAGGAAGTGAAGGTAAACCTCCCCCCATGGGATAGGAAGTGAAGGTAAATCTCCCCTCATGGGATAGGAAGTGAAGGTAAACCTCCCCCAATGGGACAGGAAGTGAAGGTAAACCTCCCCCAATGGGACACAGGTAGAAAAAAAAACTTGACAGGGGTTATAACCCTCCCTTACTCTATCCAAAATGAAAAAAACAAATAACAGTTTTGCCTATAGTTCTACTTTAACAATCATTCAGCCATCTGTGTAGTAATGGTCTATGGCACCCTCACAACATTTTCTGTTTTGTTACTTTTGGTTTTGTGCCCTGAAATGAAAAAATAGGCAATAAAATACTGGGAGAATTTCACAAGTAACCCTGAACTCCTAGTCAGTTTTGTAGTGTCCTTATAATGATAGCTGATAACAATCAATTCTTTTGTGGCACAGGCCAAAATCTGTTGTTATTCTGTTAATTGATGAAAAAAAAACTAGGCACCTTTCAGGCCGATCCTTGCCTGTGTCCTTGTAGAGGTTCCCAGCACTAATGATGTAAGATGACGAATACAAGTTGACATTTTTCAGTTTTTTGCCATCTTCAATGCACTATTATAATCCAGTGTGGGAAAATTGCTAAGTCACAATGTTGATACATTCCCTGGATGGTTGTAATGGGGAAGTAATGTTTCCAAGTGAAGAATGTATAGAAGAGGCAGAACGTCAAGGTCATAAGGGTTGGCCATTCACTTTTCATTGAAAGTGGAAACATTTTTGTTTTCACACAACAAAACTTTTGAATTTTTGCAGATGCTAGTTCATCCAAAGCCAAAATTGTTTTTAGTTTTGGATCCAATAGGGAATTGCTAAAACTTCCTGTCAATTCTTTTTTTTGTTTGTTTCCTTTTTGCTACTTGTGTCCTATTGGGCAATTTTTGTCCAAATCTCTCCAAATTGCAGGAAATCCTCTGTTAGTTGTCACCTGAACAGATGTCCCCATGGGAAAATGTTCTCTGTATTCTTGTTTCGGTGACAACTAGAACATTAAAGTGGACGTTTAGTCAAAACCAACTCTAAACCTACTCTCTGCCACATTCTAAGCCAAATCTATCTAGCCCTGTAAAGAAAAAATATCGCTATACTTACCTGTTCTGCAGCTGGTCTGGTCCCATGCTGAGCTGGCAGCGGCGGCTTCAGTGTTTAGGACAGCCTTTTTCCAACAGGGTGCCTTCAGATCTCTTCAGGGGTGCCTTGGTAAAATTGCCCAAAAATTGTTTAAAAGCCAGGGACGCAATCAAGCATGCCTTTCAGTTACAGATAGCCGCAGGTTTACATTGTGCACCATTAAAACGTCCTACCTTCCGACGTCCCAAGAATAAATGATGTCATTGGTTGATCAGGGGGACATTGGACACCTGGACAGCATCCTGGTTTGCCCCTCCCCTGCTCCTCTCTATCAGCACTGGGGTCACATGAGCTGAGTGAGGGAGAGAAACTGGGGGAGAAGAAAAACAATGGAATACTAGTCAGTACCAGTGTGCAAAGGTATGTTTGCTTTGGAAGAATAAATCACCTCTAATTTTGAGGGTTCTACGAGTGGGGGTGTTGCTGTGTTTTAAACTATTAGTTTTGTTTTTTACATTTTAGAATGGGGTTCCTTGAGATTTAGCAGAATTTTAAAGCGTGCCCGGAATAGAAAAAGGTTGAGAAACACTGGGCTAGAGCATGTCCCACTGTGCCAGGGTTATCTATAACACAGGGCAAAAGTGGCAGCTGCCCCGGGCCCAGTCATTGTTGTGGGGCCCAAAGCAGCTGCCCCTTGTCCCTTGTCCCTTGAGCAGCTGTCCCTTAACTGCATGCATTGCATTTGGTTGCGGGGCACTGGCAGATCAGCCCCATTCAATTGAATGAGTAGCAGTTGGTGGGCTTAATGCTCACCGAAAGCAGCAGGGGTTATAATTCCTGCCACGGCATGTGTGCACCCCTGGACGAAGCTAAAAGGGGAGCAGTCGGGGAGGCTTTAAAAATGTGGCTCAACCGTGAGGATTTTACCACTTCTGAACTGCTAGTGTGAATGAGCCCTTTAGCCAAAACTAAAGTAAAAAGCTTTGACTTTAGATAAAAGACTATAATATGGCTTTTTACCAATTGGACAACGTTTTTTTTTCTTTAAATGTAAATTAAGGGCAAGCCTTTGGATCTTGTCCCAAAACTGCATCCAAAAGCCCTGGTTGATAGCACAGCCACAACTACATAAATGACAGCCATATCAACAGTGTACAGGTACCGGAGTGGTATATATTTGCTTTCATCAGTGCACAATATGGAAATTTCAATGTAGGGTTTGATAGCTATGATATAGTAGAGAAGCCAGTAGGTGGTTCAGCATTCATTCCAATCTCCACTGGCTGACACTTAAAAGCCCATCTCAGCTCAGCCCCATTCGGGAACATCTACCCCTGACAAAATGATGTGGTATCCCCAAACCTGTTATCTATTGTGCAGCCTCTGAAAAATGTATTGTTCATTATATAGTACATGGGTTGTGGTTGGTTGCTTGGGGTTGCATTGCACTTTACTTTCAGCCTTGCCAAGCTTTTTGCCGCCCCTCTTGTAGCCATGAAACCTCTCTCAGTCTCTGAGATCTTTGCTGCAGTCAGGTAGATTGGGATGAAGAATGTCTTTGTTTCCTGTGCTGCGGATATGTATGGAATTCCAGTTATCCTGGGATCAGTCTGTACCTGTGCAGTCTCTCGTACATCCGGAGAGCTTACAAATTTCTCCCTTTTAACAAGAGTTCTTGACATCTTTGGTGGCACTTATGTCCCTGTTAGTTTAACCCCTTGATGACTAAGCTCTTCATCAGTTACTTAAATATGGTGGTCTGTTTTATTATTATAATTTATACAGCACCAACAGTTTGTGTAGCGCTTTACAAAAAAAGGGAAACAGTACAGTTACAATACAATTTGATACAGGGGCATTAGGAGGACCCTGCTTGGTATTTTCTTACCAAGATCTATCTCTCCATAACCTGATTGCCAAGCCATGAGCAACATTTGCAGTATGGTATTCAGCAGATGTGCTATGCCTAGTTCTCCAGGTTCCTTGGCAAAATTGGTCAGCAGATGTGCTATGCCTAGTTCTCCAGGTTCCTTGGCAAAATTGGTCAGCAGATGTGCTATAGATAGTTCTCCGGGTTCCTTGAGAAAATTGGTCAGCAGATGTGCTATGGATAGTTCTCCAGGTTCCTTGGCAAAATTGGTCAGCAGATGTGCTATGGATAGTTCTCCAGGTTCCTTGGCAAAATTGATCAGCAGCTGTGCTATGGATAGTTCTCCAGGGTCCTTGGCAAAATTGGTCAGCAGATGTGCTATGGATAGTTCTCCAGGTTCCTTGAGAAAATTGGTCAGCAGATGTGCTATGGATAGTTCTCCAGGTTCCTTGAGAAAATTGGTCAGCAGATGTGTTATCGATATTTCTCCAGGTTCCTTGAGAAAATTGGTCAGCAGAAGTGCTATGGATAGTTCTCCAGGTTCCTTAGCAAAATTTGTAGCAATTTTATTCTCTAACATGAAAAGTCATATGATTGGCTCACCTCGCTATACAGTGATTTAAATCAGGCAGTAGCGTATGGTGAACAGCATTCCCATAGGCATTAAATGTCCCGTAAATCTCCAGAGTCAGTACACAATCCAAATACACATAAACTTTTCTAACACCTATCAGGCTCAAAGAAGGGTGGTCTTCCTTCCTTTAGTCTGATATATGTTAATAAAATGTATGTGCAGGACGCGTTTCAGCCAATCCCGTACTACGACTAAAGCTGGTGATGCACTAATAGATTTATGAACTTTCTCATCAGTACATTAGATGACTTGACAAATGTCTTTTGAAAGTACTTCAAAATTTCATTTGCTTTTAACATTGGATTGTGGAATGACTGTAATGTCCTGAATGAAAACCAAATTCCCTGTTAGAAATTGATTCAAGAAAAAATTTACATCTTCCTCAATTACGAGGACCAGCTGCAAACAGTAAATTTATTCTCGCTGGAGATGCGACGCTTGAGAGGGGACATGATAGCGATCTACAAGTACCTCAATAGGGGTTCCCAGCATAGGAAAAAAACTATTCAGTCCCAGGGAGTTTATGAGGACACGGGGCCACACATTGAGATTGTGGAGAAGCGGTTTAACCTTAAACTGTGCAGGGGGTTCTTTACTGTCAAGGCAATAAAGATGTGGAACTCTCTCCCACAATTTGTGGTGGCTGTATAGCTTAAAAAACACAACATACAGGGATATGGGAAATTATTATAGACACTGACACATGTACACCTACAGAGGTTGAACTGGATATTGTCTTTTTTCAGCCTTACCTACTATGTAACTATGAGTTTTCTCATCAATGTGGTCAAAAATGGACAGCGATTTGACCCCCCCTAATGATACAAAAATCGAAAGAATGTTTCTGAAACAATGAACCAAAATTATTGTAGTGTATGGCCAACTTTTGGGTGAAATGTGTCAGCAAGGTAGACTCCTCTTTTAGCCAGATGAGTATAAATAAAGATTTTGTGTCTATAGATTATGTGCTGGCTCTCAAGAATTTCATTGGGGTTCTCCGGCATTTCTGACATTTGATGACCTGCACTTTTCTCCTTATAGGACCGGATTATCACTAATGATACCTGGAGGGTCATAGAGCTATAACCGAAATCGGGCTGTGCTGCAGAGCCCTCCAGAAACTTAAAGCTGTTCTCCTCCATGCAGATAGATAGTGGTCAACATTTAACCCAATTCATTAATTATTATTTACAAAAAGAAAAAAAAAAAAAAAAGCAGTAAGATTCTGCTTCGAACAATATCTGAATCCTTGCATTTGTTTTGTTTGATCCCCTGCAAAACTAAAGCTAGCTATACATTGACACAATTCCCCAATCTACACACTTGATATGGATGGGGGAATCACTCCCACTGTGCTATTGTGTTCTGACAGTGGGGAGACTTCCCTGCCATCACAACACACTGATCAGTGTTGCCAGCTATAGCCAGCGGCACTGATTGTTTGGGAAAAAACCCAACAGGTTGGTTATACAGAAATCCATCGGTGATTGCTGATCCACTGACCACCTTTAGGGCCCTTTCAGGTCCGCCAGTCAGTTTTTCAGGTTATTGCATTCAAGATGTCACGACAACTACGGCCGCTTTAATACCCACCCAGTGATTACATCTAATTTAAAGCAGTCACTTTTTCAAGTTTCCACCTAGCTCCCTCATTTTTTTAATCAAAGTTTGTCAAGCTTGGTGATGCCAACAGAGCTACCCATGGCTCCAAATTTAAGCCTTCATGGCCAGCTTAAACCTGGGAGAGGAAAGGGTGATATTTGAGGCAATCAGGCTCTTCTGCGTGGCACAATGCTGTCAAATTCAAGCTTGGTAAAAGGAGAGAATTGTTTCTGCACAGTAATGAACTGATTGCTGTCCCAATCACCATGTGGGGGGTAGACTGGTGACAAAGCTGTATTACTGAACCAGAAATTAGGTCTCCAACCTAGCTATGCTGTTTGGCAGGGCTCACAGAACTGAACAGAATTATAAATCTTTTGTCGGGTTAAACATTCCAAAGGCAGTTTGGAAATCCAAAAGCAGTATTTGAAAATTTAGCTGCTTACCTGGAGTTTGGCTTTAAAGTGGAACTATACTTCCCTCTGGCGCTTTATCCACTGGTGCAAATGGCTTTTCCCAGACTTCTTCTGGGTTCAGCATCTTCAGATGTTACTTTCCCCGAAAATACACCGAGCTGAGCTTGCGCAACTCAATGTACATTCTATAGAAGTTTGCAAAGAAGGTGAGTAAGAATATTTTATTGCAGAAGAGACCTGAAAAGTCTGCCTGCTCAGAGAGAAACAAACACCTGCTTCTACCTTAAGGCTCCATTCACACTTGTGCGACATGTCATGCAACTTTGGACATCAAAGTTGCATGACAAGTCATTACTCATTCATGAATGGGCGACTTAAATTTGCAGCAACTTCAAAGTAGTTCATGCACTATTTTGTTCCGACTTTCATGCAACTTGAGGGCCATAGGCTTCAATGTTAACCCTCAGAAGTTGCATGAAAGTCGTACCTGAAAGTTATACAATGCAGCTTGTGTGCAACAGTTATCCTCTCTCACTGGTCAAAGCCGTTTCCAAGTTGCACCCACTCAAAGTTGCATCAAAGTTGCAGTCCAAAGTCGGCGCAAGTTTGGAGTCGTACAAGTGTGAATGGAGCCTTGCAGTATAACATATAAAGCATGCATATATATGCCCAGTAGCTATTTTAATTCATAAATGCCCAACAGACAATAATAATACCAATGCTTCTATGGTTTGCTCCTGTCAAAAATATAGAAGGAACCCTCTAATTTTTGGATTCCTCCACAGTGCCTTTGGGAGGTTTAGTAGTAAGTCTAACATTATCCCCTGGGATGTGTAGGCCTCATGCACACAGGATAGGTTTTTTTTTTTTTTTTTACTTCCCTGGATGCCTTTGCTTCTGGCAGGAAAAATGCACCCAAAACCGCCATTTGTTCACACGTTTTCATTGATTCCATTGGCTAGTATTCATTTATTTTGGCTATTGGAATGAATGAAAGCTCAGCATTTTTTCTGCTCAAAAGCTCCTCTTCTGACTGCGCTGGTGGTGCATTCTTCTTCTTTTTTTTTAGCCTGTAAAAGCTCCTATTCTAATACACCTGTAAATGCCTATATGTGCCAGGCCACATCCGCTAATATAGAGGTCCATTTACAGGCTAAAAAAAAAAAGTTGAATGTCTATAAAAGTGCAGTTTTTTAAAAATCCTGTGTGGATGAGGCCTTAGTAGTAAGTCAACATAAAATTGATTTAATAAAGCAGTAAAATTCACAAGCTGATATTAACCAATTAGAATTCATCTCCAGCTTATTTGACTTGAGAATAGTGGGACCTAGTTGGCTGTTCTCTACTTCTGTTCATATCTCAGTATTATAAATGTGCTCTCCAGGTGGGCAGGTAGGCTTTAGTAGATGAGGCGTGGGATCTCATTTTATGGAATGTGCTTATGGTGGATTTAGAAGACCCCTTCTTCTCTCCTCAAGGAACATTCCTTAAATACCTGGGACTTTTATAGGTGGGCACCTCTCCTCCCTAACATAAACAGATAATTTGCCTCTGGCTCTTGTCACTGTGGGTTCTTCTAATCCTTTCCCATCAAACTGCCATGTCTGTGATCGCTTTTGCTCCATATAGTAAAACATTGGTGCTTTTTAAGGCTTTTGTGTAAATGGAAAATTGAAATATGATGGGTTTGGATACAATGAACTGCCTTGTTATCTAAACCTGGTTGGTAAAGACTGTTAAGCCGGCCATAAATGGTTGCTGCTGAACCAGCCGGGATTCAAACCATGTATGGGGCAGGCTGAATCAGCCTGGTGGATTTTACATGCCATTATTGCTAGCGGCTATAGCCGCTAGCAATAATCGCTGTGTTCTCCCAGCGGAGATGGCTTTCCCCACCCCTGTGCCGGGAGAACACAATGGCTCCTCGGGAGGGATTGCCCATCAATCGTGACTGTGTTGATGTGGGAATCAAGCGATTTTCTTTCCTGCAACCCGTGGTTGCAGGAAAGAAAATCGCTCTGTCTATGGCTGGCCGTAATCCTGTAGAACAAAATGTCCTCCTTGACAGCACATTATAATTTGTTTTATTTATGTTTGCATTTAAAATACTGTATATATAAACCCAATCAGTAACATTTCATATCATTTTTAACCTGGTAACGTACTTTTAAAAGTCTTTTAAATTTTTTAAAATCTTCATCTTTCATTAATATATTCCCTTGTGATCCTGCCATCAAGGTCCTTGTTCTGCCACTTCCTGTTATAGTGTAAAAATGCTCTGTCCCTGTCTCCTAGTTATGCTTTTGTGTTGTCATTTTGTTGCATGGGCTTCCAATAGAGACCTCACTTGGCCATTTCTACACGCATTGGACAGACATGGTCCAATGTTGTCACCTCTAGGAAAACCCCACCCTAAAATGCCATGTAGTAGGGTTACCACCTGTCTGGGATTAACCCAGACAGCCTGGGATTGGAATAATGTGTCCGGGTTTTAGTCTCTCTGAAACCCGCACACATTATTCAGACTGGGCTGTGGCTCCCCAAGTAACTGAGTTAGTCACACAAAAATCTGTTGCCATCCGGGCGTTGCGGGCTGCTGTCTGGGGGGCAGGTTTGGCATCAATGGGGCACTTTATGTCAGCTAGAGCAGTTTGGCCACATCCAAAGTGTGCCGCAGCGTGCTGCATCACCACTATCCTTGGGGCACCCAAAGGTGTATCAGGTCTTATATAATCCTATAGAGTATACTACTAAAAAAAAATGTGCCCTGTGCCGCTAAAGTGTTCGGGTTTTTCGTGAAGAAAAGTTGGCAACCCTACCATGCAGCCATCACTGAAGTGCATGTAGACAGGAAGTAGCTGCAAAGAAACTATAGGTGAGACTATAGGTGATAGGTACAGAGATGCAACAGAGAGAGAAAAAAAAAGTGAAAGCGGTGCCTTAGCAAGCTGAATGTTGTTCAGATGGGTTTATATTGGAGCTTATAGAGTTAGTTCACCAACCATTACAGAAAAAAAATATAAAGGTGAACTAACACCGTACCCACCCCCGCTGTATTTACCGACGGCAATCCTGAGCTGTTAGGGCGGAGATTTTAAAACCCCGCTCTTCTCCCTCTTGTGTGCGCAGAACTTCCAGGACAGACCAGATCGATTCACTGCGACATCTCAGAATTATTCCGGTGTGTCCTGGAAGTGCTGCAGGGAGAAGAGGAAGAAGAGCGGGGTCTTAAAATTCTTCAGCCCTGACAGCTCTGGATCGCTGGAAGCTAAGTGCATTGAGGACCAAGGCTTTATTTTGGATAGCGTGTACGACGTTAGTTCACCTTTACATATTTTCTGTAAAGGGGGACTAACACATTAAAGAGGAAGTAAACCCCCGATGGGTTTTACTTCCTCTGTCCCCCCCCCCCCCCCCCGCAAGGCCTGCAAACGAAAAGCATACTAGCCCATTATAGGACACTTACCAGCAAACGAAGCCCGCGCTGTTCCCTGAGCAGGCCGCGCTCCATCTTCGCCCCTCTTCCTTCCGGGGCCACGGACTCGGGCTCTGCGACTGGCCGGAGTCGCGTGACGGCACGGTGGTTCGTTTCTTCACAGCGCATGCGCTGATGACGACATTGGCGCACTACAATTGAAATAACTCCTAAATTGGGGCGCGTTTAGGAGATATTTCCACTACCTATAGGTAAGCCTTATTCTAGGCTTACCTATAGATAAAAGTAAGACAAAAGGGTTTACAACCACTTTAAGGTTTTTTCCATTTGTAAGGTTTTTCTATTTGAAAATAAAGTAAACTCCTTTATGTGTCAGTACGGAGCTCATATGGGCTTATAAGAGACTTTAGTTACTGCATTTTTACGTACTTTAATAAATCTATCTATCTATCTATCTATCTATCTATCTATCTATCTATCTATCTATCTATCTATCTATCTATCTATCTATCTATCTATCTATCTGTATCTCTCTCTCTCTCTCTCTCTCTCTCTCTCTCTCTCTCTCTCTCTCTCTCTCTCTATCTATCGGTGTAAAGCGCTGCGTAAACTGTCGGCGCTATATAAATCCTGTATAATAATAGTAATAATCTGTCTGTTTTCTGTCTTTCTATGTTATTTTCAATCTTTTGACTTCAAAACGTGCCTCTTTTGTTAGATAAATAAGCAGTTGGGAATCGCTCAGCGATTTCCTGAGTCGTCAGTTTTCCGTTTTTTAAATGATCTGTTTACATTTAGGAGGATAAACTCAGGCCAAGAGTATGCTTTATTTAGTTCTAGGAACCTTTAAAGGTCTCCAGACTTACTTGGGCGATGGAGGATGGCGGCAGCATGATTTGGGCTCGGACTTTATAACCTCATAGTTCAAAGTTCATAGCTGTCATTGGGGCCAGGAAAAAGAAATGAAAATAGAATCAGGAAATCCATGCTCTGTGATGTGAGACAGCTAATGGGAGCTTCTCTTATCTATTTTTTTTTTTATTTTTTCTATTTTTTTTTTGTTTCTTGATCAATGAGACGGAAATCTCAGTCCAAAGATGGCGCTCTGCTCCCTACCCCCCTTTACCTCTGTTGCTGTGGCCCCCTGAGGAGTTCATGTTGGTGCAGGCTTCTCCTCGCTCCACTTCCATCAGTCAGCAAAGGGCTTACACTGACATCATTGATTATTCTTTAGAAAAGGAAAAAAAAAACGTCCGGGCTGCGGGGAGAAATATTTCTGTAATCCGCGGAAGGAAAAGGCCGGTTAGAAGTCATATTGTGTCTCTGGTCTATGAGGGATAATCACAAAATATTTTCCCAGAGATCAGCTGGGCATGGAAAGTTCACACAATGGTACATAATGGGGCTTTAAAGATGCACTCAGACGTCATGCTTTAACTGCCTAGTGGCTCCTGGCATTCTTTTTGTGTGTCTGGCTATCCTGCTTGATAATTCCCTGTTGTTGACGGTATCAGCGTCTTCTGTATGGTCCTTGAAACTAACCGGGGAGATATGCAGATAAAATATTCCAGTTCCAGCACCGCCGTTGCTTTCAGTCCCCAATAACCCCAATAGCCTTGACTATTAGCATTGAACAGTACAGAATCGTGTAAACAGAGGTGCTAGTGAGGAAACCTTACAGAATCTACATTCAAATATAAAAATCTAAATAAATGTAAATAAAAGGAGCTTTCTGAATGTGATGCAGTTTATATCTATCTCTTGGGGGTCATCGGCAGTTAAAGATTTTACTTGCAACTGATACCGCAACAGTATATTTCACTGATTTTACTTGCAACCAATACAGTACTGCGACAAAGGGTTGGATTTAATAAAACTAGAGGGGGCAAAATCTGGTGCAGTCGTGCATGGTAGCCAATCAGCTTCTAGCTTCAGCTTGTTTAAATAAAGTCCAATCAAAGAGAAAAAAATCAGGCACCACGGTATCTCAAAGATAAATCATATGCGATTTTATTAGATCCATCCATAAAAAGGAATCAATACAAGTAATTATTACCTGTAAATATAATTACAGGCATTGATTCCTTTTCATGGATGGATTTAATAAAATAGCATATGTTTTATCTTTGAGACATCGTGATGCTGGATTTTTTTCTCTTTGATTGGAAGATTCAATGACTGAGTACTATGGCTATCCGAGCACATGAGTCTCCATCTCATCCTGCTTATTATTAAAGTGTTACTAAATCCAGTAATATGAAAATAATTCATCTGCCCACCCACAGTGCCCATAGCTTATAAATCTTCTTTTTACATTAAAATACTGCCACTATATACCTTTTTGGCTGATCTGTATACCACGGTCACGTGATAAACTGCAGAGTTTGTCCAGAGCTGTGCGTTCAGGTAGGAGGAGATTTCCACTATAGCCTATATACACGCCCACATGTGTGATGTCAATATCATGTGACCTGGCTAGCTCTGAGAACAAGGAAATCTTCTCTGCAGCAATGGAGACTAAACTGAGCATATGCAGGATGGCTACCCTCACTGTTTTTACTGGTCTTTCCAAGAGAGGCAGTGCAGAAGGGTAGGATCTGTCCATATAGGATCAAAGAGCCTTTTTACACAATGCCTCTGCATTAACCCTTTAAGTTCCACAGTGAGTATAACAAGCATGCTATTCTGCATATACAGACAGATTTTACTGTTGTGGGTTTAGTAACACTTTAAGGGTTATTTTGGGGTAGCAGCACAATTTCTGGAGCTGTAAGTTCAATTAAAGTGGTTGTAAAGGCACAAGTTTTTTTTTTTTACCTTCATGCATCTTATGCATGAAGGTAAAAAACCTTCTGTATGCAGGAGCCCCCCTAGACCCCCCTATTACTTACCTGAGCCCCCTCCCAATCCAGCAATGTCCACGAAAGCCTTGCCTTTCTGGGGACTCGCACTCCTTACTGGCTTTCACAGCCTGTGAGCCAATCAGGAGACAGAGGGGATGGGGCCAAACCACGGCTCCGTGTGGGAATGAACACACAGAGCCAGAGGTCGGGAACACGCCTGCTTGGGTGCCCCCGCAGGAAGCTGCTTCCTGTGGGGGCACCTGGCAGAAGGGAGGAGCCAGGAGCGTCAGCGGGGGACTTGAGAAGAGGAGGATCCAGGCTGCTCTGTGCAAAACCACTGCAACAGAGCATGTAAGCATAAAACGTTTGTTATTTTTAAAAAACAAAAACCAAGGCTTTAGTATCAATTTAGGGTTTGACAAAAAACCTGGAAGCTATACGGAGCTGCACTTGATTTTGCACTCTCCAGTTTTAGTAAATCAACCCCAAAGTGTGTGACATTTGATTGGTCTTGTCAAGATACTACAGGCTACATTGCATGGAATCTGGGTGGTTGCAAGATTTCATCCAGTTCATCTCACTTGAGAGAGCTTGACGGTTGTTAAATAGACGTGCACAAAAGGGAACAATGCCAGAAAGACACAGTATTGGTTCTTTCGCTGCTTTCGCATAGCAGATGAGTAATGGTCACGGTTGGCTTATATTTGTATTGAACACATCAAAGTAAAATCTGTTCAATGTATTTTTTTTGCCTTACCTGTCAGCAAAGTGGGCCTTTCTAACCATTCAGAACTTCTACAACGTAAAAAAAAAAGTCACAGAACTACCTGTAAATACTGACTATGAGCAAAGCAAAACAAAAAACAAAAACAAAAAACAAAAAAAGATACAATCTATAAGTAGGGCTCTTTATCTGTGTTTAAGTTTAGATGTATTGTTTGGTGCAAAACCAGGCAATCCCCCACACATTTTGGCCACCTGTAACTCCAAAAACATTTCTGTTGCACTGGATTTCTACATGTATTTTGGACCATGCTAGCCCCTGCAGACTGTGTGCCAAAAATAAACCCACCCAAACTCAACAAGGCCAGTTGTCAGAAACCATGAACCAGACCGAGACAGAAGTACAGTAAAATTACACTGGTTTATTAATAAAAATAAAAAGGTAAATAGAGTAAGTGTAGTCAAAGCATAGCCAGAGTCCAGTAACCGGATCAGGTAGTCAGCCAAGCCAGAGTTCAGTAACCAGATCGGGTAATCAGCCAGGCCAGAAGTCAGGGATCCAAGTAGAGGAACAGCAAGCAGGATAAGGAGCCAGAAGGGATGTCAGCAAAGCCAGTCTTTAAACAGGAATGCAGGAGATGGTTTCTTGTGATGTGACCAAGGAGAAGGCAGAGATCAAGTGAGCTGGACGGCTTTAAGTAGGCAGGACTGACGAGCAGAATCAACAACAGCTCGGTAACTGTGGAGAGAGATGAGAGCTGGCAATTAGCCGACAGCTGAGCGGCCAGCTAAGAGAAGGAAGTGCTGAGCCATCCCTGACACCAGTCCATACAACAGATGGAACTCTGCTTGCATTTCATACTTTCGATAAAGTGGCTCGCCTAATAAATAGCAAATAAGCATAATTGATATTAACGTTTAATTTTAGTAAGTAAAACATTTTTCCCCTTTTCAAAAGGTTTATTGGCCATATTTGTTTTACATGGAGCTCTCCTTTAAGCTGGCTGTCTGGCAAGCCTACTGGCTGCCCATTAGTCTTACTGAGAATCTTCTTGCTACTTCATTTCCCCTTCCTGTGTGAACTTGCATTATCACTGCAGTATTAGCAGAGAACATTGCTGAATTGTTCAAAAATTTTCAACATGTGGAATTTCTTCCAATTGCAGTACTCGCCCAGTTTGTTCTTGCAGAATATACTGTAGGATTGTTGTATGATACCCCCCCCCCCCCCCTACTTCCCTCCAAAAAAAATGTTTAGATCTTTGGTTTATGGTTAACATAAGGGTATAACTCACAAGCCTAATGACCTGTGTATTTGTTGTGGGTCAATGACTTTCTAACAAGTCAAGCCAGGATGACATTGACAGCAGTGGATATGAAACTTAACATACACTGTGTCTGCTGCTCAGCGTCCCAGGACTTTTAATGCTGAATTACAGCCTTTTCCTCCATTCCTCTCCTGTATTGCTTGGTTCCCTGTTTTGTACAAAGAGTTGTAAAACTCTTTGACAGAGTGTTAGAACAATGGAAGAGAAAGGCTGTTAATAAGAAAAAGTCACAGGGAGTGTGTGGGGGCAATGAGGAGGTGACAGAAGGTGAGGACAAACACAGGCAGGTGGGGGGTATCATGCACAGCCTAAATCAATTTATGGTCTAGCACCCCTCCAGATCAGGGTAATAGAGGTGGATGTTTATTGCTGTTTATCACTGCTTTCAAGAAGCTAGTTAACAAGCTCCCCAGGGCCACCCAGTTTGCTCTTTAATTATAGTGTTGACTTTACTGTAGCGGTTCTTGAATGGTTGTAGGTAAGGTTAGGTTAACGGGGTTTGGGAAGTTGATGGATTTGTATCTCAGCAAACTAATTGGCAGACTTTTAATAGAGTACCATAAAGTGCATGTCCATCAAAGCATGCTGCACTAGGAATACAGAAGGGGAAAGCTGCTGGTTGTTGGTGGCTGTAGACATCGGACTATGGTCCAGCGTCTTAGGATGTCTTATAGCAAAGCTTCCGGCCCTAAAACAGAAATGCTTGGGAAGCCCTTGGGTTACTGTATGAGCTATAGAGAAAGAAGGGGTCGGACAGCCTTACAAGCAAAAAAAAAAATCAGTCCTGGGGTTGTCTAGATAACTGGGCAGTCTAAACTCTCACAAATGCTTTACTAGCATCTTCTGCCCAATCATTTTCTTCCCCAAGAACAGTCACCTAAGGCTCCCCCATAGATATTAGATCCATGTTCAATCTGCCAGAAATCAGGATTGGGAGACATTTTATTATATCTAATGCCTGTGGGTACTTTTAGACCCAACTGGGTTTCAGAGAAACATTTGTAACTTGGGATAATAGGTCCTTTCCAATGGTGGTTTTAGGAGCTCTCATTTTTTAAAGAAGACATTTTTTGTTTCGTTTATAAAGACTGAAGGTCAGTTTTTCTCTAGTAACTAATCTGCTTCAAACTGCAATTTGTCTAATGTGGTTTAGATAATGAATGCCAGCATCTGACTGGTTCCTCTAGACCAGCCTTTCTCAACCTTTTTGTCCCAGAAAACTCCTTAAATTCTAGGGGTACAGCTGCTGAAACAAATTAAATAGGGGGTCAGTGGAAAAAATATAGCTTATATTGGTGACCATTGGGAAGAATTCCTTCTTATGCCCCGTACACACGGTCGGACATTGATCGGACATTCCGACAACAAAATCCATGGATTTTTTCCAATGGATGTTGGCTCAAACTGGTCTTGCATACACACGGTCACACGAAGTTGTCGGAAAATCCGTTTCGTTCTGAACGCGGTGACGTAAAACATGTACGTCGGGACTATAAACGGGGCAGTGGCCAATAGCTTTCATCTCTTAATTTATTCTGAGCATGCGTGGCACTTTGTGCGTCAGATTTGTGTACACACGATCAGAATTTCCGACAACGGATTTTGTTGTCGGAAAATTTTATAGCAAGCTCTCAAACTTTGTGTGTCGGAAATTCAGATGGAAAATGTGTGATGGAGCCCACACACGGTCGGCATTTCCGACAACAAGGTCCTATCACACATTTTCCGTCGGAAAATCCGACCGTGGGTACAGGGCATAACAGTGGTGGTAGGAATGCCCCCTCATAGACAGCTAAAAACACCATTGGTGTCATGCATTTGGCTCTGCCAAGTGCCGTTGGCCCTGGTCAATCAACCACAGCTCAAGTAACCCCTATCAACCTCTGAACTGGAACACTGGTTATAAATGGCTGCTATAGACCCTTTCCTTTGTGACACATTTTTAGCCCATTCAAGTCTTCAACTTCCAATGAAATGACTCACTCACAATGCATTAGGGATATTCAGTACAACATTCCATGTTCCTGGTCTATGTCATTAGGGGGGTTGCTGAGAAATGACCCAGGGAGATGACCGGAAGGATTGACAGGAAGCTGAGCTCTGCATTTTACATCTCTTCTGGTGCTGTAAAGTGTCCAGATTTATTCTGTCTTCTGGGAGCCACTAGAAAGCAGAGACAAGAAAAGGAATCTTAACTTGTATTCCTGACCTCTTCTCAGCATTCATATTTATTCCAGAGAGCTTATTAGAAGAACGTGAGGGATTTAAAATAGGAGTAATAAAGAAGCTGTCCAATGATCAGAAGGCCCATTGATCAGTTGTAGGTGGAACCTATAGGCTGAGTTGCCCATTGGCTTCATCAATCTGTTGCAATTTTGCTCCTCATGAATAATATATATAGATATATATATATATAGATATATATCTATATATATATAGATATATATCTATATATATATAGATATATATCTATATATATAGATCTATATATATAGATATATATATATATATATATATAAAATATAAAGAAAACTGAAAGTCCTGCAGGGATAGTTGGAATGTCTTGTAGTGAAAGCCAGGGATGTACGCACCTGGGAACTAGTACACAAAGAAACATGTTAGGAAGTATAAAAACCTCACAGGTATTCTAACCCTTTTGAACTCTATCTAAAACTAGAATAAACAAAAACGTATTGGCTTGGATTACAGTTTAAACTATAAACTGGTTAATATTTAATTACATACGGTATATGGTATATCAGATTTTAACCAAAGAGGTGTTTTTTTTACCTTGTTAACTAGACCAGGTATAGAACTTAACAGAAAGAATAAAGCAAGGGTAACCTAAGGACACAATTGTGATCAGAATGTTGAAGTAACAGTCAAAAAAACGTTGAAGCTTTGATAAAGTTAGGAAATTCAGACCCGTCGATGTATTGTGAGTCATATCGTTCTCCCAGCTGCGTTATCAGTAACAGGACTATTTTCCTTGTTATTTACTAAAGCAAAACCAGAAATTTATCTGCACGGCACAAAGAAAACCTGATAATGGAACATGGACGTCTTTGAATGAAGAAGGGCGTTCGGAGTAACATTGGCCGCATTCCAGTTCCTGAGGCTTTGAGGCAGAAACATTATTATTACCTTTCATTTGTCCACATCCTACTGCGCCGTACAATGGAGATCAGTGTGTAACCAAGTGGAGAGTACTCTGCTCTTCCATAACGCAATGGTAGCTTTTAGGCTTGTAACTGGCTACACAGAGACTGCCTGTCTTGCCCTTCATGGTGATAACAGAAATGGTGGCTAGAAATATACAGATCAGTTCATAGTTTTCCAGTTCCTTAGCAAATTAAATTTTTTCACATGCAATTCCTTACGTACACATATGTATGTGAATCAAAATTCACATGGTACATGTTAAGTTTAAGCATATAAAAACAGCATTATGCAAAATTGCATGAAATATTCAGTAAAATGTGATGTGCTTGTTCAAGGTTAACAAAGTATTTGTGTTATCTTGGTGGTACAGTTCTGTGGTCCTGTGCTACGGGGATTCTGTCTGCGTGGAGTTTGTATTCTGTCTCCATATTTGTGCAGCTTTCTGCCTATAAAAATAGTTAGGTAAGGAATGCACACAGGCAGTTTGACTCCCGAAATATTAAAAAAAATGGCTTTTTTGTTACAAGGGAAGCACAGGTTCAGCATACAGCTCACTGCATACTATACTACTTTCTTTTAAAAATATATTATATTCCAAAAAAATCTTTAAATATTTCCATCTGAATCTTAGAAGAAGCTCTTTTATGTAAACCAAATGTGTGATCTGATTTTCCTGGGCTCTTTAATTGGTCTTTTGTATAAAGAAAGTAGTCACTTGGTTTGCTGGCTTTTTAGCAGAAGTGGTTCGCTTTGGCTCAGTAATCTGTGATGTTAGCCCTGTTACCCTCTAGCTTGGCGCTGAATTTCAATGTATTTGTAGTAATTGTGATTGGGGTCTGGTGGATGAATGCGCTGCAGTCTCCCCTGGCAATGAATGAACAGGTTCACAGCAGGTTGAAGACCAGGCTGCACCCGGCGTTCCAGAGACGGATGCAGATCTGGATAATTAAACCTCAACAGCTTTTGTTGAGGACTTGGCTGTAGTCTGCAGGGGGATTTCATTTAACAGAATCTTCTTAGGAATGAGCCTGGCTGGGGCCTGTTTCAGCCAACAAAAGATAGGTAAAAAGTAGGCTCTGTTTCTCAGAAACAAAAATACAGCAAAGTGGAGAAGAGATTTAACCAATTCAGTTAAGTTGCGGCGCTTAGTTCATGGAGGATTTTTTTATTCTACAGCAGAAAACTGTGGGGTAGCTAGGTGCAGGCTAACCCCCTGTAGTGGAAAATGCCCCTTAAAAAAATTACACCTTTTAAACTTAAACTTTTTTTTCCTCTGTGGACATTAGAGACTTATGTTCCCTGGCTTTTTTCAAATGAATCCTATACTGAAAAAAATATGTAGGCTGCCAATGCTAACCTTTTCTTGAGAGGTCTAGTTGTCTACATTAGGGGTTTCCAATCCTTTCAAACATAGGGCCAGTTTACTGTCCTTTAGACTTTAGGGGTCCGGATTGTGGCCAGTGGGGCTAGAAAATGCCCCAGGCCCAACATCAGTCAGAATAAACATGACCTCTGGGTTGGTGCTCTCGGGAGGAGGAGGACTAGTACACCATCATTGGTATCAGTGGGAGGAATAGTACCCCATTGTTGGTGTACTTTTTGATGTCAAAGTTACAGGATAGTACAAGTTTTGAACATACGAATCCAAACAGTACATTGACAATATAAAAGATACAAAGCTTAGATGTCCTTTGCAATTGTATAAGGGCAAGTTTCGAAGGACATAGAGGCAGTTTTCAGTGAGTATGGCCAGGTCCGCTCTTGTAGAGAGAGCATTTGATTACTCTAGTGTCTGAAAGAGCGTCCCATCATTGATATTACTGGAAGGAATAATGCCTCATGATTAGTGTCAGTGGCAGGAATTATGCCTCACTGTTGGTGTTAGAAGGAGGAATAGTGCCCTATATCAATGGGAGGAATAGTACCCCAAGGGCCAGATGAAGGCTAGCAAAGGGCCACAGTTTGGAGACCACTGGTCTAGATGTTTCTGCTTTTTGTTATTGAGTCACTGACTCACAGTAAGCATGCATCAAGTGAACTCAAAACTTCTGATCTGTATGCCTGTTTCCAGTCCGTGACCCAAAAAATACTGAAGCCAAATGTTTAGAGTGGTAGCCAGACAGTTATTTTTTTGGTTTTTTTTATTCGAAGACAGCAGTTTTAGCTTACTTATTTTAATCAGTACAGGTTACCTCTAAAATATTATAGTAGTGGAGGCCCACTAGTCCATGCATAGGCCGGTGTTGAAACCAGAGTTGACAGCTCTATGCACCTGCCATAGTCTTTACAAGCTTTCCCAGTCCCACTTTTTTCACTGGATTTGCAACTCGCTCACCAGGTTATAACTATAATCACAAAATTTTAAAAAATGGAGCTTGGTTGCTATGAATATTGGTTGTCTTTGCTCTTTATTTTATTATTATTATTATTATTATTATACAGGATTTATATAGCGCCGACAGTTTACGCAGCGCTTTACAACAACATTAGGGCAGACAGTACAAGTACAATACAATTCAATACAGAAGGAATCAGAGGGCCCTGCTCGTTAGAGCTTACAATCTAGGAGGGAGGGTCAAGTTATACAAAAGGGTAATAGCTGTGGGGGATGAGCTAATGGAGAAAATAATGCAGTTGTTAGATGGAGGCAGGATAGGCTTCTCTGAAGAGGAAAGTCTTCAGGGATCGCCTAAAAGTGGATAAATTTGGAGACAGTCTGACAGATTGGGGTAGGGAATTCCAGAGGATGGGCGAGGCTCGGGAGAAGTCCTGGAGGCGGATATGGGAGGAGGTGATGAGGGAGCTAGAGAGCAGGAGATACTACTACTCTACTATTAGTAGTAGAGTAGTAGTATCACTTAAACTCACAACGTTCTGCACTTTTCAGTTTCATTATTTATTTATTTATTTTTAGATGTCAAAGTTACAGGATAGTACAAGTCTTGAACATACGAATCCAAACAGTACATCAACAATATAAAATATACACAGCTTAGATGCCCTTTATAATTGTATAAGGGCAAGTTTCAAAGGACATTGAGGCAGTTTTCAGTGAGTATGGCCAGGTCCGCTCTTGTAGAGAGAGCCTTTGATTACTCTAGTGTCTGAAAAATCTGTTCTAGTAGAAAAAAAATTGCTCCTGTAGTGGGAAGCAGCTGCCTTTTCGACAACCGGTGTACAAACTTTCTGCTTTTTTACCATAAGTATTTTATTGGGTTTTCAAAATACAATAATCCAAAAAAAAAGTCTTGTACCTAGAAGTGCTTATAAAAAGTGTTATGCCCCGTACACACGTTTGGATTTTCCGACGGAAAATGTGTGATAGGACCTTGTTGTCGGAAATTCCGACTGTGTGTGGGCTCCATCACACATTTTCTATTGGATTTTCCGACACACAAAGTTTGAGAGCAGGATATAAAATTTTCCGACAACAAAATCCGTTGTCGGAAATTCCGATCGTGTGTACACAAATCCGACGGACAAAGTGCCACGCATGCTCAGAATAAATAAAGAGATGAAAGCTATTGGCCACTGTCCCGTTTATAGTCCAGACTTACATGTTTTACATCACCACGTTCAGAACGATCAGATTTTCCGACAGCTTTGTGTGACCGTGTGTATGCAAGACAAGTTTGAGCCAACATCCGTCGGAAAAAATCCTAGGATTTTTTTGTCGGAATGTCCGAACAAAGTCCGACCGTGTGTGCGGGGCATTACAGGTTGGTAAGTCATGTAATGAAATAATTGCACACAAGCATAGAAGAGAGCTGTAGATATCCCTTTGGAAAACTATAAAGTACACTAGGTCTGGATGTGGTCCTGTGTTGAGCATGATCTAGCCCAGTGTTTCTCAACCTTTTTTTATTGAAGGCACGCTTTAAAATCCTGCTCAATCTCCAGGCACCCCATTCTAAAATGTAAAAAACTAAACAAATAGTTTTACATAACGCAGCAACATTCCCACATGTAGAACCCTCAACATTAGAGGTGATTTATTCTTCCAAAGCAAACATACCTTTGCACACTGGTACTGACTAGTATTCCAATGTTTTTCTTCTCCCTCAGTTTCTCTTCCTCACGCTAACGTGACCCCTGTGCTGATGGAGAGGGGCAAGGGAGGGGCAAACAAGAATAGTGTGCAGACGCCTGAAGTCCTACTTATCAACCAATGATATTGTTGGTTGTTAAGACGGCGGCAGCTGGAAGGTTGTAATTGTACACAATGAAAACCTGTGGCTTTGTGTAACTGAAAGGCAGGCTTGATCCACCCACTTGCTTGTATACAATTTTTTGGCAATTTTTAAGTATTTTGCCAAGGTACCCCTGAAGAAACCTGAAGGCACCCTGGTTGAAAAAGGCTAATCTAGCCTTATCCACATTCATTTTTTTTTAAGGTGGGAAACAATAGGTATGTAAACTAGTCCACAAAATATCTGCTTTTATTGTATGATGTTTGATTGAAGCCAGAGTTCAGAGTTCAAATACTTGTATGGATAAGCTGTAGCATATTATTTTTGACTGTAAACCTTGTACTTTACAGCTTACAATGTTCCGAAATGATGAACATCTGGCTTAGTAATGACTTTGATGACCAAGCATCAAGGTCAAGATGTATCTCTGAAAGCTAGATTCCTTTTCGGAAGCCCACATCTCCCATCAAAGACATTCACTGGGCAGCAATACACCTCTTGCCATAACATTGTCTTGCCTCTCTGATTAGAGGTAAATGGCGCATCTCTGGTTTTTCATGATGATCTGTGCCGTCTCCTATTTTATGAGGGACTTTTAGTTCTTCTGATCTCCTCTTCTCTGTTATTTCTCCCTTTATCTTTTTCTCTAGTATGTTACATCTAGACCATTAAATTCAATCACCTGAATTCTCACAAATTACAGCACAGATGACTGCTCTCTGTAATTTTCCTGTGGTTTCTTGGATGCGTTCCTTCTCATCCTGTATCAGCTGACTGTTTTGGGAGCTTCCATCTCCCCCTATGGTCTTCAATTAGCCTTTTTTTTTTCAACATTTACTTTTTTCAGGTGCTGTTTGATGAAAACCCTGCACCATTCAACTTCCACATTTAAAGAACAACTGTGGTATGGAGGTGGAGCAGGGTAGGGTGAGGGTAGTATGTAAATAACACATCCATGTGTAGTGTCTAAACATTACTTCCAAGCCCTTGCTTATCAGTTTGCCTTGGTTTAGCACTAAGGTGTCAAAAGGGCACCCAGAGGTAGGCACAGACTGAAAGGTCCAAGAGGAACTATTTGACTGGAACTATGAACAAGTAAAATGTAGGAGTGCACAATCCTAAGCTGCCATTCATCAACACATTTATCTACCCAGCATTGTACATCTTAGCTTTCGATGGCCTAATCTCACGGTGTTCTAGCATAGGTAGATTCTGGAGGGTTAAAGTTCCCGTAAGCGTTCTCTGTTTCTCGGGTACCAGTATATTAAAGGCTTCCAGGTTGCCATACCTGCTAGAGCTACTACAAGGAAGTCTCATACGTGTTCTATATGTCATTTACTTTACATCATGGAAAATAAAAAATAGATGTAAACACCAGGCTGGATGGAAACAATTAACCCCAATGCTCTTAGATATAGAGGTGAGTGGGCATGTGTTTTAAAGTGGTTTTACTGCTTGCCCAGAATATGTAAATACTTTAGTATGCATAGTCTGTGCACAAGTTCACTTTAAAAACCTAAAAAAACAGCCCATGGTTCTAACTCTCCCTTACTCTATCCAAAATGAAAAGAATAGGTTTTCCTCTAGTTACACTTTAAGCATCTCCTGAGTGGACAGACCCTTCAACATTAAGAGTTTTTTTTTTTTTTTAAAGAGGGATTTCATATATAGGTAAACTAAGTGTTTTTTGTTATGTTTCTTGAGCAGTTATGTGAATAAATCTCCCACATTTAGTTCGACATTTTCCTGTCTACCTTTAGAGTTTAGAGTGTTCCCCACCTCCTTGGGGATGTTTCTACCACTCCCGTCACTTTCATGATAATTTTAAATAAATTAGGAATAACACATGGAGATTTATACTTTATATATCTAAAGCATGTGTGCAGACCCAAATGATGTATGCTTAAGGATTACTCTACAAGAATTTTCTAAAGACACACAACTGTTTGGTGATTTATCCTTGCAGCATCTGTCAACAACTGAACTCTCAGGTTTGAAAGGACTGTTATACTAAGCTCTTGGTCGGTGGACTTCAGAGTTTTTCAATGGGATTACAACACAGGAAGGTTGAAATGTATAGGAAAATACTTTACCCTAAAAACACGGTCTTAGTTCCTATTGTAGGCAACCTCAGATTTGGTAAGGTACTGAAATGCTAATGGAGTTCATTTATACAGTCTGTTGTGCAATTTTCTGCTACTTTCCTAAAATCTAATCCAATAAAGTACATTTGCATAAACCATATTGTAAAATTTGTTTTGTGGCCAATAAAGTTCCATGGTCGTTCGTTTTTTTGTGCTAAACTCTAGTTTCCCAGCTCAGCTGCCTTTTTCTCCCTGATCCATCACCCGTGTAACACGGAGCCAGCATCCCAGCAATTCTTGAATTTCATCACTTTATTTCCATCTCTCTGATGTCTAGCATTTGTCCTTTTGCTTCAGACCTGCAAAGATCAAACTGCAAATCTGATCATGGCACAGAGGAGACGGGCCGGGGGTGTGTGAGTAATCGAGTGAGAAATCCAGACCTATGGGAAGTAGGTTTTGTTCTGAAAAGTTTATTCTTAAACAAAGTGACATTTTAAGTCCTCCAAGCATTTCAGCTCCCCTCCCGTAGGTACGCTTCATGCTTTCATCTTTTTCACTCATTGTGAATTCTGCACTCTGTAATCAGGTGCTCTTATCTCCTCCTATTACTCTGGAACAGCTTTTTTTTTTATGTGAAAAGCAAACAGATTGTGACAAAAGAGAAAGAGGGGGAGCTATCAGGGTATATAACACCAAAATATATTAGGGCAACACGCTGACAAACCAAAGTTTTTTGTTGTTTTTTTTAGACTTTAACATGAAGTTAGGTGTTTGACTATGACTGGTCGTAGACTGGCAGATACATGCCAAACAATGATGGTTTGGAAGATATGCAAAAAGATATAGGAATAGGTTTCCACAATCTAAAAACAGGGTGTCATGTACCTAGTTGAGGCCAAGCTGACTAGAGGGGCTGCCCTTACACCTCTTGTCCTGTTTCCCCTGGGGATGATGATCGGGTATAACAGGGCACAGAGTGGCACGGGTGCCTGTAGGAGAGCCAATTCAGAATATCTTAAAAGCAGAAGCAGAGCCTCAAGCATGCCAACTAGCAGTAGGAAGATACTGGATCTCGAGTGTGTGGTCAGGCGTGCAGATGTCAGAAACAACCGGGCAGCAGGAGTGCAAGTCAGGAGCCAGGAGCAGAGTCGGAGCCAGGCCAAGGTCAGCTTTAAGTGAGCATAAGATGTACCAGAACAGCAGGCAGGAAGCAAGGTCTGGCCATAAGCCAGAGTCAGCAACAGACGTTCAGGAACAAGAAGAATAGACAAGCTGGGTCAGGACAGATGAGCACAGGATCAGGTCACAAGCAGAATGACCACTCAGCAATGAACCTGAGTCCTGTAAGAGCCCTTGCACACTGGGGCGGTTTGCAGGCGCTATTGCGCTAATAATAGCGCCTGCAAACCGCCCCGAAAGTGCCGCTGCTTGTATTCCAGTGTGCAAGCCCCGAGGGCTTTCACACTGGAGCGATGCGCTGGCAGGACGGTAAAAAAAGTCCTGCCAGCAGCATCTTCGGAGCGGTGAAGGAGCGGAGTGTATACCGCTCCTTCACCGCTCCTGCCCATTGAAATCAATGGGACGACGCGGCTATACCGCCGGCAAAGCGCCTCTGCAGAGGCGCTTTGCGGCGGTATTTAACCCTTTTTCGTCCGCTAGCGGGGGGTAAAACCGCCCCGCTAGCGGCCGCATACCGACGGTAAAACGCCGCTAATAATAGCGGCGTTTTACTGCCGACGCCGCCCCCTCCCCAGTGTGCAAGGGCTCTAAGGCTTTAAATAGACTACTAGGCGCCAATGTCCATTAAACAAGCATGCTCACGCACATGAGCACGTGCACAATGCGAATGCTCATGTGCACATGCCCAAAAAAGATGTGAACAGGGTCCTAATGCTGTGCACAGTTCTGTGGACTGTTCTGCGCAGATGCACATTCCTTTGAACACGGGCATTTCCTTGGGCACAGGCATTTTTTTGAGCATTGCCTTGGGCATAACTTTTTGGCACAGAGTTTCTCAACCAGGGTTCCACCAGAGATTTCCAGGGGTTCCTTGAGCAAGGAGCAATTTCTGCCTCTCAGATAAGTTCCCACCGACACCATTGATCTTTTTAGTTATGTGTAAGAGGATAATTCTGCCCAATGACCACAACCGTGAGGAGCACTCTTTCCATAGACGTAGGGCTGGGGAAAAAATTGATTTAAATCTTGTATCGAGTTGAGAGGTCAAATCAATTCAAAATTTAAGCAAATAAATTTTTTTTTTCACCGCGCCGGTCCTGAGGAGCTGCGGGCAGGAGTTTTTAGGCGAAGCCGCAGCCTCGCCTAAAAACTCCTGCCTGCAGCTCCCCAGGAACGGCGCTGACACCGCGCCGGTCCTGAGGAGATGCAGGCAGGAGTTTTTAGGCGAGGCCGCGGTCTCACTTAAACTCCTGCCCGCAGCTCTTTAGGACCGGCGCGGTGTCCAAAAAAAAACAAAACTCGATTCGAATCGTAAATCGAGTTTTTTTTTTTTTAAAGAAAATCGCAGATTTTTTTTTTTTTTTGGAAAATCTCCCAGACCTACATAGACCATCACACTAATGTATCATAAATTGAAGACATTTAGCAGGGGTTCCCTGAAACCAGAAATTTATTTCAAGAGTTCCTCTGTGTTGAAAAGGTTGAGAGGCTTAGCTAAAGCCAATTGGGTACACCTTACTATCAAACCTACTATATGGATAAAAATTTGTGAGCTCCCTCTTCAAATGATTTAAATGCCTCCAATGAAGGGTGGCAACAGTTTACGAAAGGTCATCTTACGTTTTAGTCTGAACATGCTCCCGACCTCCCGTGCACAAAACCAACTCAATAAAGACGTTGTTTGATATGAAGGAACTCAAGGGGCTTACACAGAACCCAGATATTAACCCAGTTGAATAACTTTGGTATGAGTTGGAACAAGCTCTTTGTCCAACATCAATACCTGACCTCAGATACTCTGCTGGCTAAATGAGCATAAGGTCCCAGAGGCACACTCCAAAATCTTGTAGAAAGCCTTCCCAGGAGAGTGAAGGCTGTTATGATGCATAGGTTTGGGGGGGATGTTAATCCATATTAATTCCCATTGATGTGATGGTCTGGTGTCCATAGTGCAGTGTGACCTAACATTACATACAGGATTGTTTTTATGCTTCTCGTTCCAAGCTAACTGCTTACTGCAACAGTTATCTGAGACTACCATGGGCCCTGTGGCCTTTGTAGTCATTTACATGTCACTTCCTAACAGTAAACAGTTACAAGTTAGTAGTAATGATTCTTGATCAGACTAGAGAGGAAGTGTATGTACAGAAATTTTTTTTTCCAAAGCTGTCTGGTATGGGTTAAAGGGTTCCTGCCTAGCAATAGGTGCTTGTTTCCTCCAGGTAACACTGAGTGAAGAGGTTGTTGAAGAGAGGTCAGGAATCTCTTGGAGAGACCCCTAAAACTGGCACACCTTCAAAAATGCTTTTAATGAAATATTTGAAGTGCAGACCCACCCCGGAGCCCTTTTGATTTTAAAGGACAAGTCATCTATGCCTAATAAAAGCCTTTATTGACTCGCATGCCATACCGATCATACAAGCGCATACCTTAATTGTGTGTAAGGCAGTATTCTGATATTTATTAACTAGCATCCATACAGCAGAACTGTAGGACGGCCATGTTTGTATCTATGCAAAGTTCAGCTGAGGTAGCTTGTTAAGTATTAATGAGGCTGTATTTCTCATTGAAAAGAGGAAATTTGTTGCACGTGGTTTCATTACAACTGTATTTATATAGTGGTAAAGACAAGCTGCTCTGCTGAGGCATTTTTATTGTTATTGACGTATATGTCTCTGTATGCACGGGTGACATAAGGCGTAACCCAGTGCTAATTTCTTGCATCCACCAAACATTCTCCACACATTGAAAAGGGCTCAATGCATGAGCAGTGAGCCAAAAACAGTGGTGCCCGCAGTTTCTGGCAGGAGTTGGCACTGTCATGTTCATCTCATTGGCATCCCCATGTGGGCCTCACCACTCAGGATTGCTGTGCACACATAGCTGGCATGGGACAACCCTGATAGCTGGCATGGGACAACCCTGCGTTTTGTTTGTACAAATTCCTGAATGCTTCTCAAAGCTTATTTTTCTCCGTTTTGCCTGTGGATTGCCCTTAAGCTGGTAGAATCATAACAAGAATTTTACAGCGTGATAACTGTACAGTATACAGTGGCATCGCGACAAAGGGTAGCAATGGCTACAAAGAAGTCCTCAGATCTGTCTCCAGCTTTTCTCTCTTCTTAATAATAGCAGCTTCACCATTGCGCATTCATCTGTGATTGGCCAAAACACTTCATGGTGGGTGCTGGGGAGCGCCCTGAAAAAAGTGTTGATGGTTTCTAACTGGCATCACAAAGCGCAAAACCCATCTTGCCAGCATAATCTGGCAGAAGAACAGAGGGATTCTGGGCGCAGATTCGATCACTCCTCCTTGGCCTTGTATCACTCAAGCTCCTGCAAACTGCCTTCATCAGACATTGGTTACAGGGCTAGACAGGCCTTGCGGTGTGCTATGTGCTGTGACACTCCATTCTCTGCCGTGTCTCTTGCAGTTTTCTCTATGGGCCACAGCAAAAGTTGTTTTTCATAATTATCAGGCCCAGTTCCCATTTGGCATAAAATCCCGCAGGGATCTAGCACCACCTCAGGTTGACACCTGGTCAGTATTTTACGAGCCTGTTGCACATGACATCAGTAGAGCAATATACTATGTTTTGTTTTTAAATTGAACCCAAAATTCCTCATTTCATTTGCGCAGTTTGTGTTTATCAGTGGGGCAATAAAGATGCTAAGGCTCGGTTCACACAGGGACGACTTGTCAGGCGACCTAGTTGCCTGACAAGTCGCCTCCCATTCTGTGCTATGGAACCGTTCTAAGGGGAGCGACGCAAGTCGCTCCGACTTAGAAAAAGGTTCCTGTACGACTTTGGGGGCGACTTGGGGCGACTTGCATAGACTTCTATACAGAAGTCGTTTTGCAAGTCGCCCGGGCAGTCGTGTGCAGGTTGCCTCGGCGAGGCGTCCTGCAAGTCGTGCCGCCTCTGGTGTGAACCGAGGCTAAGGCCTAGCTCCCAACTGTCCCCGATTTCAAGGGACGGTCCCTGATTTGGAACAATGTCGCTCTGTCCCTCTTTCCTCCTCATTTGTCCCTTATTTTGGTCTGATCTATATAGTTGTACATAAAATGCACTTTTTATCTTTCAAAAGGTGTTTCCCGGTGCTATTTTACCTTTCATCCAATTTACAAATTGCTGCATTTGTACATTTCTAAAGCCAGTATAAAGGAGTAGTAGTGGTAAAAAAAAAAAATCACTTGTGGATTTAACTGAACATTTTTTTGTATCATTCTCCTTTAAGGGGGCGTGGCAAGGGGTGTGTCCTATGCCTGCATACTTTTGCTAATAGGTTCCCATCTGAAAAAGATGGTGCCGCGGTGCACCGGGAGGAAATGGGAGCTGGAACCCTCTAAAAAGAGGGGATCTGCCCCCCCCCCCAAAAAAAAATGACATGCCAAATCTGGCATGTCAGGGGGTCACCTTACCTTAAAGCGGAAGTTCCATTTTTGGGTGGAACTCCGCTTTAAAGTATGTGTCTAGGCAAAATTTTAAAAAACATATTCTGTACATTTTTGCAATCCATACACATTTCCCTTATGTCTTGCCCTATTAAAAAGCTGCAAGTAAAGAAGATTGTCAGAAATCCATTGAGATCCCAACTTCCTGTTTGGACTGACAACACATTGCCTCTGCTGAAATCCTAGGCATTGTTATGAGCCCTGCCTGCTGGACTACAGAACACCTCCATATATCCCTATTGCCATTGCATAGGGGGAGATGTTCTGTAGTCCAATCGGGAGAGAATTTAGACAGAGCCAATAATACTGCTTTGGATTTCATTCTAGCAGAAGTGGGGTTGTCAGCTCAATAAGGCATTTAGGAGCATAATGGATTCTGGCAGGGTCATCTGGTATTTTTTGTTGTTTTTTTGTTGTAAACCCTCATATATACCCAGGAGATGATACAGAGAGATGAAACAAATCCTCCCACGTAAGTTGTACCTGTTTATCTACAGTACAGCCATCTTTCACCTACATTCATTCAAAGTGGAGAATGTACACGGGATCTCTCAGCTCTGAAAAGCAGAGGGCAGAGAGATTCAGGGGATCACTGAGAGCTGCTTGGGGGAAAGGAGGACACAGCACAGAGGAACAGAGCTGAGGCTGTCAATCACAGGCTGTGCCCTCCACTGTCACCATATTTCCCTTGGTGTCAGGAAAACTTTTCAGAAGTGGCTCAGGCTTATAGCAGAGGAATGAAGCAGTGGACAGAAATGACACCTGTTGTTCTTAACTGAGACAAGTACACACTTCAGAGGGATATGCTCATATGTCCATATTTCATATCTGGGGTTTACAACCACTTTAACTCACCACTTTGTTTCTCTGCCATTCCCCTCCTGTCTTTGCATGCAAGGCTTCCACCTGTCTTAATTGTCAGAGGATTGAATTTGAGACCCCAAAAAAGTAAAACTAGATCTTTTTTATGGGTTCTGGGAAGCTGAGCAAATAGCAAGGAAATAATGTAAGAAGAATCTGCTCGCTCATATACATCGCACACGTTTTTCTTTGTCATTTTAACCCCCAGCAACTGTCAGCGTAATAAATATCTCCTGACTTGTGACATAAGCCATAAACTGAAGCTCTACTGAAATGATTTAGATTTTACAAGATAGGACTTCATCTTAAACAGGCTATAATTCTAACTTATGTAGTAAAGTGTGAGGAATTCCCTGGCATACCAGGCACATTGATGTCACACCACGTGTTAGGCTCTAGTGCTGAATTCGATTGGGCCATACTAAAACAATGGGGTTGATTTACTGAAGGCAAATCCACTTTGCACTACAAGTGCACTTGGAAGTGCGGTCACTGAAGATCTGAGGGGGACATACAAGGAAAATAAAAAGCAGCATTTTTTCTTGTACATGATTGGATGATAAAATCAGCAGAGCTTCCCCTCATTTCAGATCTAATGCGACTGCACTTCCATGTGCACTTGTAGTGCAAAGTGGATTTTCCTTTAGTAAATCAACTCCATTGTTTACTAAGTAAAGTTAAAAATGATTTGCTGTAATGTGTTTTTATATTAATTTCACTCAGTGCTGGCTGCCCTAAAATCACTGCTGTGCAGCACACGCCTTTGGTGAAGTGTCTTTAAAGTGTATGTTATCCTGACATTTTCATATTCCTGATATGTGTCTAGCATGTACTTGTATGAAAACGATTTCCAGTTCTCCTTACATTGCCTCCTTTGTGTGACGTACCTGGTGATCCTGCCAGTACCCCTGCTTTCCAGACTTTCCAGACTGAGAACGCTAGGCATGGAAGCACATCCATCCCAGCGTGGTCAGCTTGCTTCTTTGCATCCTGCTTGGGAACACAGCCTGCTTGTACTCCGGTGGTCAGCCTTGTGCTAACACGCCCCTCCTGCACAGCTAATCTCTAGGAAGATCAGTGTGATGCTGTTTCTCTGCCTCCACGCCCCCCCCCCCCTGCAGTCTCCACCCCTTCCTCTCTGATTACTCTATGCAGCTGAGAAGAAAGGTCAGCTGCAGGAGGAAAAGGGCATTTATAATGTTTTATATACACACAAACATTTTGACTTGCATTTCTATTTTAAACTGAATGGGTTATTTTACAAGGTAAGGATTCACATACTGTATACTTTAAAGTGGACCTTCAGTCATTTTTTCAACTTTCCATCTATTAAATCTTCTGCCCTTGTTGTTGTTTTAACGTTGGATAGTAAAACCTTTTTTTTTTTCTGCCAGTAAATACCTTATACAGCCCACTTCCTGTTTCTTGTCTGGTAAAAAGCCTAGGCTTATGACATCATGCACAGCTCTCTCTCTCTTACTCTTGTGAGGGTTTGCCAGGGAGGGAGGGGGGATCAGTCATAAGAGGGCCAATGAGAGCTGCGGGGCTGCAGAGCTGGAGGTGTGCCTCTGTGTGTGTCTGTGTAAATCCAGGAAGTGAGCAGGCAGCCACTTCAGCTGCCCACAGTTAAAATGGCTCAGTGGAGGGAGATTTCTGCAGCATATTTGGCAAGCACAGAATCACAGTATATATAAAATAATATGCAAAGTGGTTGGAGGGAAGCTTCAGAATGCCAAAAATGATTTTATTACAAATTATCTGAGCAGACTGCAGTTCCTCTTTTTAAAGTGGTTGTAAAGGCAGAAGGTATTTATCATAATGCATTATATGCATTAATGTGGTTGTTAGGCCCCTTTCACACTGGGGCGGTGGGGGCGTTGGCGGTACAACAGCGCTATTTTTAGCGCTGCTGTACCGTCGTTCTTGCAGAGGTATTCGGCCGCTAGCGGTGCGGTTTTACCCCCCGCTGGCGGCCGAAAAAGGGTTAAAATCCCTCGTACAGCGCGGCTATAGCCGCGGTATTGCCGCGGTATAGCCGCGCTGTCCCATTGATATCAATGGGCAGGAGCGGTGAAGGAGCGGTGAATACACCGCTCCTTCCCCGCTCCAAAAAAGCGGTTTGCAGGACTTTTCTCACCGCCCTGCCTGCGCACTGCTTCAGTGTGAAAGCCCTCGGGCTTTCACACTGAACAAACACCGGAGGCTGTTTAGGAGCGGTTTTCAGGCGGTATTTTTAGCGCAATACCGCCTGAAAACCGCTCCAGTGTGATAGGGGTCTTAACGCACTTCCATTACATCATCCCATCCTCTCTGCACCATTATCAGAAGTTTCCCTGTGCCTGTGTTCTGAAAAAATACTGCACGATTCTACCTGTATGAGCTTCACTCCAGGCGCTCAGCTGATTCCTCTCCCCTGTTCTGCTCATAGCTTCAGTGGGCGGGGCTGAGCCCTCCCGCTGACATCAGCCAGGGAGGAGATGGAGAGAGGAGACACAGAGCGCCGAGCCGCCTACAATCAGCTGAGCGGCAGGAGCAGAGCTTATGCAGATAGAATCGTGCAGTATTTTTCCAGAACACAGGCACAGGAAAACTTCTGCTAATGGTGCAGAGAGGATGGGATGATGTAATAGAAGATATGAGAGCATGTAGAGCAGCAGGAGCGGAGTTGGGGGGGGGGGGCTTACATTGTATGAGCAGAGAGGAGAGGGAGGAGGAGGGGGTAGAAGGAGACAGAGACAAAAGAGCAGGTTGCGTCTGATGGAATCACGCAAATTGACCACGGTATCAGGGGCTCAGCAGCCATGATTATTGTGGTCTGTTTGCAGAGGGGAGGGCATAGCTAAGCAGGATCAGCCAGGTATTTCAGGTGATACGGGGGGTCCAAATGACACAGCACAAGCACTGTGCTGTATAACATGCTTTAAGGGAACAGGATCTGTATTTTTGGGGGGTTAACAAACTCTTTAAGATAAAAAGCCTTCTGTGTGCAGCAGCCTCCCCAGCACCCACTAAAACTTACCTGAACCCCATCCCTCTCCAGCGATGTCCACAAGTCCCTCGGCCCTCCGGGACTCCCCCTCCTGATTGGCTGAGACGCAGCAGCGGTGCCATTGGCTCCCGTGGCTGTCAATCAAGGTCTGTTAGCCAATCAGGAGAGAGAGGGGGTGGGGCCGAACAACAGCTCCATGTCTGAAGCGCGGGTGCCCCCATAGCAAGCTGTTGCTGTGGGGGCACTCGACAGGAGGGAGGGGCCAGAAGCACAGAAGAGGGACCCGAGAAGAGGAGGATCCAGGCTGCTCTGTGCAAAACCACTGCAACAGAGCAGATAAGTATAACATGTTTGTTATTTAAAAAAAAAGAGACTTCACAGTCACTTTAAACATGTGCAATGAGTCTGCTCTCTTTGGCTCTATTAAAAGGGTTGTAAAGGTTCGTGTTTAAAAAACAAAAACAAATGTAATGTCATTCTTACCTCCTCTGTGCAGTTGGTTTTGCACAGAGTGGCCCCGATCCTCCTCTTCTGGGGTCCATCAGCGATGCTCCTGGCCTCATCTTCTTGAGTGCCCCGTTGGAAAAGCTCTCCCTCGGGACACTGGTGCTGGCGCGATCCCGTGTCCTGCTGCTGCGTCTATTGACACAGACAGCAGGACTCAGCCCCGCTCCCCGGCTCCCGCATCATTGGATTTGATAGACATGGGAGCCAATGGCTACGCTGCTATCAATCTAGCCAATCAGGACCTGAGACACCGGCTAGAGCTGATGTGCTTGTCCCCAGCGTGAGAAAGAGAGGGTTCAGGTAAGTAAACCGGGGGCACTGGGGGGGCTGCTGCACTGCATAGAATGCATTGAGGTGAAAAGCCACGAGGGTTTACAACCCCTTTAAGGAGTGCCCCCCGCATTCTTTCAGCCCACGTTCACATCGAGCTGCTTTGACATGCGATTTGACATGTCAAATCGGCGGCTATTGCCGGCAACGGCCCCGTCCAAATCGGTGTTCAGCTGAACTCGTACGATTTCAATTCGGCATCAGTGTAAAGCTAGGCTCAGATGTTCATGCTGCTCCATTAGTGATCTTTCTGCCAGAAAACCCTAAATTAACCCACAGGCAATGTACATCTAAAGGGATGCCATGGATGACTTTCTGATATAGCTTCATATGCAGATAGCTCTCTGTATCTGTAAAAGACTTAATCAGGGAGTAGAAGCAAATTTGCATTGGCAGATGATCACACTGGAACTTTTAAATGACGTCAAGAGCAAGGGGGAAAGGTTATGGTTCCAACTTTCTTGACTTGGCTGAAAAGATTTAGGAAGCCAGAAATCAGGGCTGTGCCGCACATGTGGCCAACTGCGGTGACCACCCTAGGCAGCACGCATGGAGGCACAGTGGGGGGCTTTTATCTTCAGCAGGGGATCTAGTGACAATGGGTAGGCCTCATTCAAACTGCTCTGCTTCAGTTGTCGCTCCATCAGCCAGGGTCCAGCACAGCAGTGTCTGTGACAGAATGGCAGGCTTGACGTGGTGGGAATTTCATGACAGGAGGAAATCCTTTGACTGATCCCAACCCAGGTCTGAACTCTAAACAGGAAATGTAATCTGCAGTACCAAGAGGACATGAAATATGTCAATAATTCTGAACTGGAGCACCTTGTTCTCTCAAGGAATGACCGGACATCCCAGCCTATTGTACATTGCTGCCATCAACAGACAGGATGGGCAATAAATGCAGTTTTTTAAATATTATTATTATACAGCGCCAACAGTTTGCACGGTGCTTTGCAATTTAAAGGGAGACAGTACAGTTACAATACAATAAAATACATTAGGGTTAAGGGGGGCCTGCTCATAAGAGCTTACAATCTAATTGGGTGGTACAAAAGCTTCTAACTGTAGGGGATGAGCTGATGGAAGAGATAAAAATACAGTTAGTTGGATAGGCTTCCCTGAAGGGATTCATTTTCAGGGATCGCCTAAAGGCAGCCACAGTAGGAGAATGGAAGAAAGATTGAGGAAGAGGATTCCAGAGGGTGGCAGAGGCTCTGGAGAAGTCCTGAAGATGAGCATGAGAGGAGGAGACAAAAGAGCTTGAGATCTTGGGAGGAGCAGAGAGGACGGTTTGGGTGATATTTGGAGACAAGATGGGTGATGTGGCTCGGGACAGAATTGTAAATGGCTTTGTATGTTATTGTTGGTATTTTGAATTTAATTAGATGGGCAATTGGAAGCCAATGGAGGGATTGGCAGAGAGGGGTGGCAGACACTGAGCGGTTGGTATTATGGATGAGTCTGCCAGCAGCATTCATGATAGACTGAAGGGGAGAGGCCTTTGGAAAGGTAGGCCTATGCGAATAGGGTTGCAATAGTCAAGGCCAGAAATAACAAGGGAGTGAATAAGAAGCTTGGTGGTTTCATTAGTTACAAAAGGGGTGAATTTTAGAGATGTTACAAAGGTGAAGTTTACAAGCTTTTGACAGGGACTGGATTTTGGGTCGAAAGGACAGGTCTAGGATCACACTTAGTACCCTGGCGTAAGGGAAGATACAGCCATTATTTATGTTGCCTGTACATAGGCAGATCGGTGGTTGGCATGTAATATAGCTAAAATGGGAATTTTCATTGTAAAGGACCACCTTTGCAAAAAAATAGCCTGATGGCTCCATGGGCTTAATGCATTGAGTGATACTATCAGTAAATGAATTACTTTTTTACACACTTAAATGCAGACCAAGCTGTCCAGCAGAAGTAGTAGTGACAGAGGTTTGGACAAACCATAATGCCCCCTACACGCGATCGGACTTTCCGACAACAAAACCGTGGATATTCGTTCGAAGGATGTTGGCTCCAACTTGTCTTGCATACACACGGTCACACAAATGTTGGCTAACAATTACGAATGTAGTGAAGTACAAGACGTACGTGATATCTCCTTTACGAACGCTAGTTATGTCTCCGGCTTCTACTTGATTCCGAGCATGCATGGATTTTGTCCGATTATGTGTGTACACACGATCGGAAAGTCCGACAACAAACATTTGTTGGTGGAAAATTTGAGAACCTGCTAGCCAACATTTGTTGGTGGAAAGTCCGACAACAAATGTTCGGTGGAGCGTACACGCGGTCGGACTTTCCGCCAACAAGCTCACATCCAACATTTGTTGTCGGAAAATCCGATCGTGTGTACGGGGCATTACACTGCAGATTTGCAACAAGTTTTTTTTTTTTTTTAAACCTATTTTAGTTTCTCCCGTTCTCTTAACCTGTGATGGAGTGCTTGGTCTGTATGTTAACGGCAAAATGTAAAAAAAAAATATGAAATAAGAAAAGGCCAAAGTATACTGAATGCTGTTGTTGCACATGTTTCACATAATAATTTGTCCTTTAAGTGAACTGAGCCTTTAAGACAATGTTTAAATGCTATAGACAACTAAGAAAAGCTATTTGTAAACTCCTAAAACTTCTTTTAGTGATCAAGTTTCCTTTCCGAGTCGAATTATGAGAATAATACCTGGCAGGGTGTGAAAAGCGTCATTATTCTGCAGGCTTGGCACTCCAACAGAACATTCTATACTTAATAACCCTCAAGAACGCCTCCTCCGGTTGTGTCTAGGCCACGTTTGTGTTGATGTGGTCGGGTAGAAATTGGGGAGGTATTTTGGTAATTTTTTAGCTTGTGTTTTATATGTGTTGGTTTAATGAAGTCAGGCATGTCTTGGTATGTATGATTTAGCATGCAAGTAATATGGTGAAGACACAGTGTCGCCTATACATGCTTTAGCACGCCATGCAAAGGTAACTGATATCTTTTGGTTCCGATTCATGTCGGCCTACAATCAGGTGCACTGGGATTAAAGTTAACTTTGAGTCAGATATGCAGTTTATAAACTCAGTTTTGTATAATCTTTGATGAAAAGGCTTACATCTTTAAACATTTGAAAGGGGAAATAAAGGCGATTAGTTAAAATGGAACTTACAGTGCCTTGCAAAAGTATTCACCCCCCCCCGGCACGAAAAATGCCAAGGGCGGTGAATACTTTTGCAAGGTACTGTAAGTGTAAAAAAAAACAAAAATGCGACTAGGTAGGCTTATATTGTATGAGCAGATCAGTGTACAATCGTGGTATGCTTTGGTCCCCAGATGAATTAACTCCCATGCACATGTGTGCTGCCTACTACCAACTCTGCTCTGAATTCAGAAGCACTGCAGCATCACAGTAAGCTGCATGAAGAGGACTTCAATGGCAGGATCAACAGGCCAAAGTTCTACTTTAACAAAACCCTTTAGTTCTCTTCCATGTAATTCTAGTAGTACCTCATTGACTGTCTGTTACCAGCATTGAGTTCAGGCAGGGGATACCTTACAGCCTAATACATCTGCATTGACAAGGAGAACATACAAAAGAAAAATGGCCCTGTATTTGAGTACCACTTGGAACAATGTACCACACTAATTTTTAGCCTGTCACTGATTTTTGACAGGCTGCTGGCAGTGAGCTGTACACACCACCTCTGCATCCCAGATGTCAACATTTTGCCTGGTTTTTACACTGTATGGGAAAAAGCAACCATGGACTGGAAGCCTTAGCTGCACTCAGGGAACACATAGCCTACCTGCTTAGTGCATCTTCTTTTCATTTTGGCATATATTTTGGCCCTTTTTATTGGCAAAATCCTTGGGGCTGCAAGGGTCTGGTGGACTGAGTCCCCTTTTGGCTTATTTTCTCACATAAGGAGTCTGGTGCTGAGATCCCCTGTCCTAACTCCTTGATGTTGAGATCCCCTGTCCTAACTCCTTGGTGTTGACATCCTCTGTCCTAACTCCTTGATGTTGAGATCATCTGTCCTAACTCCTTGGTGTTGACATCCTCTGTCCTAACTCCTTGATTTTGAGATCCTCTGTCCTAACTCCTTGATTTTGAGATCCTCTGTCCTTACTCCTTGATTTTGAGATCCTCTGTCCTTACTCCTTGATTTTGAGATCCCCTGTCCTAACTCCTTGATGTTGAGATCCTCTGTCCTAACTCCTTGGTGTTGACATCCTCTGTCCTAACTCCTTGATTCTGAGATCCCCTCTCCTAACACTTTGTTTAGATCCCCTGTCCTAACTCCTTGATTTTGAGATCCTCTGTCCTAACTCCTTGATTTTGAGATCCCTTGTCCTAACTCCTTGATGTTAGGATCCTCTGTCCTAACTCCTTGATGTTGAGATCCTCTGTCCTAACTCCTTGGTGTTGACATCCTCTGTCCTAACTCCTTGATTTTGAGATCCCCTTTCCTAACACTTTGTTCTTTATATTCCCTGTCCTAACTCCTTGATTTTGAGATCCCCTTTTCTAACGCCTTGTTGTTCCGATCCCCTGTCCTAACTCCTTGGTGTTGACATCCTCTGTCCTAACTCCTTGATTTTGAGATCCCCTTTCCTAACACATTGTTTAGATCCCCTGTCCTAACTCCTTGATTTTGAGATCCCCTTTCCTAACACATTGTTTAGATCCCCTGTCCTAACTCCTTGATTTTGAGATCCCCTTTCCTAACACACTTTGTTGTTTAGATCCCCTGTCCTAACTCCTTGGTGTTGACATCCCCTGTCTTAACTCCTTGCTCTGTTCCCATCTGCCTTGAATTTGGGCGTTCTCACCCACCTTGGGGGTCTTCATATTTGTGATGTTGCATTCTACTTAATAAAGCAAATAAAAAAATTTAACATTCGTAGAGGAGATCCTTGATCCTTTGTTGAGGGCTGGAATGCAAACCTGTTAGCTCAAGCACAAGAATCTAATTAAGTGGAGTTTCAGACATAAGAAACTGGTTACGATGATGTAACCATTTACCCAAAAAATGTTTAGATGAACTAAGAGTCATACCACTCTATTAGATTGTAAGCTCTCGTGAGCAGGGCCCTCTTAACTCTCTTGTATTTTACTGCATTGTAACTGTACAATCTCCCTTTATTTTGTACAGTGCTATGCAAACTGTTGGCGCTATATAAATCCTGTTTAAAAATAATACCATGTTGGCGATTTGTTTGCAGAGATTTTTTACAATTTCTCTCTAGGGAAATTGTAGTTATTTTCTATGGAATTGCCATGCCGAGCCACAATCGCTCGGCATGGCTTCGTTACAAATCATTGAAGGAGAGCAATTTGTGGCAAGAAATGATAACATAATGATGTAGCACAGGTTTGACCTTTTGCTGCCATAAATTGCCTCTTAGCAACAAGTTGCCAACGACTATAGCGATTATGTTGCTAGCTACAAATCACTGTTAATGGCTGGCATTAGCGATTTCTAGTAGTCATTTTTCGGCTGCAACAAAATTGTATGTATGACATAGCCTTAACCTTCCAATTCCCATTCCAGGACTGCAGGCTATAAGTAACCATATATTACCATATCCGTCATGCAATGTGATCAAATAAAGCTTTGCTTGTGATCAGTGGGGCTTGTGAGAATTGTTGGTAGATGGTCACACAAAAAAATATATCTAATCTTTCCAACACATACACTATATTACCAAAACTATAGGGACGCCTGCCTTTACATGCATATGAACTTTATTGGCATCCCATAGGGTTCATAGGCTTCAATATTGAGTTGGCCCACCCTTTGCAGCTATAACCGCTTCAACTCTTCTGGGAAGGCTGTCCACAAGGTTTAGGAGTGTGTCTATGGGAATGGTTGACCATTCGTTCAAATGTGCATTTGTGAGGTCAGGCACTGGCTCGCAGTCTCCCCTCTAAATTCATCCCAAAAGGTGTTCTATTGGGTTGAGGTCAGGACTCTGTGCAGACCAGTGAAGTGCCTACACCCCAAACTCGCTCATCCATGTCTTTATGGACCTTGCTTTGTGTACTGGTTCAAATCATTTGGTGGAGGGGGCATTATCGTGTGGGGTTGGACTTGGCTCCTTAGTTCCAGTGAACAGAACTCTTGAGGCGTTGGCATACCAAAGCATTTACAACGCACCCAACATTGTGGGGGAACAGTTTGGGGGTGGTCCCTTCCTGTTTCAACACAAATGAGCGAGTTTGGGGTGGAGGAACTTGACTGGACTGACCTCAACCTAAAGGAACACCTTTGGAATGAATTAGAGCAGAGACTGCAAGCCAGGCCAGTTGAAGCTGTTATAGCTGCAAAGGGTGGGCCAACTCAATATTGAACCCTATGAACTAAGACTGGGATGCCATAAAGTTCATGTGCATGTAAAGGCAGGCATCCCAATACTTTTGGTAATATAGTGTATGTAATTACTTACCAGTCCTTAGATCTGATGGATGCATTTGTTTACATTTTTAGATTTTATTCTTCTCTTTAGTGATCCTACCAGTAATATACTTCCTGCCCTAAGGTGTTGTCACCCCAAGGCAGGACTGCAGAACAACTCTCCCTCATGTTCTCCATAACGTAGGTGTAAGTTTTTCTGTAGTCCACAGAGAGAGCTGGGAACAATGCTAACTGGTGACAGTTGGCACAGGAAGTTATCAATCCATATTATTTCAGGTGGCATCTTTAGGTGTTTTTTGCAATTACTGAAAATATATAACAAAATGCTTTCAATGGTATATTTAACAGACCAAAAAGGAGCAAAGAAGAGAAATTCATTGTTAGGATTTGTATACACTTTGATGACCAGCATGTGATCCATGTAAGTATGGGCACTGTAAGGTAGTGGTCCATTAAAGACCGTTGTCCTTGGTGTCCTACATACAAGGAAAATTGACTATACATTTATGGTTACATGGAGAACTTGGATAATAATCTTGCTGCAGTAACTTTCTATCATTATTTTGGTGAGCGGTGGACGGATCTAGCAGTGGAATGGTTAACAAGGCTTCCTTTTCAGCTTCGCAAACATTTTTCGATGTGCCTCTCCAGTCAAGTCAAACAATTGGAAGGGGGTAGGGTAGAGAACTCACTGATGTAAAGAATCCTTTTATACCGACTCCTGGAAGGTGTGTGGGGGGAGCATGGGGGCTGTGTGTGTGCAAACGTTGAACAAGGATTTCACATTCCTCATACACTTTACAGAACTCCTTAATTAGCTAAAGGAAAATTGTGAATCTGTGAATTCCTTTGAAATAACCTGATATAGAAGGTCAATGGTAGAACAGTGTTGTCCCAACTTTGGCCTGTGACAAAACTCCATCAAGAACCTTAAACTGTCCATGCAACACCTATATTTAATAGTTGGAACTTTTTATTTTTCTTGACTATTCATAGAAATCTGGCGCACTCCGCATAGAAACCAGCTTCCAGGTTTTATTGACAAAACTTAACTGAACAAGCTGAAGTTAGAAAGCTGATTGGCTACCATGCACAACTGCACCAGATTTTGCACTCTCTAGTTTTAGTAAATCAACCCCAATGCTTTCTTCCGCACTGGACATAACCACAATTTAGTTTCACAAATGCTACAGGCCTTTTTAGTAAATCATGGGGCCTACACCCACTTCTGCACAGTAAGTCAAGCATGTTATATACAACCTCTCATGACTGCTTTTGGTCCACCCTGCCAGAACTGCCCACCATCTCCCTATTCTTCCTCCATAGAAACAAACATAATGCACAGAGGAGCTTAGTTGTGATTGTTTACTCAAAGTATAGACTTACAAATTGGCGCCAAACCACAAAGTGAAAGAGTCCAAAGTGCTTTTAATTGTTTGTAATACCGTAACATCCAACGTATTTTGAGGGTAACAAAACTACCCCTTCATCAGGGCTTAGAAAAATAGAATAAGCACTTGAATGGACTCAAAGACAGCTATAATCAAATGGATGTATAACTGATGTGCTGCAAATATGGTACTCTTTTTGGATTGAAATGATAAAAATCCAAACAGTTCAATCTTTGTTTATCGATAGTGTTACCTAAGAGTGATAATCGTGTGCATGTAAAGTACTCCTAGCCATGATACTGTATCTACGGGAAACATCATTAGCTGTTGGGGTTCCCATTGTCCTAGCAGTCATGCATGAAGAATAATTCTAAAATTAAGACCCGTGTGATCAATCCTCCTTTTTATAAATACCTTACCAGGAACCAATACATAAAGAAATATGAAGCTTTTCATTGCTGACCCCCTCCTCACAAAGTACGGCGGCAGGTACACTCCCAGTCCGGTTTCTTTTTTTATTTTTTTTATTTAGTGGTATGCGACATACAATGAAACGATAACTTCACAGATTATGTAGTGTAAACAAAGTAGCCTACACGTGGACATCAGGTAGTGGTATCTGAACAAAAGATAAGTAAACTCAAGATTACATAACAAAGACAGTTCAGTAAGCATACAAGATACTCGGATACCCTGAGGGTATAGGACTAGGGCTTCGCCTTGACGGTAGAACTGATCAGTTATGATGCTCTATGGATTCCCCCTAGTATCCAAGGAGAAATTGAGTATCTGTACATAGGGGAAGGGTACTGCTGTGTGACCAACTGAGGTCGAATCATACCAAGTTTTTTGGATTAAAATAGAGGAAATGAATTAAGGAAAATAAAAAGAAGAAGAGAGAGTGAGAAAGGGGAATGGAAAAGAGAGAAAGAAGGAGGGTGGTATGGTGAAAGAGTGGGGGGGGAGAGTTAGAAGTCCACCCAGAGAGCAAGGACCGCCCTCAACTCCCCAGGCCAACTGGCGGCCATGAATAGGAACAAGAGCCTCTGGTATTCACTGTGGCCTGGCTATGTCCCGCGAGGGAATTCCCCTGAGAAGCAGAACTGGGTCCAATAAAACCACCTAGTCTTATGTTCCTCGGATTTGTCCCGGATCGTAGCAGTGAGGTCCTCCATTCATTCGATATCATTGACCCTTGCGAACCATTGGGCCACAGTTGGAGCAGACTGTTGCTTCCATTGTCTTGGGATGCAAGCTCTAGCAGCGCTGAGTAGGTGTTTAAGAAGAGATTTATGATATCGCTTTCTTGACATGGGAGTGAGGTTGAGGAGCACAGCAGCAGGGTCATTGTTTAAGGAAATATCTGTGAATTTGTGGATGTAGCGGAGGCCAGAAAGTTTGTAGTTTGGGGCACTCCCAGAAGATGTGTAGGATAGTGCCAGTTTGTTGCTCACATCGCCAGCAGCGATCAGATTGGTTGGGAAATATTTTGGCCAATACGGCCGGCGTGCGGTACCAGCGTGTGGTCAACCCAGTCCGGTTTCAATGTAAAGAACTTGTGTTGAAGTAAAGCAAAGACAGTTCACAACAAACCCAGTGGGTTGACAGCCAAACAGGAACACATGAATTCCAATAGCATGTAGTGGAGCAGGTTTCAGCCAAACTGACAACGCCTATTTGGAGAGGCAGAATGCGGCCTGGCCGTCTTGTGCCCGAGTGGGAAGAAGTCCAGTGATGTGGCGAACCCTATTCTTTTTCTACTCATCTGGAACTTTTCCTTGTCGCTAGTACTGTCTCTGACAGACAGGTGACCTGTCCCTACACTTCCCTACTCTCAATTGTGCGCCAAAACCTGGGGGCGGTGACTTTAAAAGACTCTGCTGACCTAAGATGGCCACCAAGGTTTACCTGAATGCAGCGCAGCCAACCGGAATGCTGCCTTTCAGGAGCCAGGAAACCATAGAGCAACAGAGTTTCTCCTGACTTCAACTCCAGGCTGTAGTGCCGGTCGGGGTGCCATCTACAGTGGAGGGAGCAGATGGGACCTGCCTACAATAGGTAGAAACAAATCTAAATCTAGTAAAAGTTTAAAAGGAACTTTACCTTACCATTTATCCTAAATGAGCCTATTCACCCACCCAGTTAATCCAGTGACGTTTTTCTAGACTCCCCTGCTGCACTGCCCCATGCCAGGTCCTGTTCTGCTATTTTCTCTGTGCAGCCGGTGTTCCCTCAAAATAGCCTATTCCTCAAGATCTCCAATTACGTCACTTTCGGTTACAGTAAACCGTCAGTAATTGGAGATTTCGACGACTTTCTGTTTGGACAACAATGGCAACCATATACACTCCGGTACACGGTATTATGAACTGATATTTTTAGTCCGCTCTGATACGACCCAACAAAATGGCTGCCTCCGCGGCGGCGACAACTTTTTCCTTGTTACCTGTTGTTGTATCAAAACAGCAAAGTCTTCATGTACCGGAGTGTACAAGCTACAAGTACACAAGTACAAGTACACGTGTTGTGTAAAAACAGCAATTCATCGGAAATCTCCAATTTAATGATGGTTTACAGTAACAGGAAGTGACATAATTGGAGATCTTGTATTGGCTATTTTGACAGAACTCCGGCCCCTGATGACATGCCATTAGGTCTGCATTCTAGCTCCTGTGTGTCCCGGCTCCTGCAGCCTCCTGCGATATGTGATGTGGATATCCCAGGAGAATGCAGGAGAGGACAATGGGACAAGGTTTGTTTTTGGAGTGAATATCCGCTTTAAATGTACTCAAACCTAATACGTGAGTTTTGGGTGGACTACGGCAGCCATAGTCACTTGCTGGCTGCTAATGTCAGGGTGGTAACATTTCTTCATAGCAATTAACTTTTTCTCATCTGTGGACGCTAGATATCCAGATGTTGACGTCTCACCCCCCCCCAGCTGCATCCTCTATAATGTGTGCCCCCTTTATAAAAGCTATGGCCGGTGGACGGAGCTGGGATCTCTGCTGCCTAGGCCTCGCCACTAAAGTCCTTAAGGGGTTTAAGAAGCCAGAAGATGGTTTTCTTCACAACCAAATTATCAGCTAGGTCGAGCTTTTGGCTTTTTACACAAAACTGAAGACATATCATATGATCTTATAGAAGTAAGCCAGTATATTGTGGTGATTTTGTTTCTATAGACTGAAAATGGCTATATGGGGGGGCAGAGGCAAGTTTTAGAATGCTTTGCTGAATGAAATGATTCTTTAATTCAACTTGTTTGTGTGTTGTTGGGTTGTTAGCATGAATATAATAACACATTATGCATGAGGCCCAGGCTTGGGGTTTGCCGTTGTCCTGAATACTGAGTTTCAGTATCTGTGAATAGAGCCTGGCATATCTAAGGTATTGTCCCTAGTGCTCTGTCTCTCCCACCTCTCCACCTCTCTGCCGCCTGCCTTGGTGAATGTAACAACCCCCCTTCTCCTTCCAACCCAGCTAAGCCTCTCCCCAAAGGTCACCATGGTGACCAGCGCTGCCCAGGCTACGACGGACAATTACTGAGTGCCCATGCCATTTGCTGCCCCAGAGCTTAACCCCTTCATTTTCCCGGGAGCCCTGTGGCTATGCAATGATCAGCACTTTCTGAATTTAATGCGTGGAATACTTGCTGTAAATGATAAAGATGCTTTGATATAAAATTATTATATGTAATTCATTCAACTTAAAGTTGATTTCCAGTCAACTATATGGAAAGGTGACTCCACAAAAGACTGACGTTTTATGATGGATTGATTGACTTACTCGATGTCTTTTTATCCCATAAGAATATTAGCGAGGACCTCTCATAAAGTACTAATGTAAAGAACAGGTGACTTGTTTCTGAAGGCACAAGTTCTGGAACTGTCATCCTTAATCTGGATTTAAAGCCTCCTCTCCTTTACATCCAAGGAAGCTACCATCTTAGCCTCTGTTTGATCTGCAGCTGCAATGGTGCAGTACATTTAATCAAGTATGACACCAGGCATTTGATAGCTTAAAGGGGATTTTCACCCTGGAAACGAAAAATGTAGAAGTCAGTAGCTCACCCATGCCAGTTCTTTTGCCAGTCTCCAGGTCCTCTGCGCCAGCATGTTCAATGTGAGAAGCCATCTTTGACTCCTTGCAGCTTCACAGCCAGCTTCCTACTTTACATGCGCGAGCCGTGCTGTGCTTAGTGAATGGTCCATAGACATGTCCAATGTCCCAGAAGGCTGCGGGAAAAGAGAGGGCCAAACTTTGCTCCCGTCGCCTATCACTCAGCGGAAGTGGGAGCGGGAACCTCTCAGAACTAGGTAGAAAAGCGGAACTGACTCTTGAGTGAAGTTCCGCATTAACATTTCAGTTGAGAACAAAAGCAACGGTGACAATTATCTTTCACACCATGGCTTGAATGTAACTGTTTTGGGAGACCGTTAAATTGATGCGTTCCACTTTTTACGTACATCTTTTTGATGACCATTTTAATATGTAAAATTGCATAAATTAGCACAGAGCCAAGTATGAAAGAAAACAGCATCTTACTATGAGGTGGAGATGCTAGATGGGGCCCATCCTGTCATGATGGTCTAAGCGAGAAGAAGGCTACATGTGACATGGAGGAAAATTGGGGTACATGGGAATTCACAGACTAAGCTGTCAATTGTGCAAAGTGCTGAGGCCACCTATAGCACATAGGTGTAAAGTTGCCTAGAAATATTAGGCAGAAGCCAGCTAGAAAACAATTTCTCTAAATATAGATTTATTTTTTCATTTACCAACATTGTATTGAGGAAACTTGCATGTTTTTAGAAGAGGGAAGGTGTAAAGCTACAGACAATGGGATACAATAGAAATAGGCTGGGAAGGTTCACCCTCGTCTGCCATCTTCCCTTTAGCAAACTCATCCAGTGGCCTACAAATATTAGGGACACCACCTAATCAGAATGACTACATTGGACATTCGTTTTCCAATGTCAGAAGGTCTCTTGAGGCTTGGTTCTTACCAGTGACCCCATGCATTTTCCTGCATGTTCCAATGCAGCACATACATGGACATTAGAATATCCTTTTGTTTTCAGAAGAACCTGTACACAGAATTTGCCTTGCAGTATGCTTCGAAAAAAAAGGGTCCTACCATTTTTGGTATATTGACTTGCATTTTTATTGTGCAAGTTAGTTTAGATGGAGTCTTCCACAAACGCCATGACACAGACCTGAAACATAAGTCTATGCATAATGCATGCATTGGTTGTGAATGACCTTTCCACCATATACGTGCGTTGTAGACGGTTTTTGTTTTGCATGCAGCTTTGGCTTACCAGGTCTTCGAGGTCCTCTGATTGTGACAGCTGGATCCTGAGAATGTTCACTCTCTGCGGGGGTACATCAAGATTAGGAAGTAAAATGAGATTATTAAATGGAACACAGCCCGGTCCTCATAAAAATAACATTCGTTTTTCCTCTATTCGTTTTCCTCTCAACAAACTCAAGAGCGCTACGCTCAAAAATGCTGATTTCAAGATTGCTAAGCTCAGTAATGCATTTTAAATGGATAAACTGAAAGAACAGATTTAAAGGACCACACAAGTACTTGTCTAATCTAATAAGAAAATACATCATACAATAATTATGTATTAACATAACACTTCCCTATACCTAAAATGCAACCTTATTACCCTTGCATATAGAGATTTTACCTGCTCTGCCCTGCACCAGGTTTGCAGGTCATGGGCCTAAAACATGATAGTGTCTGAAAGATGAACTTTTAGGTTTCCTGTAGCAACTAATTAGATACTACTTTTCTGTATTTAATATGAAGAATATAGATAATGGGTACAATGCTTTCACGTGTGGTAATAAAAGCTAATCTTACTGTTTTTAGTGGATGCCACAATAAAGCCCATCTCCATGACATGGATGAGCGAGTTTTGCGGTGTAGGATCTTGACTGGCCTTCACTGACCTCAACCCGATAGAACACCTTTGGGATGAATTAGAGTGGAGACTGCGAGCCAGGCCTTCTCATCCACATCAGTGCCTGACTTCACAAATCTGCTTCTGGAAGAATGGTCAAACATTCCCATAGACTTCTAAACCTTGTGCCAATACTTTTGGTAATATGGTGTACGTGCGGCGTGCAATAAAGCCCACCCTTTTATTGCCACACGTGTGTTAGGTAGTTGTAAGGTGGTTAAGCCCCTGGTACACAACCTGTGCGGCCCTCAGAACCCCTGCTGCCACTAATCTGTGTTTCCATAGTGCCCTGTTATAGTAGTGATTTCTATCAGGCTCTTGTAATATGTCTCTAGTCTATGACTGTCTCCTGAAGCATGTCCCCAGTCTCCAACAATTCCAATAGCATGTTCATAGTCTGACAGTCTCCTGTATCATGTCTGCAGTCCCTGACCATCTTTTGTATCATGTCTGCAGTCTCTGACCATCTCTTGTATCATGTCTGCAGTATCTGACCATCTCTTGTATCATGTCTGCAGTCTCTGACCATCTCTTGTATCATGTCTGCAGTCTCTGACCATCTCTTGTATCATGTCTGCAGTCTCTGACCATCTCTTGTATCGTGTCTGCAGTCTCTGACCATCTTTTGTATCATGTCTGCAGTCTCTGACCATCTCTTGTATCATGCCTGCAGTCTCTGACCATCTCTTGTATCATGTCTGCAGTCTCTGACCATCTCTTGTATCATGCCTGCAGTCTCTGACCATCTCTTGTATCATGTCTGCAGTCTCTGACCATCTCTTGTATCATGCCCGTAGTCTTTGTTTATACTCTGTTGTGTGTCTGCTGTCTCTCATACTGAATATTCACTGAATTTTATGTTTGGCCCTTTGGCCACACTTGAGGTCCCCCTATATTAAGAAAGTTGACCACAACTTGGTTAAACATAATATGTTTTGTTTTATATAGTATGAATGTGTTTCCTTTTCTCTCTTCTGCTCTTTGTGTTTCCATTCCTCTTTCCTTCTCTCTTACACCCCTTCACCCCTCCCTTCCTGATCTCTCCTCCGTTCTTTCTCCTGTCCCTCTCCCTTTCTAACCTAAATGTCTTTTCTCCCTCTATTCCTCTCTTTCCCCCTCTTCTCTCTCCCTCCTCTGTCCTCTCTGCTTTCTCTTCCTATTTCATAAAACCCCATTCTTTCCTTTGTCTCGTCCATTTACAGAGTGGTTTCCCACCTGCGGGGCAGCCATTCCATGACTCTACTACCTTTCCTCTACAATACCCCATTGCATTATTCCCTGCTTCCTAATAAAACCCGGGCACATGCCTTGACACATGCCTGAATAATCTGACCATTAATCATGTGCTACTATGACACTTTGCACTTTTTCCTGCTGACATTAAAACACAGACGAGCAGTGGGGTGTGATGTCCGGGCTGGTGGACAGAACAGTGAGGCAGTGTCAGACTGAGAACCAGAGATACCAACAAGTGGAAAACAGATCGGAGAAAGGGCACTGCTGGGGAGGAGGGAGAGGAGGAGGGTATGGGAACATGGCCGAGACAAAGACAAGTAGGAGGGGGAGCAGAGAGCTGGCACAGCGGACTGCCTCAAGTGGGCACAGCACATTGATTAGCAAGAAATAGAACTTCATAACTTAATATAGCTTTCCTGCTGGTCCCCATGGAAAAAAAAGCGCATGCTAGAGTATACAGTAACCTCCAATCACCTTTTATTATTTAGTAGGCAATAGAAGAAAACTGAAATCTGATTGATTGGTGGCTAGAGTTTGTTGTACCATGTACTCTATTATGTAGCTTTGTCTTAAAGTGACACTAAGCGATAAATGCCCCTCTTGTGTAGACATTCCAAAGTCCTGAGGCTTCTGCCAGGTCCACCATATTGTAATGTTAATGGCCCCAGCAGACTCAGAGCTCTCCCTCAAGTGATACTCTACAGCAGACCTGGGCAAATTGTGGACCCCCAGGGCCAAATCCGGCCCTCGATGCCTCCACTTTAAGCTAGCCTCTCACCTTCATGGGAGAGATTGACAAACTGTGCCATTTGTCTGACTCTGCAGCTAGGGTGACCCCATTTCCAAACTGCCATACAGGGACACCCCCCTTCCCACCAATCAGCTTTTACTGTAATGAATCACAGTACAGCCAGGGCAGTGGGTGCGCTCGCTACCCAGAAGCACTGATCACGTGCCCAAAAAAGAAAACTGCATCACTACTTTGATCACTGACAGTACTTGTCCTGGCTGGCCGTGACCCGTTTTACCTTGTTCCAACGCTGGCTCTACACTGCCCTGCAGTGATTAGACACAAGAGACTGGATTTATGATTTCTCCAATCACAAAAAGGGGTTGGGGATTGTGCCTCTCCAGACATTACCGGCCAGGACAAGTACAGTCAGATTCCTTTCCGGGACACAGTATTGTCCTAAAATGAAGGTGGCCGGGACCTGGGATAGACCTGCAAAATGCGGGACTGTCCCGGGGCAATCCGGAACACGTGGTCACCCTATCTGCAGCCCAAGGTAAAAATGCCAGGACATGTAAATAGCCTGTTATTGTACAGTTTGGGTGGGCGGGGTAAAACCGTGGTTCAGCCTACAGTATTTACCACCACCCCCTAACCATCCATCAGAAAGAGACCTATTTCATGAGCAGATGTAGTTATTATTCTTAGCACCAGGTTTTCTTTATCTATGTTTACATATTTACAGACCTTCCCAGGTCCAAAATTATTATTGAGCAGAATAACCGCCGGCGCACACATGTGCAGCGCCAACCCGGAAGTGTCGGATCACGTACTAGGTACGTGATCTGGCGCAGCAGTGCCAACTTGCCGCCGTATATCTAAGTAATATGGTTGTCAAGTGGATAAAGTTCGACCCTCCACAACAGTCCCAGTTTTTCATGTGGCCTCTTGGGAAAATTAATTGCCCACACCTGCTCTATAGCATTCCCCTTCACCCCCCCCCCCCCCCCCTCCCCACAGTAGCTACATAAAAGGTTATGTAGGGAGATAAGAGAAGGAGTAGAGGAGCTATGCCAGCACAGAGAGTAATTAGACACACCCAGAAGAGGAGAGGGCTATAATGTCAAGGGAGAGGCTTGTGCTAGGGAATTGACTCTTCTTGGAATAGCCAACATTTCCAGCAAGTGAATGAAAATAATTTTTGAAAATGAAAAATCTGCAAATAAGCATTTAAAATACTTGCTTTTTTGTGCTTTTATCTGCATTTTTAAATTGGTGGCAGAGTCTCTTTAAACTGAAGGAGATTTATCAGTTGCCTACAGCAGTGGTTCTCAACCTCAGTCCTCAAGTACCCCCAACGGGTCATGTTTTTAGGTTTTCCTTTACTTTGCACAGCTGCTTTAAATCAATGTCAATGACATGGTATTGATAAGAGCTATTTTATCTAGGGGAAGTTCCCAAAACATGGCCCGTTGGGGGTACTTGAGGGGTAAGGTTGAGAACCACTGGCCCTACAGTAACCGGGTTCTAAGTAAGGTCCTGGACCCTTATGTTTTGGGGACCACTCACAACCTTCTTTTTCAATTTTTTATTTTTTTTTTGTATTCTTTATTTAAAAATATGTATACTTTCTATGTACTAAGTAACCCAGTGACATACAGAAAAAGCAAATAAACAGGGATATATTATACACAAGGCAAGACATCTCAGATAGAATCTGGAAGAATGGATGTGATCTTGTGGGTAGAAGTTGCCAATCCTACCCATTTTGGCATGATATGCACACTCGCTACATATATGATGTGAATGTACAATGTATATGTAAAGCGCTGCGTAAATTGACGGCGCTATATAAGTACCATAAATAAATAAATAAATAAAATATATGCGTTTGTGTAAAAACCAAAGTACCCAAACAAGGCACTGGAATGAATTCAAGGGATTTTTATGGGACCTCGCAACCTTTTTTGATGTTGGGAGGACAAATTTTTTTTACAGCTGTCTTTCTGATAAATAAGGTTTCTGAATGAAACAATTGGTAAATTGTGAGCCTCGCCTCTAACCTGTGCTAGAAATAGGATAGCTGGGCTCAGGTTGATGTTGGCAATAGCGACCATTTCTTTTGTAACATGCTTATTACGATAGACACTGAGAATGGTGATAACATCTGTCTGTCTGCAAAACCACAGCCATCATTGATGCTTCTCTCTAGGAAGGCCAGGGATCGGGTCCCTTGCAGAATGTGCATGCAATAACATTTGCTTCTGATGAGAAGTGCTTTTGTTTCTCCAGAAAAAAGCCCTCAGTGGTCCCATTATTGTAGGGGATTAGGCCAGAACTGGGATGCATATGGCCACCTTAATTCAACAGTTGAGGTAAGAACTATTTGCACAGGCAGTCATAGCATGGCACTTAGATGGGTGAAACTTGTGCCAGTTGTGCCCTTTAGAATGACCGGGTAAGTGTGACCTGATGGCAGACACACGGCTAATGATTTTTGTGTTGGGCTCTGCAATTGCTCTGTGCTGGGTCCATTGACCAGTTCCTGTAAGTTGTAGTTCCTTTGAGGTGTCCCAGCAAGCCATCACAAAGGGGTATGCCATTTGGTGCATCCACTTGGAGCAAGAGGACCTGTGATTTTCTCATTGGCTGCCTGGAATGATCTTCCCCGTCTTCCCTATGTTGACCTACAAATGGCAATGGAGCATTTGAGATACTAAGCCTTCTCTGACCCCCAGTATTAGGTGGTCAATGCTCTCTGGTAAGAGCACATCCTTTATTGATGGTGGAAGATTTAATTTGGTGTATCAACAATCAAGACATTTGTGTCACCTGTGTGACTCATAGACTCAATTTTTTTTTTCTTTTGTCACACTTAGCGCAACATTATTTTTATTTATTTGAGGTGTCATGCATGCCTGCCCATATATAATGAGGCTACACTTGCAGATTATTTTTTTATTATTGAAGGAGAGCTCCAATATAGATGAAGGTTTCAGGTACTATCAAATCCTGGACTACATATCGGCTGATTTGCCGTTGCAAAGGCAAGAGATAAAAGTGTTGAATTGGAATGCCAGGCTAGTGACATGATGGCAATGGAAGGCGTGCGCAAGTGGGTGTTGCCGGGTGCGCCTGGGCACACCCTAATCACCCCGTGCAGCGCAAATTCCCCCTGCTATTTCACCAAAGCCCCCCAATGGGGCTCCTAAAAAAAATTGTAATAAAAAAATATAAAATTGTAAACCCCCCCCCAAAAAAAAAACCACAACACCTCCACTGCTCTACTGACGCAGTCCATCGAGTCCATATAGATATATATATAGATAGATATATAGACTGTATATATATATTTTTTTTATTTATTCCAAGAACATGGTCGGGTACAAGTATCTGGATATATACAGTCAGTTGCATAGTATAAACATCTGGATATATACATTCAGTTGCATAATAAAGCATCGCAAGTATATACTATGTTTGGAGACAATTTACAGCCTTTGAAGGACAAACTGATAGTCTGCCATCTGTGGTGTCCCCAGTATTCCTAAAACACGAGATCTAGCTATCTATTCATGCTACTCCAGTTAAGGTCCTGGACCAGTCCTAAACGATTTTATAATTTTATATATTAGAATATCTGGATCCCTGGGAGTCCGGGTTCCAGTAAAACAAAGAGAAAAAAGAGACAAGAAGAAGAAAAAAAAAAAAAAAAAAGGGGGGGGGGGGTAGGAAAAGAGAAGGAGAGACTAGAAGAGAAAGCTATGTGAGGGGGGGGGGGAATGGATGTGTGGGGATGTACCTAGTGTGAGCTCGCTGAACGCAGGTGAGTGTCAGGGCAGGCACCGTAAGTGCACCATATCCAGATGAGCTGATAATTAAAGGGGTAGATGTAGTCATTCAAGTCGCCGTCAAGGAGGGCTTGCCCCTCCTCCGAGAAAAAGAATACGTTCCATAGCGACCATGTGCCGGAGTACCGTTCCTGCTGGTGTTTTGCGGAGAGAACCAATCCTTCCATTTTGCTAATCTCTCTTACTTTGCGTATCCACATCTCTATTGTCGGGGGATGGGGAGACTTCCACTTAAGAGGGATGCGTGCCTTAGCGGCATCAAGGAGTACTGTATATTTTTTGACACCAGTGTCCCATTGAGGAGATTTACCTTCACTTAAAGCGGAACTTCACCCAAAAGGTAAAGTTCCACTTGTTTGCATCCTCCTCCTCTCTACTGCCACATTTGGCACTTTTGGGGAGTGGGGGGGGCAGGTATCTTTTGACAGCTACCCGCTCCCACTTCTGGTCCGATGCACCATAAGCCTCACGGCTTCCCTTGCGTAAGATGCCGGTGCCTTCACTTGAAGCCGATTGAAGAATCGGCTCAGGTGAGCACATTGCTGGATCCCTGGACAGGTAAGTATCCTTATATTAAAAGTCAGCAGCTACAGTATTTGTAGCTGCTGACTTTAATTTTTTTTTGGGGGAGAGCTTGGAGCTCCTCTTTAATGTCCCATAGCTAAAACAGGAAGTGAAAGGAAACCCCTCCAAAGTAAAGGAATCCCTTGGGGGCCCCCCAGGTCAGCATAATTAGGTCTTCTCTATTACTTTTTCTGGGGACAACCCAAATTTTTTTTCATTTTCACTTTTGTTTATAATGGTAAACAGGGCAAATAGAGAGGGTGAATCTTCCTAATAGGGGTACAGACAGCAAGAAAAACCTGACAGGGGTTCAAATTCATCACCACTCCATCCAAAACTAAAAAAATAAGTGCCGAGCAAGAGAGCCCTGACTGGCTCAGAGCTTTGACCCTCCATCACCAAATATAACCAATAATAAAGAGGATGTGATGTTGGACTGTTGAATAGGAGAGGTATGTAGTGTTCAGTTAGTCACTTTGAAGGCAATGATACAATATATGTAACACAATAACTAAAGCTATTTACAAAACTGATTTATTTAGCTGCCCCCTGGCCTACAATATAATATATAAAACATATTTAACCAAAATAAAGTGTTCAAAGGTGATGTTAGCCCTTTACAAGCCCTACTTGATGGTAAATATGCTAAAACCAGAAGAGGGAATCCAGTAACAATGCAGTAGGAAGTCATAATTCTCACTTTGGTAACTGGGCCCCATGGGCATCTTGTGGGCAGGAAGGGCACAGTGGCGGAGTGAAAGTGAGATTCAGGAAGCTTCTGCTATTGTAACATTTTCCAGCAGCATCTCTTGGGCACCCTTTACCGCTCTTTGCAATGACCTCATGTGTTATATATGCAAACCTCATAGGATTTGGGTACCGCTGTACTGCTCCAAACATCCGTGGGTGGATTCCTGCCTGTTTTTTTGATCCGGTTAGGGACATTCATGAGCTAAGCATATGTTCTTTGTATAACTCTTGCGACTCTATGTGAAGGAAAGGCATTGCTGTCTATTATCTGTATATTTTTATAAATTTGACAATGACACATACATAATACAAAAGACTCCTCCTTAATGGTCCACTCAAAACTGATACTCGCTTTTCGTTTTCATAAGATTATTGAGGTATTTTAGGAATATACGGAAGGCATAGTAATACAGCAAATTGTCTCTGACATATGGATGCCTTAGTAGTACACTTGGGGGTTGATTTACTAAAGCTGGAGAGTGAAAAATCTGGTGCAGCTGTGCATGGTAGCCAATCCGCTCCTAACTTCAGCTTGTTCAATTAAAGGGTTTGTAAAGTCAGAAGGTTTTTTATCTTAATGCATTCTATGCAGCAGCCCCCCCCCCCAATACTTACCTGAGCCCCATCTCTGTCCAGCGATGTCCACGAGTGTCTCGGCCGTCCTGAGACTTTGCCTCCTGCTTGGCTGAGACACAACAGCAGCTCCATTGGATCCCGCTGCTGTCAAAGTCAGTCATCCAATTAGGAGAGAGAGGGGGCGCGCCACGGCTCAGTTTCTAAATGGACACAGGTAGCTTTGACTCAGCTCGGGTGCCCCCATAGCAAGCTGCTTGCTGTGGGGGCACTCGACAAGAGGGAGGGGTCAGGAGCACCAGCGTGGGACCCGAGTAGAGGAGGATTTGGGCTGCTCTGTGCAAATCTACTGCACAGAGAAGGTAAGTATAACATGTTTGTTATTTTTTACAGAAAAAAAAAACAAGACTTTGCTATCACTTTAAAGTGGTTGTAAAGTCAGAAGTTTTTTTATCTTAATGCATTCTATACATTAAGATAAAATGCCTTCTGCATGCAGCAGCCCCCCTCAGCCCCCCTAATACTTCCCTTAGCCCCCTCTCTATCCAGCGATGTTGTAGGATTGTCCTGGCTGCCCGGGACTTCCCTATTGATTGGCTGAAACAGCAGTGCGGTGCCATTGGCTCCTGCTGCTGTCAATCAAAGTCAGTCAGCCATTGAGGAGAGAAGGGGGGCGGGCCGGGCCGCAGCTCTGTGTCTGAATAGACAACACCACTTTCGTGGGGGGAAAAAAATAGCAAATAAAAAGTAATATAGCACATATAATTGCGACACTAATCATTTTGTGATTGAATGTTATTAAGAATTACCTTTCCTTTTCAATCTGCAGCCACTGTAATTTTCTGAGAATGCATTGCAATATGGCTACCTGGAGTTGTTCTGTACACAGAATGTGTACTGGACACACCCCAGAAACATCATTTCCTGCTTGCGTGATTGGCTCACCAATTTTCCCAGAAGTCTGCCTAGGATACAAGTCAGATTTCAGGCATCCCCTGCCAAAAAAATGTCATTTTTAGAGAGATACTTTCAATAGGAGCACGCCCAGCAGATTTCCTCATTAGTGCTCTGCAGCTGCACACCTGACAGTTAATCATGAAACCCCTCCCATTAGACCCACTCAGTACAGAGGCATAGGCAAACACACAGGGATTTCTTCAGAATAACAAAAGGTAGGAATCTACAAAAAAAGGTTGTTATAATCCTTGCAATGTACATAGATCACCCAGGGGGGAATGTTTTTTTCTCTACAAAAGTAGAATTATGCTTTAATTGATTTGAATCCATTTTGTTTTTGTGTTGCATTAACATTTTTCATTATTATAAAAAATTAACATACGAATTGGAAACATTTTGCAATAAATACAGTATTGCGATGACGATTCCTAGTTATTGTGTTTGGGTTGGATGGAGGTGGATCCAGTCGAATCTCTGAATAATAAAAAATGAATCCAAAATTAATTTTGTTCCCTTCGTTGTGTTGTGATTTGGAGATCCTGATGGATCCACCTCCATCCAACCCAAACAGAGTGCATGAGTAATCTCTTGAAATATTAAATTGTAAGCTCTTCTGAGCAGGACCCTCTTAATCCTCCTGTATCTTATTCTAACTGTATTGTCTCCCTTTTATATTGTAAAGCGCTGCGTAAACTGTTGGCGCTATATAAATCCTGTATAATAATAATAAAATAACGATTAAACACGTTAAAATGAATATAACCAATCTTCCAAAATAGCTTCCGAAATACAAATTGATTTGGAACAAAGAATATACAAAACAAATCTGAATATACGAAAGGAATTAAAATATATAAAATTAATTCCGAAAATGAATCATTCTAACATAACAAATATGTCGAAATGAAATAATTAACAATTGAATCAAAAACGAAAACATTTTTCTGTTGTGCACATCTCTACTTTTTTGCTTTTAGCCTGAATAATATATAACTAGTCTTTTTTTTCCAGAGACCACATGTAGCCAGCTATGTAATCTTTTTTTGTGCTGAAAGTGCCCCCCCCTCGACTTATACTCGAGTCAAACAATTTTCTGCACCAAAAAATTTCATTTTCCGAACCGACTTTGGGGCCCCGTATCTCAGGGCTACTTGGTGCTAGGAACCCCAAATTTGGTGTGCAAACCCAGTGGAACTGGTACCACAACATATCCAAAGATGGAGTTCCTAGCACCAAGTGTCATTCTCTGCTGCAGAAAAGTGCTTGACATTTTCTGAACCGACTTTGGGGCCCTGTATCTCGGGGCCACTTAGTGCACACCAAATTCGGGGTTCCTAGCACTAAGTGGCCCCGAGATACGGGGCCCCAAATTCGGTCAACTGTGTCCATCTGCAGCAATGTCATTTCGGGACCCTTTGGGTTCAGAGACCCCAAATTTTGGCTGCAGCTAGGGGGCATCTAGGAACCCTTAACTACCGAGTTTGAAGTTCAGGGGACCTATGGCTGCAAATGGGCACAGTGAGGCTGCAAATGGGCACAGTGAGGCTGCAGATGGTAATTGTTGACCCTCTTTTTCCACTTACAGTTGCATTTCTCACGCTCATCTTATACTCGGGTCAAAAAGTTTTTCCCATATTTTTGTGGTAAATTAGGGCCTCAACTTATACTCAGAACGACTTATACTCGAGTATATACGGTATATACTTGGCCATTCATGGTGTTGACCAAATGTAACCAATAAAGGCACATAGTACAGCTGTTGAATGACCATTTCAGGGGACAAATGAAATAGCTGTATGGAGCCTTATTCGCAGTCCCTTATTTTTACTTTTTTTTTTTATTTAATGGCATGCAACAGATGAAAGAAAATGTAGACTTCACTTAAAGTGCAAAAGATCTACAAAATGCTTAAAGAGGGAGTCCACCTAAAAAAAATATTAAAAGCTAGCAGCCACAAATACTGCAGCTGCTGACTTTTAACAAATGGACGCTTGCCTGTCCCAGGGTCCAGCAATGTCAGCAGCCAAAGCCGATCAATCGCTCGGCTCTCGGCAGCTGCCACCGCCATCCTCGGTGAGGGAATTAGGAAATGAAGCGTTGCGGCTTCACTTCCCAGTTCCCTACTGCGCATTCGCGAGTCGCGCTGCGCGTCCTAACTGGTCCCTAACTGTGTGTTTCCCAGGAGACAGCGGGAGGGGGGGAAGGGGCATGACTCCCGCGGGAGTCTATTCCCTGAAGAGGGTGCAAATACCTGTATTATACAGGTATCTGCACCCCCCTCCCCCCTGAAAGGTGCCAAATGTGACACTGGAGGGGGGGGGGGAGGGTTCCGAAAAGTGGAGGTTCCATTTTTGTGTGAACCTCCGCTTTAAGTCACATCTGCAATGCTAGCAAACCTTGCGAGGTGTACAGAGAATAGGCACAATAAACGGCCACTGCGGGGTGCAACGATATGTACCTAAAGTTCAGAAAATGGTATAGAATACGCAGTTATTGGCGATAGGCGCCATCCAGGGTGCCGTTTCCGGGACCCAGTCCCTTCTTTACCATTACTTAGCCCGTTATTCTCTAGGTGAGCATGTTAAAATCGAAATAACTTTCTTGAATAAGGCCAAGTACTGTATCAGAGTTCACATTCCAGCTGGGGGCGAGCTGCCAAAAAAGATTAATGATTGGTGGAAAAGGTATGAGAAAAAAAAAATGAACAATCGTTTTCACTCCTTTTTAATCGAGTCTACAGCTAACTCGGGAAGCAAGTATTCCAATCTCAAAATTATAGCAAACTTGGGACTGGATAGTAAAGTATGATTCTTAAAATTGCAGCTCATACGAAAAATAATCAAACGTGTTCTGCTAGTTTTATCGAAGGTGAATTTATATGAATTGGGGCTGAAGCTTATTATACGTCTCCTGTTGTTAATCCCTTTTTTCAGAAAAGAAAAGTGTGTAACAGATGCAAGATTAAAGCGGGGGTCCACCTATCTATCGTTTTTTTTTTTTTTTAGTTCATTCACAAACTTTTCTTCTCAGCATTACATACTCACATATTGTGTGTAATATGTCCGCCTGTGTCAGATTTTGTCAGAAAGAATAACTTATATTATTCACTGCAGGCGGTTTCCATCTTCATTGTGGGCATTTGAAGCCCACAAGCATTTATTTCCTGGAGGTGGTAAATGCTGTGCTCCCAGCATTCACCGCTCGTTCCCGCACATGCTCAGTGGCATCCTGGGAAGCCTGAGACTAGCTCCCAGGAGTCTGGGAGAGGCTAGAAACACGCCTACTCCCACGGGAGGAGAACCAGGAAGTGCAAAGAAGAATAGAAAAATAAAAGGTAATTACGGCGATTTCAATTTTTTTAAACGGCATGTCAGCATCTAGGCAAGGAAGAGAATACATACAGATATTGTTCAAACTTTGGGTGGAACCCTGCTTTAAATACCAAAAATTGGGTTGCTAATAGCATACCACATCTATGATTTCCTACAAAAACCAAAACCAAAAAAAAAATTGATGGGACTTTACTGGGACAAACCCATATTTTGATCAGAATGTTTAAATATGTGTTATTACAATTTAAAATCACATTTGAAAAAAAAATCTGGGTTCCATAGATAGTGGACCCACATAAAGCCGTACATGCTACTCAATTATTGTTTATGCCCAGAAATTATCCAAGAGATCAGAGGTTGACGGGTTTCGCATTATTTGCTTCCTCAGGACCTTGCATTCTTGGACGTATAGGTAAAGTCCAATCAAATGGTTTTTTTTTTGGTTTTGTTTTTTGTAATAAATGCACTTTTTATATCATGCAGATTTATTAATATTTTAAATTTACGTGTTTTACATGTTTTTCTTTGTGCTTTACACTACTCGGTCTGTACAGGGTCGAAGCAGTGTTTCCATTGCTCTATCAAGGGTGGGTTTAGCACTCAAGTGGATGACATGTTGATGAGATCTGCGTCAGGCTGATTTTTATTGAATAATTGGCCCACCTTAGACTGACCCAGCTTCCTCATCCTCTTGGACTGAGCTCCCACGCCTACCCTTAATGACCACATAGAGAGATGTGGTGTTTTATTTATGGCAGCAGTTTTGCAGCACAGACTCTTGTCTTTTGCTCGACTACATTTTTTTTTAAAACTTTAAACCTTTAGGCACCTTTCACAGGGGTATTCCATTCATTGGCTCTTGACCTGTGATTAGACGGCTCAAAAATGAACTGCATCATATGGAAACGGATATAAACAAAGTGTGTCTGTTTACACCCAGATCTGTTCAGGTTTTTTTCAGACCGAATGCAATAAATTTGTGCCCAGGTTGGCTTGTGCAGACCTGAATGGATGTAATGGGATACAAATAAATAGACGCACGTTCATTTTGCATTTGGCTACCCATAGGGATTGCATGGATCCTTTTTTTCCTCCATCACAAGAAAGAAGAAAAATTGGAATGGACACATAAGGCAGGTCTATCCCAATTCTGATCCAGCTCAGCGGGGAATTAGTTTATGGAAACCCATGCTGTGACAGAACAAAGGATCCTATTGGAAAGGGGCCTTAAAGTGGTTGTAAACCTCAGATATAAAATATGAACAAAGCATACCCCTCTATAGTGTGTATACTTGTCTCAGTTAAGAGCACTCATCTCATTTCTGTCTGCTGCCTTATTCTTCTGCACGAATCACTTCTCACATGTTTTCCTGACACCAAGAGAAAAATGGTGACAGAGGAGGGATCTCTAGCAGATTGACAGCCTCAGCTCTGTTCCTGTGAACTGCGTGGAGGGGGCGTGTCTCTTCCCTCCAATCAGGCCTCTTTTTTCTAAACTCTGACAAGCTTTAAGAATTCATCACTTTGATTGGATGTAGAGAAGAGTAGACTGCAGATAAACAGGTACAACTTATGTAGAAGGATTTGTTTCATCTCTTTGTATCCCCAGAGGCCAGTCACTTTGCTGGGTATATGTGAGGGTTTACGGCCCCTTTAAATGTCTTATGCAAGATAAACAACACCTGAGCCAAAGGTATACATTTTTTTTTCTTTTATTTGAATTGCTCTTTTTAAGCCAGATTTTTGGCTTTTCCGGGTGATTCCAAGTGGAGTTGCAGCTTCTTCCTACATGATTTTGAGCCGTGCCCTTTGAGGTCTATAGATAGTGGTGCTCAAGACCAGCGTATAAGGCCTCTATTTTCACAATATCCAATTCAGGACCATTCAGAAATTAAGAATGATGGCAGATAAAGCTGAAGTCCAGTTATGATCTTTATTGCATATTTACTGACCACAAGGAGTTGCACACTTAGCACTGGCACCATTCAAAGAACACCTTCTTTTTTGTTTTTGTTTTTTTTGTTTTTCCGATTAATTTTTTTCTCCAATTTGAAGAGCAATAGATTGTCATATCATGGACTATCTTCTTCACCAAATCAGAGAACACATTGGGGGAGATTTACTAAAACTGGTGCAGCTGTGCATAGTAACCAATCAGCTTCCAGGTTTTAGCCCGGGTTTACACTGCTCGCGACTTCAGAGTCGTGTGACTTCCGCGCAACTTTAAAGTTTGACCCCAGCGCGACTTTGGCACAACTTGCATGCGACTTCTTTATCAGAAGTCAATGCAAGTCGTACCAAAGTCGGACCAAAAGTAGTGCAGGAACCTTTTTCTAAGTCGGAACAACTAGAACGGTTCCATTGCACAGAATGGGGTCCGACTTCTGATGCGACAAGCGCCCCAAAGTCAGAGCGATTGTCGCATCAGTGTGAACCGGGCCTTATTGTCAAAGTTTAATTGAACAAGCTGAAGTTAGAAAGCTTATTACTATGCTCTGCTGCATCAGATTCTGGGTGCTATAGTTTTCGTAAATCTCCCATGGCGGCCCGTCCGTTAGGGGCGCTGATGTCTTCTTTATTCTCCTCCTGGCCAATCAGGAAGCAGGTCTTGAGACCCGATTGGCTTAGAGAAGAAGCAATCGTATTGGCAGCCGTGAAGCCGCCCGAGGAGGAAGCCCCCACCGGGGAGGAGGAGACACAGGAAGGAGCCGAAGCTGCCCGCGACCTAGGTGGGGTAAGTGCAGGGCTGGTGGGAGGGACGAGCGAGCGACGGGGAATGGGGGTGGAGGCGGGTCTCTTGTTTGCTGCCCCCCCCAGAATATACAGCACCAGCCGCCACTGAAATCACCCCTCTTATGTTCATTGAAGAAAGGTATGAGCTATGCATACATACATTGGTCTAAGCTGGACCTATGTAAGCATGCAATAGAGCTCATACCTGGAGATAAGCATTAAAGGTTGCAGATCAGCTAGATGCAGCAGGTGAATTGTCAGGCTGAAATGTAGTCCTTCAGGATATAGACTGTTTAGCTTAGGTAGGTTAGTTTATAGACACGGTTTTCGTGATTGACCTTTAAAGCTCCGGAGAAAAGGTTCCCGTAGTCATGGGGTCAGTGGCGTCTGTTGGTCGTCTAATCCTGGCAGCAGATTTACACAGGATAGTCCTGAATTCTCCTTGTCTGGCTGCGCTCTCCTTTTATGGCCTCCTACATACAAACATAACATGGATCTCTGTATAGAGACTCTCCAGCGACTTTCCATAAATAGAACTGACTTTTTTCCTCCAGTTCTATGCTCCCCGCTATTAACTCCCCTGTGTCCTCACTGGCTATCTGCACACTTTCTGTAGGAAGCCGGGAGGGTTAAAGCAACTCAAGCAATGAAAATATTTGTTTAGGTTTCTGTGCACTAAAATATCCCTAAAAGTTGTCGTCTAATCAAATTATAGCTATCCAGAGCTTTATGGGAAATTAAGGAGTAACTCCGTTAAACACTGCTTGTATCTGAAAAGGGCACATAACAGAACTCCAGTGCAACTTCAGCTCATTATATCTCTGCCAATTATGCAAAAATGTGGTGTTTTGTTCCCACTTGTAGACCCTTGTCTTGTTACCTGAGCTAGGACACCAAGGATCATCTTCCATCATTTCAAGTGGAATGTTTTGTTGCTCTGCTCCTGCATGAGCCGCATTGCAAAGCTAGGTCTTCTCCCTCAAAAAATAAGTTAATGCCCACCTCCTGCTTTTTAATGATTAATAGCATGGCCAGGAAATCGGAGAGGATTTAGATTGCATAGTTGCAGGGGAGGACTGGCATGAGGTGTAGGGGCATGCCATGGCAAGTGCTAATAAGATATAATGGGCTGGTGGCCCTGAGCAAAGATTTATAATGGGCTGGTGGCCCTGAGCGGAGATTTATAATGGGCTGGTGGCCTGAGCGGAGATTTATAATGGGCTGGTGGCCCTAAGTGGAGATTTATAATGGGCTGGTGGCCTGAGCGGAGATTTATAATGGACTAGTGGCCCTAAGCGGAGATTTATAATGGACTGGTGGCCCTGAGCGGAGATTTATAATGGGCTGGTGGCCTGAGCGGAGATTTATAATGGGCTGGTGGCCCTGAGCGATGATTTATAATGGGCTGGTGGCGCTGAGCGGAGATTTATAATGGGCTGGTGGCCCTGAGCGGAGATTTATAATGGGCTGGTGGCCCTGAGCGGAGATTTATAATGGGCTGGTGGCCCTGAGCGGAGATTTATAATGGGCTGGTGGCCCTGAGCGGAGATTTATAATGGGCTGGTGGCCCTAAACGGAGATTTATAATGGGCTGGTGGCCTGAGCGGAGATTTATAATGGGCTGGTGGCCCTGAGCTGAGATTTATAATGGACTGGTGGTCGTGAGCGGAGATTTATAATGGGCTGGTGGCCTGAGCGGAGATTTATAATGGGCTGGTGGCCCTGAGCGATGATTTATAATGGGCTGGTGGCGCTGAGCGGAGATTTATAATGGGCTGGTGGCCCTAAGCTGAGATTTATAATGGGCTGGTGGCCCTAAGCTGAGATTTATAATGGGCTGGTGGCCCTGAGCGGAGATTTATAATGGGCTGGTGGCCCTGAGTGGAGATTTATAATGGGCTGGTGGCCCTAATCAGAGATTTATAATGGACTGGTGGCCCTGAGCGGAGATTTATAATGGGCTGGTGGCCTGAGCGGAGATTTACAATGGGCTGGGGGCCCTGAGCGATGATTTATAACGGGCTGGTGGCCCTAAACGGAGATTTATAATGGGCTGGTGGCCCTGAGCGGAGATTTATAATGGGCTGGTGGCCAAGTGGCTTAATCTTGCTGCTGAATTGGCCAAAAATTGCAAGGTGCGGGTGGCCCTCTTGGCAACATCTACATCGCCAAACTTCGAGCTCAAAATTGAAGAAGGCAGGTTGAAAAATTTCCAGTCGAACAGTGACTGCAACCAGATCGCATCATTGTCCATGTATTATGACAGCCACGAGAGCAGCACTATTAGATTACAATAGCCAGCCATGGAGATTCCCCCATCCTGATTAGCATGGATGGGGGAATTTATTGATTACGGGGATGAACAAGAGAAATCTAAACATCTATGTCTAGCCTTAGTTGTCTTTGCTCCCCAGGCTAAAGGTTTCCATTCTGCCCCTGTAGATTTATTATTATTGTTATTACAGAAGTTCAGAGCTGTCCTGTGTTCTCAGACAGCCCTCCTAGTTCTTAAAGAGGAGCTCCAGTTTTGACAAAAAAAAAATTAAAGTCAGCAGTCACAAATACTGCCAATGTCTCGGCAGGAGGGATTCCATTGTCAGCCCTGTCTGTGTTGATGGGGGAACCATGGTTGCAGTAAAGAAATTTGCACTGTCTATGGCCTGCCTTAAATGCACTGCCATTGTCATCAATAGGCCTAATAACATTCAATGACACTTCAAAAAAAACAAAAACGGACAGTACGTCATCGTATCACATAGATGCCATCAGTAGACATAAATAAATAAAAATGCAAAGTATAATTTTTTTTTTTTATTTCAGTTTTGCACGGATGAGTTGTCCATGGGACATTGCATATGACTGTGCAAAAGATCCATAATGCTGCAATGCGTTTAGAGCCACAATTTTTAAAAAATGAACATTTTACGCAATAATGCATCTATATGCAAGTACATATTATTATTATACATGATTTATATAGCGCCAACAGTTTATGCAGCGCTTTACAATGTCGAGGGGGGACAGCACAATTACAGTTCAATACAGAAGGGACAGGAGGTCTCTGCTCGTAGAGATTACATTCTAAAGGGAGGGCAGGGCTGGGCTGGACTGGGACAAAGATTTGGCCTTTGCAAACATGCACAAAAACAGTATATAAACTATACTTAATTGCGCAAAAAATACATAAGTAGCATAACATAAGGAGTCCTCACCTCTTTTATTATTTCACTTAATCTCCGCTGCATTTTTCTTCTCCTTCTCACATCACTGTGTGAAGTGGAGTGCTAACGTCATGCAGGAACATTGCTACAGCCTCATTGGCTGGAAATTCAGAAACCGGCATTGCTACACAGCCATTTCTGCAATGCGGCGGCACTGAGGCTCACCCGGGTTGCGCACTATGAAGTGAGTTGATGAGCAGTGCGGATGACAGGTCTCACCCATACCGGGGCAGCCGGACAATTCCCCCCAATCCGATGGCCACCCAAGCCCCCCCCCCCCCTTTACTGCCCATTAGCCGTTCTACTTTATTTCTCTTATAAGCATTACAGCGGTGTTCAAATTAAAGGGGTTGTAAACCCTTGTGTTTTTTCACCTTAATGCATCCTATGCATTACGGTGAAAAAACACCTGGCAGTCACCGGCCCCCCAGCCCCCCTGTTGTACTTACCTGACCTTCATCTCTTCAATGGGGACGTGCTCTCCCTCTCTCCACGGGGTCTCGGCTCGTGATGGGATAGATTGATAGCAGCGCAGCCATTGTCTCCCGCTGCTGTCAATCAAATCCAGTGATACGGGCGCTGGGGGGCGGGGCCGAGTCCGGCATTTGTGTCTGTGGACGCAAATGCTGGACTCGGGAGCGTGCCCGCAAGGTAACCCCCTCGGGAGAGCGCTTCTCCTGGGGGTTATCTGATGCAGAGAGGAGCCGCTAGAGCTGCCAGGGGGCCCCAGAAGGGGATATTCGGGGCCACTCTGTGCAAAACGAACTGCACAGTGGAGGTAAGTATGTTTGTTATTTAAAAAAAATAAAAAACGTTCCTTTACAATCACTTTAATGGCTGCACGAGCTGCGCAGCCATTACTTGGACAGGCTATCACTGAAACCGGCCCACTGAGCCATCGGCCCACCGGTAAACTCCCGGTAGTCCCGATGGCAAGTACATGCCTGAGGGAGGGGGTGGTGGTACAAAAGGTAATAGACACGGGGAATGATTTGATGGGGGTGCATTTAAGCATACATGCCTAAATTGAAACACTGACAGATAGAAGACGATGCATTTTACGTGTGTACAGACATACGTGCCTGTACATTTGTATACGCATGATCTTTATGAAACATACGGTAACGTGTGTTTTTTACTCAGAATGTTTCTGCCAGCCTTTGCCAGCAAGATTCTGCATATAAACATTGGGCTTGTTCACACAGCTGTCAGTTTTTTGGCTGCAGTGAGCCCGGGTGAGGGGGTAGTACGATGTGCATTTCAGTACATCACACTGCTCACTTTTTTTTAAAACTTTATTTGAAGTGCACAAAGCCGTGTGTTGCGCTGCTGTGTGCTGACATGCAGTACCTTCCTGTGTGCTGCTGTGATAATAATTGTTTCCCATGTGCCCTAGCGTTGATTGGTGTATATCTGGGAAAATGCCATTCCCCGCACTGTGTGCGAACGAACCTCTATGCCCATCTGCCTAAAGCAATCCATAAATTATACAATTTTAATTTCTTTGACCACAGGATGAAGGAAAGAACATTTCTTGATCCCCCCATCAAGACAGTCAGTGTTGATGGGGGAATCCCTCCCGCTGAGCTATTTTGACTGAGGGAGCCTTTAGAATACAATGATCACTGCTGGCAGTGATCGTATATGAAAACCTGACGGGCTGGATGTATTGAAGGTGATCAATAGATCGACTTGAAAACAACTTGCTTGCCATTAGATGGATTGCAATTCGGCTGGTTCCTGCTGAACCGGATGAATTTCGAGCGGTCTATGGCCGGCCTCACTGTTCATTTTTTCTTTATTACCTTTTTTTTATCCTGCATTTATTTGCTTTTTTTTTTTTTTTTTTTTGCAACTTTCCTGTTTTATTAGATGCTCTGGGTAGTTGTACAGTCAGCCCTCTAATGTGCTGAACAAACGGCTTCTGGAATCACCCTGACTGGTACTGCTTAAAAATGCAGCTCATGGCACCTCAGGAGATAAAGCATGCCCATGGGAGACATTTTCTCTAATTATAGAAAATATTTTTTTTAAGCGCTAAGGTGGATTTTTAATTTATCACTGGCGCTGCTTCATCCAGATGGTGGTGTACCTGCCAGCCTCCTGTAGTCAGCAGGGATGGCTGTCCCCTCCGGCTGTGTATCTATAGCAGATTGATAGATGGGAGAATGGAAATTTGGCCGCCTGTTTACAGGATGAGAAGTGCTCTGCAGCAGCAGATTTAATTACCACTCCGCTGCGGGGAAGCACGGACCGTGCATTAGAAGGGATTGTACAAAGCTGAGCTGTGTAGAATTGCTTACTGTAAAGACAGATAGATCCACACAGGTCACTTCAGGCACACACAGTTCCCCCGTCCAACATAAAATAGCCATTATGAAGTTTATTATTAGACCACAGAAAACAAATCTCATTAGTTATGTCAGGAACTGGGCAGATTATCCAGCCCTGTTACCACAAGGATCTGTAATTGTTGTCTTTTCTTTGAGTTTTATGGTTTCATTTTTCATGTGCTCGTGCACCATTTCCAGGGGCAATACCAAGTTTTGAAGATTTAACACGATCCTTGCTTTTGCTCCTCGATAAATCCCTGACTTCTAAGGCAACTTTCTGAGCAATAAAATTCTTCTTCTGTTCCATCCAATTTTTGTCGTCCCGAAAATTCCGAATCGGCTGTCAAAAGCACCGTACTAACGATACGAAAATCCTCAGATCGTTCAACGGACAACATTTTACTTCCGATTTTCTGATCGTGTGTACGGGCCTTTAATCTGCAGGGTTAACATTAGCAAATCACCTTTATTGATTAAAAAAAGAAAAAAAAAAAAAAACACGCTTCCATCCTAGGCATCCTAGATCACATCGTTGCAAATCACTATGGGGAAAGTCGTTTCTATCTATAGGATCAAATATGGCTGCTCCCATGCAAACTGTTAAGAAAAGAAACTCTCTGCACACTGATGACATCACACAGATTACAATTTTTTTTAGCCAACAAATACTATATTAGTCCCTGGCCTCGGGGTTTTCCCTGAAATGAGTAAGCTCTTTTTGGTGAAATTCATTGAGGGGGAGGTCCCAAGGCTGGGGGCTGACAATTGCAATTGTAGGCGTCAAATAAATTGGGATCTGTGTGACGTCATTGGTATGTGGAGTGTTCCTTTCTTCTATTAATGTGTTGGAGCATAGATGGTTCCATGAATCATCTGCACCCAGAGCGGAGGACACATCGGGATCAATCTATCTTGAGAGTGGAAGAGATTTTTAATTAATTTCCACACATTGGTTGGGTTATTTAGATGAATCAGATAACATTCACATGCATTTCTTAAAATGGAAATAAAGCATAGCTCCACTTTTAAGTTCAGAGAGAATTGCTGTGGCTGAAATTGCTCATATACACTACTTTTAACCTAATGCCAATTTGTACAGTCAGAACAGTAAAAGACAGTCGTTGATTGACTATTGTTTTTCCAATTTGGAAGTTGCTTTTGTTGTTTATTTACTGACCCCCAACCCTTCTGTTGTGTGATAATTACATCCATGAAATTGTAAATGTGATTTTATTAACAGTCTTCGCTACTTCTTGCAGGTTTTCCATGTGGCATACGTCTGGATCAAGTTTGCCAACTCACCCCGACCAGATCTCTGGGTATTGGAACGCTCTACAGATTTTGGTGCCACATACCAACCATGGCAATATTTTGCATGTAAGCATTTTTTTTTCTTTACTATGTGTTTAATATTATGATGGGCAGTGTCACCTCTCAACCTTCCTGGCCGTATTCTACCAATGTGTGGCATAATGTCCATACTCTTTAGATCTTTACCTGTCCTTTACAGAGAGAGGATGCATTTTGGCAGCCATTTTCTATGCAGAACACATACTCAGTGCAGTATTTAAGGGGACACTGGTGTTGTAAATATATTAACACAAAAAAAAAGACCTCTCCTGCGCTCAGGTGTCCATGAAATGGATATGTGGTGCAGCCACCTATAGAAGTAATGCCTAGCGTCTTGCAGCCCTCATTTGAACAATGGGTATTCAAGCTAAAAAAACAGAAAAGAAAGAGACCAACCATTGCCCGCTTAGGCTCTGAAGAAAGGGGTGCTCCCCCGAAACGCGTAAGCCATCAGCCATTGGCGCTGGTCTGATCCTCTCGGCAACAGGTCCTGGGGTGTCGATCCACAGAAACAGCGTTTTTGCACCCTTTTGAAAGCTATTTTTATTAGCTCGTTTGTGAGTATAAATTTTTACTGTTTTTATGCTGCATTAAATTTTATCAGTGGTAATGCACTAGGTTGGTGCGCCCTCTTTCTTTTCTGTTGTAAATATATTGCCATGCAAGAGGCAAATACCTTGGTTCTTTTGGGCTAACCTGTTTTTGGATGGAAATCTAATTAAACATTTCAAAGGTTATTTGCAAGGTTTTCTAAAAGGGTTTGTAAAAGGCAGATTTTCTGCTCTTACAAACCTATGTATACAATTAGCACAGAATATAAATAAATATATATATATATATATATATATATATATACTTCAATACATAAATTTTATACCTTCAACTAGTAGCATCACTAAAATGCAAGAAGAGTTTGAAAACATCTGAAAGAAAAAGATTTGCTGCCACAAATCTACTTTTGAAAAAAGTATAGTCAGGGGAATGGATGGAATAGAACAACTCCATATCCCTTCATTTTATTGGCTTCTACAAGGTTTCCTGTAGAGCAGGGATATGCAATTAGCGGACCTCCAGCTGTTGCAGAACTACAAGTCCCATGAGGTATAGCAAGACTCTGACAGCCACAAGCATCCCAGAGGCAGAGGCATGATGGGACTTGTGGTTTTGCAACAGCTGGAGGTCTGCTAATTGCATATCCCTGCTGTAGAGCATTTAATACATTAGCTCTTTCTTTCCTTCTTGTTTCTCTTTTGGCCCTGCCCTTACATCCTTCAGGAGAAAGGATGTTTCTGTTGACAGGGTGGAGACACAAAACTGTTCTGACTGAGTGACAGTTGGGCTGTTATCACTTTCTGGAGATCGCTCGTTGTCATCCTGTTCGCTCTGCCTCTCGTTCTGCTCCTATTCTTGGTTATATTTAACTGTGAGAAAGCACATTCAGAGACCACTAATTGAAATAAGATGTGAAGCTCCTTACCAAATCAATTTTCTTGCCAAAAAGTTTGACTTTGAGGACCCAAAATCCCACGATCCAAATCTAGCCACCCCTGAGCTGTCATGAAACATTTTTAGTTTACATCTTTTTTTCATTGCCTAGCATGTTTAAACGGCTGTTTCAACCGGCCAAGAGTTCCCTTTAAATTTGGGATAGAGTGGGCAAAAGTTAGAATTTCTCTTAGCCATTTCCTCTCAGATTTTTCCTCATTGCGAGCTAGAGCAACACCTAAAGAAAGGCATGCAGCCGCTCAGTAATGTGCACAGGCCGTGGTACCACCGAATGCAACCGATTTAAGTGTATGGGGCCACGCCATAATCTTCCTGCACCCGCATGCAATGCAAGTGGTTGCACCACAGTGATTCAGCTTTTTTAGGATTAAAACAGGTGGTGAGGTGGCTTCATATCTCCTTCTTACCGCCTTTAAAATGCCAACATGGGCTGCTATATGTGAAAATGAGCCTGTGTAGTCTCTGAGATAGAAAGTGAGCAACAAATAATTCTTCACCACTCTAATGAAAATGTAAAATATGCTTCAGCTCAAGATGGGCTTTAAAGAACTAGTTCAGTTAAGCTGGCCATAGATGGATTGAAATTTGGCTGGTTCAGCTGGGACCAGCCAAATTTCCATTCGTCTATAGCTGTTCCTGCCCGACAAAAGTCGATGGGGACTCTTAGAAAATGTTAATTCAAACAGCATATGATCAATGTATTCTGACAGTGAAGGAGTCCCCTATGTCAGAATACAATAGCAAGGTGGCTGGAGTATTCCTCCATTCACCTCGCTTCAGTGGATGGAGGAATCCATTTGTTTTGTTTTTTCAATCAGCCGGCTTGTAGGCAGGTGCCCACTACGGGTGCTGATGTTGTAGATAGTTACTGAGCTGCCCAGGTGGGGAAGGGTTAACACAGGTTCTACATTTTCCCAGGCTTTTTGGGTTCTGCCCTCCACCATGTTCTGCATAAAAAACCAGGGAAGGGCAATCTCAGGAAGCAAAGGGACTGCATGGGAAAGGAGTGAGTAGTCTTGTCTGAGATGATGTAACCTGTAGCAACCCGTGAACTGCCCGCAGGGGAATCTACCATACCAAGGACTTTGCCAGTTATGGAGGACTACCTGGGAAGACCTGCCTGGGCAGCCTGAGGTTACTTAGGGCAAAACCGTATTTTTGCACAATGAGAATGTAAAGTTTCAGTAAAGTATTTGAACTGTTCTGAGCCTGGTCTAAAGTTATTCAAAGGGGTGCATGAAAGTACATGGTCTATTTAGAAGAACAGGGCCTGTAAATCACACACTGGGTTGAAGGATTGGTAATGAAAGGCCACTACAAGGGGTTACTTCAGCAGGAGTTGGCGGAAGGAGAGTAGTTGCTACAGGTAACCATGGTCTGTGGGAATGCAATAGCAGCCAGACAGCGGAGATTGGTAGAAGACATGGGTAACAGGTCCTCCGGTAGCGAGGGAGGTGGTGCGCTGGCTCCCTCCCTAGTGGTTGGTTCCCCTAAAAGAAAATATAAATAACACTGCGCTAACCCAATGTGAAAAGCAGCTACATAAAATATGACCAATATTGTAAACAGAAGTAAAAGTGAAATGCAGCGCTAAAAATGATAACCAATGGTAAAATGCACATCAGACATGGTGACCGTTACCAATATATACATAGCTGAAACACATGAAGCATAATACCAAAAAATTGAATATTAGACGGGATATAGTAATGTCCCAATGTATGGCTAGGAATCTGATACAAGAGAGTCCCAAACATAGGCTAAATATGAATGTTGGACTGATGTAGACATCTTCTCTTGTATATCATGAGTTGTATGATCATGGGAAGTGAATAGATGGAATACGCTTACCAGCAGGAGTGGATTCGGATGCCGGTGACACCGAATCAAACAGGCTCTGAGATCCTTAATGGACGATGGTTGGTCCTGGAAATCCCGGATCTCAAGGGGGATCTATCCTCTATGGTCCACGTCACGACTGTCCGTTCCCCTAAACCTAGTCGCTTGGTACAGGAGAGCTGAAGGAGTTTATTACGTGCATGCATGAACGTGGCCCCGCCTAGTCCCTGGGCATTGGTGAGTGCGTACACAATAAGAAAAATATCATACAGTTAGTGCATTGGAAAAAATATAACACTAGAACACTTTTTAGGACTTGTAGGTCCATAAAAAAAGTTATTGTTATTAAAAGCTCCATGGCAGCAATTTTGACCAGTGTCTATAGGGAGGGCCTTATCACCAATTTTCTTTTACATGCTCATTGTTCAGAGTCTTGTAACCTGGCTGACAGTTGGGATTCTTTTCTTGCTGTTATATCCAGCTGTTTACTAGTTTCATGACAAGAAATTACCCGTGTTCTCCCTTCCTGCTGGTTAACTGCCATTCATGTGCATCTCCTGTCTATAATAGCCGTATGGGGGCAGACGGAAACATGACATCCATCTTCTGCCTAAACATGAAGGTACCATGACCACCAAACTCAGCCTTCCATAAACTGAGGTTAGGTCTGTAGAACATGATAAATGGGTGTTCACATTATCTTTAGTCTGCTTTATGCATTTTAAGGAAAACTGGTAGAAACACAGAGGCTGCCGCTGATTCAGTTCTTTGGGTTAGTGACCCAGAACAGGTTTGTAGATAATTCTGACTTTCCTGATTCTGGGTCAGTGGCTCATAAAATATTGAAACTAGTTGGTGAGGGTAAAAAAATTAGGAATCTAGAGGTCGGCAATGACAGCCTACCTTTTTCTCTTGGGAAAGGATTACTTTAAAGAAGGCAGCAGATGTGGACAATAATATACATATGTTGATATTGTTAAATGAGGTGGCGCTTTGCTAATAGTAGTATAAGAAGTGAAGACCAATATAAGGTTAAAAAAACATCTATATGTTTCCCAAATCTGGGTAAAGACAACTAAATTTGAAGTATATGAGTATTTATATGAATTATAGAGTTGACTTATTCTTACTTAATGCATTGATATGTTGATGAATTTATCACAGAGCACGGAGAGCAATTTATATGAATTATTAGTAGCAACTACTTCAAATTGAGTTGTTTTTACCCAGATTTGGAACACTGACTACTGACTACTACTATTAGCAAAGCCTAAAAAAAATCTCTTACTAAAAATGTAATTCATTTTGGTTTTCTGTCTGTGGGAGTACAGGATACGTATCCTGACATCCTTTATACATTTCAGCTGGCCACACACTGATAGATTTGAACAAAGGACATCTAATGCCGCGTACACACGGCCGGACTTCCCGACAGAAAAAGTCCGATGGGAGCTTTTGGTCGGACATTCCGACCGTGTGTATGCCCCATCGGACTTTTTCTGTCGACATTTCCGATGAACTTAGATATAGAACATGTTCTAAATCCTTCCATCGGAAATGCAGACGGAGTTTAGCCCGTTGGCAAATCCGACCGTGTGTGCGCGGCATAACAGATTCCTTCATCCATGTTAAAGTACAACTAAAGGGAGCACAACTTACCTTTCCTCCAACAGTCCCTGTCCTTTGCTGCCATCTTCTTCTGTGTGCTGGTCTTCGACCATCTTCGTTGGCTGGTGTGGGTCTTCCAGGCACACAGTGATCGTGCCGGAGCTGTAAGCTGAGCTGTGCATGCACAGCTCTGTTTACTTGCCCGAGAATACTGTGAGCAGGTAGGTAGTTGTATTTTATTCCAGAAAAGACATTGCATGTCTCTTCTGCAATAAAAAAACAATGCTTTCATCTGATTAGATGCAAGGGCTGGTTGGCCGACAATTTCCACACAGTTCATTTGATAAAAGTTCATCAAAAGTTCAGTCAACTTTTGTTGTGCCAAGTAATGGCATGACCGGGCCACCTTTGGTGCAAATTTTTGGCCGGTTTAGCAAGAACCCTCCAAAATCCAAGCTATGTATGACAGTCTTTAGTGCCTCTGCTTCTCTAGCCATGTATCAGAATGACTAGCGTGATCAGCGTAGCACAGCAGAGAGCAGGCCTCAAAACTTCTTCTGCTGAGCCACCTTTTGTGGGAGAATAGAGTTAACTAGCTCACAAAGCTTAGTGAATCTGTTCATTTAAGGTAAGGTAGTAAGGTGGCAAAAAGTTCATAATACCTTTGCTAGCTGTTTCCCTCTCTCACTTTTCAAATCCTTTTCCTTTCAGCATCCAAGAGAGACTGCATCGAGCGATTTGGGGTGCACACACTGCAACGTGTCAGCAAGGATGACGACGTCATTTGTACTACAGAGTATTCCCGAATAGTCCCATTGGAGAATGGAGAGGTGAGTGGTAACTGTACTTTCATTGAATAAAATATTTGGAAAATAAAAAAACATAATAATATAGCATTTGCATTGCTACACAAGCCATTTTGTAATTTAATGTTATTAAAAAATTACCTTTCCTTTTCAATCTGCAGTCACTGGTGTTCCAGCATGCTCATCCGACAAAAACCAGCCGACTTCTGTCGGACAGGGTGTCTTACACATGGGCAAATGTTGGATTTTTTTTTTCTTTAACTTGCCGATGTCAAAAGTAGGAAATGTTGTTCAAAGTGATGATCAACATGTACAGAATGCTTTCAGGTTGTCATATTGAATTTCACAGAATGTTCTGTAAAATTCAATATGACAACCTGGAGGCATTCTGTACATGTTGATGTACAGAACACCCCCAGAAATATCATTTCCTACTTTTGACATCGGCCGGTTCAAAAAAAAAACATCCAACATTTGCCTGTGTGTATGACACCCTGCCCGACAGAAGCCAGCCGTTTGGCTGGTTTCTGTCCGATGAGCATACTGGAACACCAGCAGCCGCCCTGCTCCCGATCAGCGCTCTCAGCCAATAATGGAGAGCGCTGATCTGAGTGTTCTGGCGGGGGCCTTCGTCCTGCCAGATTATTACAGCTCAGCATTGGAGATCACTGTACTAACTTCCGGTAGATGGTACAGCGGGTCTGACTGGAGATGACAGGTTTTTTTTCGTTCAACCCACTGGGTTAAACGACAAATAAATCATAGTGTGTACCAGGCTTAAGTTTTAAGTCAAATTCTAGGCACTCCTTCAGGATTTAAGTTTTTGTACACTCCAAGGGTTAAATACTTCTAAAGGGATGTAAACTCTGCAGCTTTCCTCATTAGAACACATCAGCTGATTATAATGAACCAGACCCCCCCCCCTTTCAGAATCAGTCTGCAAAAGACATGGTGAAACAAAAAGCAACAAAAGGTAGGAATCTGCTACAAAGTTTCTTAAAACCCTTGCAATGTACATAGATCACCCAGAGGGGATTGTTTTTTCTCAGCAAAAGTGGAGTAACTCTTTAACATAAACGGTCGCTTGCCAAGTACAATAGGCCTTATTGTTTAGTAAATCAGCCAAATACACATTTTCGTTCGCTGCAGAAAAATGATTTGGATTGTTTGTTGTGGCTATCAAGAACAGTGCTCTCTCTGGAAACTGACCGACGTCTTACTAACAGTGGTTTTTGTCATTTCAGATTGTGGTTTCTTTGGTCAACAAACGTCCTGGGGCCATGAATTTCTCCTACTCCCCCCTCCTGAGGAACTTTACAAAAGCCACCAACATCCGTCTAACTTTTCTCCGAACCAACACCCTGTTGGGTCACCTCATGGGGAAAGCACAGGGGGATCCCACAGTGACCCGCAGAGTAAGTGATGAGGAAAATGTGTTTCGTAGAATTGCTTCGGAGTATCTGTAAAGTAAATTCTAGCTGTACCAGTATCAGACAGACATCTAAAATAGTGATGCTTGCGCTAATCATATCCCACGTTCACTTCTGTAATATCCTGCTTTGTCTTCTTTTTCTGCTAACCAGACTAGCCCCACTCCAGTCTGTTATGAACACTCTCACTCGGCTCATACACCCTTCTTCTGGATAGTCTCTCTCACTTAGCTCTGGCTTCCCACTGTCAACAGGATACAATTCAAAATCCTGCTTCTAAACAGTCTGGCTCCTTCTCTCGTCTTCTTAGCTTCCAGGTATATGTTCAACTAGACCTTTTTTTTCCATTAATAAACTTTTCTCCTTGATCAGCACTTCCATCAACTTTTTCAGGGCTTCTCTTATGCTGCACTTCTTCTCTAAAACCCTCTCCCATGTGTCATCAAATGCTCACCAAGCTTGCAAGTCTTTGAATAAGCCTTCAAAACTCTCATCTCTATCCCTTACTCACAGCATCTCCATCTTATCACCTACAGTACCCACTTCTAAAGTGTTACCTACAAGTAGGCTTGCCAGCAATGCCGTAGGTGCAGGGATGTTCTTTATTTATCTGAACCTGATCTTAACAATTAATAAAAGACAGTTGTGAAGTCTGTGGTGGAATTCCCTTCAGCAGGGGTGCTCAACCTTTTGAAGAGCAAGGGACATTAAAGTGATTTGGTTACCGTTCGCAGGCTAGAATGAACTATTGGGTTGTACCGCCCCCAAACCGCTAAGGTAAATGAGCCCTTACTGTCCTGAGCCCCCTATAAGGCGGCTTTCACACTAAAGCGTTGTAGTTTACAGCCTATTAACCCTTTTATATAAGTGCTAATATGTCTATTGCGAAAGCACAATGTATGTGATGTTTAATGCATTGAATTTTTCCCCTTCCAGCTTCTGCTGGCAATACTCTCTGGGCTGCTAGAAAGGTCCCAGGTGAAGTTTACCTGTTATCAGTCTGCCTGGGAAAGGAGCCGGCGCTACAGAGGAGGCATCAGCTTATGTGGCGCCTGCTTCCTCTACTGCCGGCGACGGCTCTATGCACTCTGGTGCTCTGGGATGGCGTGTCGGCAACCCATTGATCGTTATCTGGGCTTACTGACCCGCCATCCCAGAGCATGGGTGTGTTCTTCCCTGGTTTGAGGTTGCAGGCCACATCAGAAGGCTCCGCGGGCCACGGGTTGAGCACCCCTGTCCTACAGGCTACCTGACATTTCATGCAGGTTTTTCTGTACAGTACATGCAAATGACCAGTCCTCCTTTAAAGTGTAAGTCCACCCTAAGACTAAAATCCCTGCATCTACAGACATCCACGATCTAACACTAACCTATCTAGCACTGTAAAGAGGAAATCAGTATACATACCTTTTTTGAAGCCGATCCGACCCGGTCTCCAGCGGCAGAAGCTCTGCAGAGGACACAGCTGACAACGACTGTGAAATGAATGGGAAGTGACGTCACCCATAGACTTCTGTTGTCGGCTGTGTCCTCTGCTTCCCACCTCCACATTGAAGCCTCAGCTCAGCGTGGGATCAGGTCGGATTGCCTTCTCAAAAAAGGTATCGATACTGATTTCTTCTTTATGGGGTTAGATAGGTTAGTTTTAGATCGTGGATGTCTGTAGATGCAGGAATTTTTGTGTTAGGGTGGACTTACCCTTTAACTCCCCCACTTCCATCTGTATGTTGTTAAAGCTACAAATAGTGCAACTGGTGCCATCTATCCCATCTACTTTAGATGTAAGCTTTCCTGTAGAGGACCTTAAATTTAAACAGTTTTGTATATTTCATGAAGATATTGTTTCTAGCCCCTGTATAGTCACACTTTTTACAATGCTGCTGTTTATGGATCATATAAATCAATAACTTTTTTTTTTTAATTTCCAGTATTACTACAGTATCAAAGATATTAGCATTGGAGGGCGTTGTGTCTGTAATGGTCATGCTGAAGTGTGCAATGCTAAGGACCCCGCCAACCCATACAGGTAATATGGCCAGAAATAAAAATAAGTACCATGGAACAGCTAATCAGCTGCAAATGTTATTATTCAAGTAAAGATCAATCGTTTATTTTATTGGCGTATTGGAAGCAAAAAAAAAAACCTTACAACCAGAGGGAATTTTAGTTTTATTCACCCACTACCGTATGGTAAAGTGAAAGAGAGAATCTTGTTTGTGAGCGGGCTTTTATAAATGAGACCCAGTGGGGGGAGATTTACTAAAACTGGAGCACTCAGAATCTGGTGCAGCTGTGCATAGTAACCATTCAGCTTCTAACTTCAGCTTGTTCAATGAAGCTTTGACAATAAAATCTAGACGCTGATTGCTTACTGTGCACTGCTGCACCAGTTTTAGTAAATCCCCCCCCCCCCTAGTGTGTTTAGAAAGGAAAGTATCTGGTGTGTGATAGACTAAGAGAAGGCTGCAGGTCACAGAGTAGTTTACATTACCAGCAGAGGAGCTGTCTGTGAAATGAGTTATTACCTGCACTAGCTGTCAGGCGTGTAGGCTGGGATGATAGACGAGAGGTTATCCATGTACCTGCTCCTCTTGTCAGCGCCTACTTCTTGCCTCAGGCTGCCATCTCTACATGATCCAACGGCGTCTGATGTTTTCTGATCACAGGCTGAGACTTTACCTGAGAGGATAACCCATGACCCCACCAGTAATGCATTGGGATTCTCCTGTCACATTCTCCCCCCCCCCCATGCTTCAAATTGGGATTAGGTCTGCCGCAGGCGAGCACGGAGTGCATAGGAATTGCTGAAGCTGTTATTATTAATTTATGGCCTTGTCTCGAATGCTGTAGCCTTATAATTTGTATAGGTGACTGAAATGAAGGATAGATTTCCTGCCGACCCATCATGACAAGGAGACCTCTGAGGCTCTCCTGTGGAGTTGTCTTAGTCAGCAAGACTTTGAAAAGAGAGGCGATCAAACAGTGGTAGTCCAATTAGTAACTAGAACGTATTATAAATCCAGTCTTTGGTAAAATACAGGTAACACAGGAAAGTCCAATCAATGAGGGCAACAAGGTCTTGTAGCTCCAAGCAGGCAGAGGAAACCGTGACTAATGAGTTATGGGTTCCTCTACCTGCTTTGGCTCTGCAAGACCCCCATGGATTAGACTTTCCTGTATAACGCACAAGATTGTTTTACACCCTTTTTGTTTTCTCTTTAGTAGCTCAGGACAACCAATCAACTTCTGATAGGTTTCTCTTGATTACTGTCCTGCTCTATGCAATGACACATTGGGGTCGATTTACTAAAACTGCTAAATCTGGTGCAGCTCTGCATGGTAGCCAATCAGCTTCTAACTTCAGCTTGATCAATTAAAGTGGGGGTCCAACCCTGAAAAAAAATACCTAAAAAAAAATGGAGGGAAAAAAAAAATTTTTTTTTTTTTACTTACGTGAAATGGCTGTTGCTAGACAGTCTTCCTAATCTGCCTCTTCCTACACCGCGGGGAGCAGAAGACTGAAGATCACCGCGGTGTAGGAAGAGGCAGATTAGGAAGACTTCTGGGGAATGGGGCGCGATGTGTTATGGGAACTGTGTGTGTCCCACAACACATCGTGTCCTATTCACAGAGTGCCGCGCCGCTCACGCGTGCGCAGTAGGAAACTGGCAGTGAAGCCGCAAGGTTCCACTGCCGGTCTCCCTTACTTAGGATGGCGGTGCCGGGACCCGAGGGACGGGTCGGCCTCGGGCAGCCGACATCACGGGCACCCAGCACAGGTAAGTACTTATTTAAAGTCAGCAGCTACAGTGTTTGTAGCTGCTGACTTTTATTTTTTTTTTTTTCACGGCCGGAATCCCGCTTTAAGCTTTGACAAAAAAAAAAGATCCTGGAAGCTAATTGGCTGCCATGCACAGCTGCCCCAGATTTAGCACTCTCTAGTTTTAGTAAATCAACCCCATTGAATGAGCTCATACCAATCAAAAACATTTCTATAGTTTATAATGGCTAAGTTGCGTAGACTTTACCTATACCCTGATAAAGCTTTGTTTATGAAACTGGGACCAGCTGCTGATATGCAGATTAGCTGATCTATTTTTTTTTTAAAACATGCATACATATTGATAAAATTATTTGTATCAAGCGGATCTCTTTTACAAATGCTAAAAAACAAAACAAAACCCATTAATTAGATTACTGTTCCCCTTTAATAAACGTTAATTTTATCTCCATTCCTTCCAGACTTATCATCATGTCTCCTTTTTTCCTTTAGGCTACAGTGCTACTGCCAGCACAACACTTGTGGAGCGTCATGTGACAGCTGCTGTCCTGGCTTCCACCAGGTGGCGTGGAAACCAGCGACCATGGATAATTCCAATGAATGTGAAGGTATGTCTTCCAATTCCTACTTGTTTTATGGTCTTGAGTTTTTTTTTGTTTTTTTTTATTTACCTAAAAAAAAAAAATCATCCACTTGATAGTTGGATATTAAAATTCCATTTAGTGGCAGATATGGACTTTTATGTTTCTAACTCTACTCTTATGCCCCGTACACACGGTCGGATTTTCCGATGGAAAATGTCCGATCGGAAATTCCGACCGTGTGTGGGCTCCATCGAACATTTTCCATCGGATTTTCCGACACACAAAGTTTGAGAGCAGGATATAAAATACGTTGTCGGAAATTCCGATCGTGTGTACACAAATCTGACGGACAAAGTGCCACGCATGCTCAGAATAAATAAAGAGTTGAAAGCTATTGGCCACGGCCCCGTTTATAGTCCCGACGTACGTGTTTTACGTCACCGCGTTCAGAACGATCAGATTTTCCGACAATTTTGTGTGACCGTGTGTATGCAAGACAAGTTTGAGCCAACATCCGTCAGAAAAAATCCTAGGATTTTGTTGTCGGAATGTCCGAACAAAGTCCGACCGTGTGTACGGGGCATTACTGTGTGGGAGGGAAGCTTATGCATAGCTGTTTCTTTTCTTGCTCTATTACAGTGTAATACTGTGGTCTCCAAACAGCGGCTCGGGGGCCAGATACGACCTTTTGCTTGCTTTTATCTGGCCCTGGGGGCACTATTTCATCCACTGATATCAACAACAGGCCATAATTCCCCCCACTGACACCAATGATGGGGCACAGTTTCTCCCAATAACGCCAACAATGGGGCACAATTATTCCCAGTGACACCAAAGATGGGGCACAATTCCTCCTACTGGCAGCAAAGATGGGGCACAATTCCTCCTACTGGCACCAAAAGATTATTATTATTCACGATTTATATAGCGCCAACAGTGTACGCAGCGCTTTACAATTTATAGGGGGGACAACACAATTACAGTACAGTTCAATACAAAAGGGACAGGAGGGCCCGGCTCGTAGAGCTTACATTCTAAAGGGAGGGGGCGGTGGTACAAAAGGTAATAGCTGCAGAGAATGATTTGATGGGGCACAATTCCTCCAACTGGCACCAAAGATGGGGCATTGTTTTTTCCCACTGACTTCTGAACTTCTTCTACTCCCAAAGGCCACAGTCCGACACCCCCCCCCCCTAACGTTTGAAGGACAGTAAACTGGCCCTTTGTTTAGAAAGTTTGGAGACCCCTGGGCTAGTATAAAACTTTCTAATTCAGATGCTATTTCTCACGAACAGATATACACTACTGTATGTTGTCGAAAGTATTGGGACACCTGCCTTTACACGCACGTGAACTTTAATGGCATCCTAGTCTTAGTCCGTAGGGTTCACTATTGAGTTGGCCCACCCTTTGCAGTTATAACAGCCTCAACTCTGCTGAGAAGGCCGTCCACAAGGATTAGGAGTGTGTCTATGGGAATGTTTGACCATTTTCCAGAAGCGCATTTGTGAGGTCAGGGACTGATGTTGGATGAGAAGACCTGGCTCGCAGTCTTCGCTCTAATTCATCCCAAAGATGTTCTGTCGGGTTGAGGTCAGGACTCGGTGCAGGCCAGTCAAGTTCCTTCACCCCAAACTCGCTCATCCATGTCTTTATGGACCTTGCTTTGTGCACTGGTCCAAATCATTTGCTGGAGAGGGGATTATGGTGTGGGGTTGTTTTTCAGGGGTTGGGCTTGGCCCCTTAGTTCCAGTGAAAGGAACTCTTAAGACATCAGCATACCAAGACATTTTGGACAATTTCATGCTCTCATGCTCTCTTTGTGGGAACAGTTTGGGGATGGCCTTCTCCTGTTCCAATATGACTGCATACCGGAGCACAAAGCAAGGTCCATAAAGACATGAATGAGTGAGTTTGAGGTGGAGGAACTTGACTGACCTGCAACCTGATAGAACACCTTTGGGATGAATTTGAGCGGAGACTGCGAGCCAGGCCTTCTCATCCAACATCAGTGCCTGACCTCACAAATGCGCTTCTGGAAGAATAGTCAAACATTCCCCTAGACACACTCCTAATCCTTGTGGACAGCCTTCCCAGAAGAGTTGAAGCTGTTATAGCTGCAAAGGGTGGGCCAACTCAATATTGAACTCTACGGACTAAAACTGGGATGTCATTAAAGTTCATGTGCGTGTAAAGGCAGGTGTCCCAATACCTTCGACAATATAGTGTATAGACCTTGATGATCAGTTTCTACAAATGTTCATGTAAGGAGGGGCAGAATAGGCCAATAAGAACCAACGGTTCTGTGTCATGACGTACATATTATATTTCCTTCTGTGTTCTTTGATTAATGTATATATCAGAAACTGGTGGGAGAGAAGCCGCATTCATAGCTGTTAAGTGTTTGTGGTTTATATAAACCACTTATGTGGTTCCCTGCATCATATGGGCAGTGGGCCCCAAAATAAAATGCTGGGATCTCCCTGATTTTTGTAAATTGGTTATCACCAATAATGGACTTCCAAGTTGGAGATGTGTCAAACAATCCAGTCTGCTCTGGAGCTGGAATCCTTTTTCCTTTGTTCTCTGTAATGTCATTGCAGTGCATGGGTAAGAGATCACTTGTTTCTTTACTGTTCCAAGTCCATCAATTAAATTGCATTCATAAAGTGTTCTCTGCCCCTTCTAGGTCATGGTACTTTTCTTCTGATTCTCCAAATACTCTGAAATGCAGCAGCTAACTACTTGAATGAAACAACCTATTATTGCCAAAACCGTCTTTTTAATGTAATGTTTATGTTCCCTATTACAGCGTGTAATTGTAACGGACACGCCTACGACTGTTACTATGATCCAGAGGTGGAAAGGCGCAGGGCAAGCATGAACCTGCAGGGGCAATACATTGGAGGAGGAGTCTGCCTGGATTGTCAGGTGAGTGTTTGTAGGAATACAAATATGGAAGCTGCCAAAGCTCCCCTTTAACCTGTTTCCCCCCGTGTATCACATATCTGTGGCTGCAAAAGGGTGGGCTTTACCACCTATACGTCGCACGTATGCATCACTGGGGTAACCAATGTTTCTTTGCTGAAAGTCCACTCCCAGCACAGAGACCGAGCTGTCAGAGACAGCTCTTGGTCCCCACTTTTGGGAGCCGGTCTGGCCAGCTACTGATCGTTAGTGGGCACCAAGAGCTGCCTTTGACAGCTTGCTATCTGTGACAGAAATCACAGTGGTCACTTATTATTATTATTAATATTATTATACGCGATTTATATAGCGCCAACAGTTTACGCAGCGCTTGATCCTTCCTGCCTCCTAGGTGTACAGACAGAGCTTTTTTTCAGGGGGAACTGGGGGGAACGCAGTTACGGCACCTCCAGCATTGTAATTGCACGGGGTGTTAGGGTGTGCTAGAGGGTCTATTGATGATGGGGGATCTATTGTTTGCTGGTGGGAATCTGTTTTTGCGAGGGGGTCTGTTGTTGCTGGGGAAGTCTATTATTGCTGGTGGAGGATCAATTGTTGCTTTGAGGGGTCTTATATTCTTGGGGGGTCAGTTGTTGCTGGGAAGGGTCTTATATTCTTGGGGGGGGGGGGTCACTTGTTGCTGGTAGGGGTCTACTGTTGAGAGACAGGCCTATTGTTTCTACCTTCTGGAGGGTCTATTAATGCTGGCTGCTGGGAAATCTGTTGTTGCTGCTGGGGGTGTATTGTTTCTAGGGTGGATATTTGTTTGGGGGGGCATTGTTGTGTGGGGGATCTATTGTTGCTGGGGGTCTATTGTGGCTGGCTGCAGGGGATCTATTTTGCTGCTTTTCTTGTTCTCATTAACAAATTCCATACAAATTACTTAACACCACAGAATGATACTTAGTTCTGTAATCTCTAGAAGGGGCGGTACTGGGAGGTGGGAAGGGGGTGGAACCAAGGGGTGCTGCTCGGAGGTGGGTAAGGGGCAGAGACATAGGGGTTACTCAGAAGGGGGGAGTTCCTGCACCTATTTTCTGAGAAAAAAAAAATCCCTATGTACAGACCCTATTAAGGGGACGCTGCAGCTGGATGGGAAGAGTTAAATCGCCACTTCTGCTTATGTCATAAAGTGAATGTAAAACTGTAAACAAAACTGTCTTTCAGCACAATACAGATGGCGTCAACTGTGAGCGCTGTCGCCAAGGTTACTACAAATCACCCGATCACCCTACCGACTCGCCCTACACCTGTCAACGTGAGTGTGATCATATTTAACCGCCCTTATAATTGTCAGCATAACTGCCTGTGCATGGAATAAAGCTAAGATGACATCACATGTTTTGTGTAGGCTGTGCCTGTGAGTCCGAGTACATGAGTGGGACTTGTGAAGACCTGACGGGGCGATGTTACTGCAAACCCAACTTCACGGGCGAGAACTGTGCCTCCTGCGCAGAGGGATATATGGATTTTCCTGAGTGTTATCGTAAGGCTGACTTTTACACTGTCCATATACAAGTACCTTTGGGCTAGGTCAGGGATGGGCAGATTAGTCTGCAACAGATTTGGACATCCCCAGCAATGCAAAAATGTATTTTACCCATTCATATGGCACTGACAGTTTCTTTTTGCTGGAAATATTCTACTGTTCATATCAGCCTCTGGCATCAAGGATCTTACAATATAATGTCCATAAAATAGCAATGTAATGGCACATAGTAATTGGCTCTGACCAATTGGGAAATATGGGAAGAACATACAAACGGTTTCTTTGGTGGGAATCAAGGTGGGGACAACAGTTGTAGCTTACAAGTTAGTACAAAACATAAATAAGTATCCTATGCACTTAGGGTAATATTACATGGGCAATGCTGCTGTTGGTGACAGCAGCAGAATCCCCAAGGAGAGGCTTCCACTTGCATTAATGGAATCTCTACCCTGCTGGCCTGGTACACTGGTGGTTATCACTTTATAGCAACAGATCACTGTTCCAGCTAGCAAGAGAGCAACAACATTGCAAAACGTAAGCTGTGAGGGATCCTCTTACTGGTGAGTTAATCTTGCAGCAGAATTGCTCCTGGCAGGTGGGCTTTAACAGAAACTGGGTAATTTTTTCCTACTGCCTCTATGGACATAAACCTGCATGGTACAGCAGTTGGTTGTTCCTCTCTATTTAACAACTTTGCAAGTGAGATCAAGTTCTGCGTTCAGATTGTACCTGCATGTGGGTGGGTGCAGCATGATGCGGCGGGCAGAAAACACACAGAGTCTAAGTGCAGTAACAGGAATATATTGTTACACAAGTCCCGCAACATACAACAGAAACCGTGGGAAGGCAACCTGACCGGGAACACTCTCAAGTTGTAAGAGAAATGAGACAGTAACCTGAAGATTTAGAGGAGGGCCGACTGCCCCTGTCACCCATCTGGTTGGTCTGGGGAGGCTTCCAGGAAGAACGGCATGCCCCTGCACCTTCACCTCTCATTTTTAATCTTTCCCTAATGCTAAGAACTGTCCCTGGCAAACGGGTACCCTGTCCCTACACTGCCACTCACAAAAATGCACCAAACCTGGCAGCCAGGGTCTTAAATAGACTCTATTTAACCAAAGATGGCTGCCAAAGTCACATGGAATGCCAGAATCCAATCGGATAGCTGCTTCTTAGTGACTGAGGAAACCATAAAGGAAGCAGGTTCCCTTCGACTTTCTCCCCAACTGCAATGCCGCTGCGGATGAGCGCCACCTACAGTGAAGAAAATAGACTGCACCTGCCTACATGCACATCAGACCTCCATGGGATGTGAATCTTGACTCATAACTGTCTTTTTTTTGTGTTCTAGCTGTTCCCGAGAAGCCAGATGACGGCACGGTTGCACAGAATCAGCCAGCTGGGGAGTTTATAAGTATGGATAAGATTTCATATTGTATACGTGATCATGAATATTGCATAAGTTATTCAGTGCTCTTTCTTATAACATGTCGGTTATAAAATTACATTTTAATGACATTAAGTAGATTATCCAAAATAATGTTCAGCCCCCAAGGTCATTCCTTGAAGGGTTTCTAATATATGTTTTAGGAAATGCTGTTTTCATCACTGGGCATTTCTTCAGTTTGATTGTCCTGGTTCTGGTACATATTTAAGTCTCTCTACGCACTATAGGTTTTTTTTCCGTTCAACCCGGCGGGTTCCCGAAAAAAAACTGTCAGCTCCGTTCGGGGCCGCTGTACTAACTATGCAAAGTAAATACAGTGGAACCTCGATTACGAGCATAATCTGTTCCAGGAGTATGCTCGTAATCCAAAGTACTCGCTTATCAAAGCATATCATAGTACTCGCATATCAAAGCGAGTTTTCCCATTGAAGTCAATGGAAACGAAAATAAATTGTTCCGCATTGACTTCAATGGGATGCAATACCGTATGCGGCCAGAGGCGGGGGGCGCCGGAGAGCTTCGGAAACGGCTGAAAAGGCCCGAGCGCACTTCGGCTGACCTCGGCAAACCTCGGAAAGACTCCATTCACGAGCCTTTCCGAGGTTTGCCGAGGTCAGCCGAACTGTCCTCGGGCTTTTCCGTGCATTTCCGAACACCGACGATCGGCGCTGTTTCGGCTCCGGCGCCCCCCCACCTCAGGCCAAAAGCAGTACTGCACACCGCCTTTGGCCTCAATCCTGCTCGTTTTGCGAGATAACACTCGCAAACCGAGTTAGGATTCTTAGAAATACAGTGCTCGTTTCGCGAAACGCTCGTCAACCGCGTTACTCGCAAACCGAGGTTCCACTGTACAGCGAACTCCACCCCCCCCCATGAGCTACTGTGTTCTGACAGGGGGACAGCCCCCCGCCAGAACACTCCGGTCAGCGCTCTCTGCCATTGGCTGAGACTGCTGATCGGGAGTCAGGTCGGCTGCTGGTTTTTCATCATGCTCGTCCGACAGAAGCTGGCCAAGACCGACCTACACACCGTCGGACATTTTTTTTTTTTGAACGGACATTCGGCCCGTGTGTACCCGGCTTTATTGTGTTTCCTGTAAGCCAGATTGTTCTCTGTTGTGTTGCATTTGATGTGATTTGATAATTAGACTCTTCTGTCTTACTTTGAAAATCATGTGACAGGAAATTAAGCATAAAGGCAAGTAACAGAATATCCCCCCTCTTCTTCCTAGCCTGTGATTGTAATGTTGCTGGAACAGAAGGAAATGCATGTCGTAAAGATCCCATCATTGGAGCCTGTGTGTGCAAACGCAATTTCCGGGGAGAAAGTTGTAACGCGTGTGCTCCTGGCAACTACGGTCAGGACTGCCAAGGTAAAATCTCGTACTGAGGGCACTGTCAAGGAAAATATTGGGCTAAGATATTCCTCACTGTTATCTGTTGTTTGACACCCATGTGATATCACAATTTCCATCTAAAGCAATAGGCTTCCTTTTTTACATTACTTTTGGCCTCTGAATGGCTGCCGCTCTCTTTGTAGGGGAAGTTTAAAGCCTAATGCAAGGCAAATTGTGTTTAACAAAGAGTCTCTCTTAATGTTTTATTTGCTCTCTGTGTACCCATTAGGATGGCCACTTTTAGGAAGTAATGGAAAATTTACCCAATGGGGACACAGACTGCAACAAAGCTCTTCAATGGGTCACGAACAGCAGTAAAAACTTGACAATCTCCCCAACTCTGTCCAAAACTAAAAAAGAAACAGCAGAGATCTCTTTTCTACATCTGATTTTTTAAAAGGCTGTTATGTATTGCATCCAACGATCCTTCCATTACTTTATGATTGGTTGCCATACACAACAAAGCCCCTCTTGTTTCTTCCACTTTGTGTACTTGGGTATTCCCAATTTTTTCCTTCAGCTGAGAATGACTTTCCATTTTTTTTTTCACTTGCAGAGTGCCAGTGCTCCGGGCCTGGCGTGTATGACGGTAGTTGTGACAAGGACAGCGGGCGTTGTGTGTGCCGGGATGGGTTTGAAGGCGAATTCTGTGAGAAATGCGCTCCGGGCTACTTCAATTACCCTCTTTGTCAGTGTGAGTTGTGTCTTCAATGTCTGGGATGAGTGACTCATAAGACATTGGCCTTGATGTATCAGAAATAATCTTTCTTTGCCCTGAATGTACTGACTTTTAATGATGTTGTTCCCATGTATCTTTGCAGTGTGTGGCTGCAGCTCCGTCGGCACGTTACCACAAGGCTGTGATTCAAATGGCCGTTGCTTCTGCAAACCAGAGTATGAAGGGCCCAGGTGTGAGCAGTGCATTGCGGGATATCACTCATATCCTTACTGTCAAGGTATACACTGAGATCACATCCATCGAGATATGAATACGATTAAGTGGATTTTTCCACGTTGGCTTGTATTAGATTTGAACTTTTGCCTTGACCACTGCTTGTCCAGAGACATCCACCACAACTCTTATAGATGTTGCAGGAAAGGTGAAATCCAAGGCACAAAGGGGGTGATTTACTAAAACTGGAGAGTGCAAAATCTGGTGCAGCTGTGCATGGTAGCCAATCAGCTTCTAACTTCAGCTTGTTCAATTAAAGCAGTGGTTCTCAACTCCTGTCCTCAGGACCCACTAACAGGCCAGGTTTGCAAGATAACTGAAATGCATCACAGGTGATATCATTTGCTGCTCAGTGATTGCAGTATTCTAGTCTGCATCTCCCCCAAGGTAATACTTAAAATCTGGCCTGTTGTTGGGTCCTGAGGACTGGAGTTGAGAACCACTGAATTAAAGTGACACTAAAGTACAGAATCACAGTATATATAAAATAATATGGTGGTTAGAGGGAAGCTTCAGAACGGCAAAGATGTTTTTATTACAAATTATGTGAGCAGACTGCAGTTCTTCTTTAAAGCTTTAACAAAAAAAAAACAAAAAAAAAAATGGAAGCTGATTGGGTTTTATGCAGAGCTGCACCAGATTTTGCACTCTCCCATGTGTTTAAATGTAAATAATTGGGTTGCTTAACCGGTTCCCAACCGGCTCTTGTCCATTTACGTTGGCAGAATGGCACAGCTGCGCAAAGTAACGTACCCGTGCGTTACTTTGAATTTGCCGCTGTGTGCGCGCGGGCACGCCGCCGCCGGCGCCTGCTGCGAGCTCCGTGAGTCGGGTCGCGGGTCCCGCGGACTCGATCGCCGAGGGGATACCCGCGATCGACCCCGTGGAGAGGACGAACAGGGAGATGCTGATGTAAACAGCATCTCCCCGTTCTACCTAGTGACAAGTGTCACTGGATCTCTGCTCCCTGTCATCGGAGCAGAGATCAGTGTAGTGACACACACAGCCCCTCCCCCCTACAGTTAGGAAACACTCCCTAGTACTGATTTAACCCCTCCCCGCCCCCTCGTGGTTAACCCCTTCACCGCCAGTGTCATTTATACAGGAATCAATGCATTTTTATAGCACTGATTGCTGTATAAATGACAATGGTCCCAAAAATGTGTCAAAAATGTCCGACATGTCCGCGATAACGTCGCAGTCACAATAAAAATCGCTGATCGCCGCCATTACTAGTAAAAAAAAAAAATTATTAATAAAAATGCCATAAAACTATCCCTTATTTTGTAAACGCTATAACTTTTGCGCAAACAAATCAATAAACGCTTATTGCGATTTTTTTTTTTTTACCAAAAATATGTAGAAGAATACGTATCAGCCTAAAATGAGGAAAAAAAATGTTTTTTAATATATTTTTTGGGGATATTTATTATAGAAAAATGTAAAAAGTAATGCATTTTTTTTCAAAATTGTCACTCTTATTTTGTTTATAGCGCAAAAGATAACAATCGCAGAGATGATCAAATACCACCAAAAGAAAGCTCTATTTGTGGGAATAAAAGGACGTCAATTTTGTTTTTCGGAGCCACGTCGCACGACCGCGCAATTGTCAGTTAAAGCGACGCAGTGCCGAATCGCAAAAAGTGCTCTGGTCAGGAAGGGGGTAAATCCTTCCGGGGCTGAAGTGGTTAATGGGAGACGTGTATTTTCTAACTATACAGAATCTATAATCTCTCTATATGAAAGGAATTACAGATGATAGTCAGCAATCATGTACATGAGTGATAGTTGTTAGCAATTACTTATTTTGTGCATTGATTAATTACAATATGAATCCGAGGGAAAATATCCATACATTGTTCATTGTTTGTTACTAGTATGTCACTATCATGGAAAATTTTAAGAACATTTTTTTTTTTTGGGAAAAGAAAAATAAGTAACAAGCAAAACCTCTATTTTTAAATATTTTTTTTTTGTTTTGGCCCTGATATTATAGTATGCATTTGTAATTTCCTATGTGCTGTGTGATCTGTTATTACAGTGCAGCCATTGTATCACTATCTGGTGCGCGGGACTCGGCAATGATTGTTCAGGAGTCAAATTTAGGTGCTTTCCGATTGGTGGAACATGGCACTGGAAATTGGGGGAAAAAAGGCATTATGAAGGCATTATAACATTCCCACCAAATCTTTTTTTGCAGGAGAGGGTGGAGGATTAAAATTCTTTTTTTTTTTTTTTTTTTTTAATCAGTATCATTTTAACTATTTTTAGCATGTTGCTTATAGTCTCAGGCATTCTGGCATATGTTTGGATGGAAGTCTTGATATCCTGTAAGTGTGACTTGTCTGCCTGAAGTGACCTCTTTTGGTCATTACTGGAGCTGACACCTGTGTGCCAAATGCGGACCACTGGCTGCTTCTGTGTTCTGGATTTCCATTTACACCCAACCTTTACTTGTTTTCTCTACAGCTTGCTCCTGTGATCTTCAGGGCTCCGAGCATAATAACTGCTCCCCGACCGGTCACTGCCAGTGTCGCCCCAATTATACAGGACTGACCTGTAACCAGTGTGCATCGGGATTTTATGGATTCCCCAGCTGTATATGTAAGTCGGAGTTGCAACTACTTCTTCATGCCACTAGAGGGAGCACAAAACCTTTTCAGACAGAATATAAAGAAGACTTATAAAAAAAATAAATAAATAATAAAAAAAAAGACTTATGTCGCCTGTACTTTTTAAGGGGGAGCTGACTGTAGCTCCTTCTGAAATTACAAAATCTCACCCACCAGCTTGCAATAAACCAAAAAAAAGGCTAAATGGCTTCCACCTAAAGAAGTCCGGTCTGGTGGTTTTATTCTGGTCCAAAACGTGGCTCTCAGTGGTTTAAGAATTTCAAGTGAATGAAGCCCCGGGTGTTCTCCGGATGATAAAGGCTGCACTTACATAATTTTGCTGGAAATGTTGAAGGTCCTTTTGTCTGGGATAACATTTTTGTGTTGCAGTTTGTTAAGATGATCTTTTTAAGATCAACATCTTTTTGAGGAATTATTGCACTCAGTATGGCTAATTACTTCATTTGATTGTGACATGTCTTGGAGAAAGAGAATATCTAGAAGTTAATGCGGTTCATTGTTTTCTTATACACACTTTAGAATATAAAATAAATAAAAAGTGTTAAATGTAATTATGTAAGCCAAGTTTGGTATTCTGGAAACATCCTGTACATTTTTATGTTAGTTTTTAGACCTCCTCTCTGAACGCCGATCCAGCCTGCTCCGATGACCCACTACTTTCGGGTGCTGGCATCTGAATTGTTCATCCTAGATTGCTATACAGACTCAGAGACGCGCGCACTCCTAAGCATCCTATGTATTCGATCAATGTATGGAAAGCAGCCTCAGCCTAGACTCCTCCCAGGTCACGCCTCTGTCTTGTTTTGCCCCGCCCACAGGGTTTAGTCGTACCTCTATGACTAAGTCCTGTGGGCGGAGTGAAACATGTCAGTGGGGCGTCTGGGAGGAGTCTAAGCCGAGGCCCTTTTCCATTCACTGATCTAGTAACATAGGCTGCTTTGGAGTGCGGTGTCTTTGAGTCACACTCTGTAAATTTGTAGTTCGTTATGTTGTTACAAGTTCCAGTGTGCACTTCTCATTATTCCTTGCAGACAGATGTCAACACCTACTTTAAAGTGGAACTCCAGCTTATACCTAACTTGCTTTAGAACTTTCCCCTTCTCCTTCCTGACACCTATGCTAACTAACCTGGGTAAGAAAGATTTATATACTTACCTGTTTTCAGGCCACTCCAGTCAAGTTAATGTTTTCCAGCTCCCCTGTTTCAGCCAACGCCGCTTCAGGGGAGAGGAAGGAGCTCCGACAACAGATTGGCCATTGAAGTCATGTGTGATGTCACCACTCCAGGCTTTACTAGCTGTTGTCAGAGCGCTCTCTCCTCTCCCCTGCTGCTGGCTGACATAGAGGAGATCACGTGACTAGAACGGAGCGGCCTGCAAATGGATAAGTATATACATCTTCCTTACACAGGTTAGTTAGCATAGGTGTGAGGAGGGAGGAGGGGGCAGTTAGGTATAACCTGGAATTCCACGTATGGTAGTAGTTTGTGATTTTTAGGATCTCGCTGATTGATTGGATCATGAGTTTAGTTTTCAACACACAACCATCTTGTTTTTTATTGAAGTTGCTTTAAAGCAGCAGTGCACCTCAAAGCGATATTTTTGTAGTTGGAGTCGAATATATCTTGAATTTTCCAACAGTAAGATCTTCATGCCATAATTTCTATTTTTATAGAAAAAAAGATAACAAGAGCACCAGACCAAAAATGAAAGAAGCCAAGATCATTTTAATTGTTGATAAAAAAAAAAAGTTATACCAAAATATCAACGCGTTTCAGAGCAACTCCACTCCTTCATCAGGGCTCAACACAGGATAAAACTTGGATAAACTCAGCCTGCATTGCTCAGCAATTGCTGCCATGTTGTTACTCCGTGTGGAGAGTTTAATATTGGTTCTAATATAGATCTGTCTAGGGATTGTGTTCTCTGTGTTTATCCAAGTTTTATCCTGAGCCCTGAAGGCGGAGTGGTGTTGCCTTTAAAACATGTTGGCTTTTTTTATGTGACTTTTTTTTTTTTTTAACCAACAAAATTTAATTATCTTGGACTCTCTTATTAGTTTTGGTCTGGCACTATTTTCTGTATTTCTATTGTTTGAGCTACTGTTGGGTGGCCATCAAGGGAGGCCTTGCTGTGTGGGAGCCGCCTTCGCCAGAGCTATTGAGCTTGTTTGAAGTGCTCCTTTATCTGACTACACATGCAAGTCTAAATGTCCCCAGCACCTCTTTGAGTATGTCGTCCTGGAGTCCATAATCCCTGTTCCTGTCCACCTTTGGAGTCTTGGAAGTTCCAACACATCTCAGTGTGTTCCAGCTGTTCCTGTTATATTCTCCTACAATATTAATATCCTCATAACGGGCACAGCAGGTGGATCTCGACAAATAATGTCCCCTAGATATAGAGGTGGTTCAATTCTTCAGCTCCCACCAAACTCTGAAATATGAGTTTTGGGTAGACTGGCCCTTTCAAATTGGCTTGGCCCTTGTGTAAATACTTTCACTAATCAGTTCATCACATCATGTGTGGTCACTTTTTATATAGGAAATATTAGGACCCCTTAACAGCCTTTCTGCGTGGTCACACTGAGTGCTATTCCTACTATTTGTCTGTGATGCCAAGTGACAGAGCCAGCCCTTGTCATACCAATCTGTATCAAAGGCAGCATGCAAAAAAAAATGCATATTTTCTCACAGCCACCAATCAGGCGTGACCTGGGAATGAATGTTTGGAGTCTGAAAGTCTGAATTGGATTAGTGGCTTATGGTAAATTATTACATTTGTTAGTTCTGAAAATAGTCTGTGAAACAGTGTTATTGGTTGCAGTCTTTGTACTGTTCAGGAAATATGCTTTGACTTCTTTAACATCTGTCTTTTGTCTGTACAGCTTGTCAGTGTTCAAGAGAAGGTTCTCTTTATGCCACATGTGACCCACAGAGCGGGCAGTGCAGGTGCCGTCTGGGCGTTACAGGACTCAAATGTGATTCCTGCACCACTGGAACCTATGGATTCCCCAACTGTGAAGGTAAATCCCAGAGAATGTATGGAGGTCCTCTAATGGAAGTTAACTTGTTCTACGCTTCACTGGGGCATATTGACTGTAGCTAATGTGTGAACTGTTGGAACATGGGAACATTTCACTGATTTAGCTAATATTTCATTTTTACGTAGAAGTTGGGTAGAATCAGCGATCAGTTTCTTTTACATCTTTCAGGGAGTTCGGTAATTAGATCGCCCTACTTTATTTCCCATTTGCGATTATCTGTTACTTTTCATGAGGGGGGTGCATTAACTATTTGGATAGTAGCATCACATCCAGGGCTGGTGCAAGGATTTTTGACACCCTAGACGAAACCTTTTTTTGCTGCCCCCCTTGGCTCCACCCCTGACCCCACCCCTGACTCCACCTCATTTTCCCTGCCCATGTAAACCCCACCTTTTTAATGAAGCGCCCATCAAATGCAGCCTCACCAGGCCCATCAATGCAGCCTCATCAGCACCCATCAATGCAGCCTCACCAGCGCCTGTCAATGCAGCCCACCAGAACCCATCAATGCAGCCTCACCAGCGCCCATTAAATGCAGCCTACCAGCGCTCATCAAATGCAGCCTCACCAGCGCTCATCAATGCAGCCTCACCAGCGCCTGTCAATGCAGCCCACCAAAACCCATCAATGCAGCCTCACCAGCGCACATCAAATGCAGCCTACCAGCGCACATCAAATGCAGCCTACCAGCGCATATCAATGCAGCCTACGAGCGCCCATCAAATGCAGCTTTACCAGCGCCCATCAAATGCAGCCTCACGAGGGCCCATCAATACAGCCTACTAGCGCCCCTCAATGCAGCCTCACCAGCGCCCATCAAATGTAGCCTCACCAGCACCCATCAAATGAAGCCTACCAGCGCCCCTCAATGCAGTCTCACCAGCACCCATCAAATGTAGCCTCACCAGCACCCATCCAATGCAGCCTCACCAGCGCCCATCAAATGCAGCCTCACAAGGGCCCATTAATACAGCCTACTAGCGCCCCTCAATGCAGCCTCACCAGCGCCCATCAAATGTAGCCTCACCAGCACCCATCAAATGAAGCCTACCAGCGCCCATTAATGCAGCCTACCAGTGCCCATCAATTAGTGGCTTGCTTCCACCCATTCGGGAGTCGGGACACAGACACAGTCCTCCGCCGCAGCTACGCCTCTGACACTATGTGCAAACGGAGCGGTGGCTGCCTGCTGATGCTGAGACTTAGTTGCTTGCTGCTGCAGAGAGAATCGAGTAGGAACACCAGTGGCCTGGTGCCCTAGGCAGCAGGGCACCCTAGGTGGCTGCCTAGTTTGCCTAGTGGTGGCCCTGATCACATCTGTTTAGTCTGCAGAGAGATCACTGCTTCTACACAGGAAGGGTCTTTTTATGCAACATATTGCCAGGGGCCCAGATTTTCTACTCAAGCTTTGGCTGCTTACTAAAGAAGCCAAGACTTTTTTTTTATTTATTTTTTTATGATTGTCACCAGAATAGGTGTGATTTCCTCTCTCCTACTGTTATGTCGATAACTAAAATTTAGTTTTGCTCATCACTTTCAATGGACACCATGACGAACAGTGTGACAAAGGCCACTGACCTTAACTGGCAAAACCTGACAGTTCTTTCTTTTCCCATTATATCTGAAATGAAAAAAAAAAAAACGTTTTGGCTGGAGATACATTTTTAGAATTGTGTTTTTAACTGATCTAGAGTTAAAACTTTATCTGTTTCTTTTCTTTCAGTGGGTCCTTGTAATCCAGCTGGGTCTACCTCCACCACTGTGAATCCTCCAGAGGTGATTCTTATTTATTTGTTATTGGGCATCTTAATACATTTTGTCATACTGTTAGTACTGTTATAGCTATTGGAAGAGACTATTATTATTATTGGCCAATTGCATGGGTAGTTATTTCCTGTAGAGAAGGAGTTGGGTATATCGGAAACATGGTCAGTAGCGTTGAAAGAGCAGCACAAAATGAAAAGCCAATCAGATCGGTGGCTGCAATTTTGCAGACTCTTTTCTTGTCTCTGAAGGAGAAACATGATTTGAATTTCAGGACAAAGCTAATGGTTTACCAGTTACTTTATGTGCCTGGCTTTATGAGATGACAGAAGAATGGAAGTTGTGGGTGCAGGTATTGGGGATTGCATATTTATTAGGTTTCCAGAGTAACGATGGCCGTGCAGTTAAGCCAGCCATAGATGGATCGAAATTTGGCCGGTCGGTCAAGAACTGGCCGAATTTCAATCTTTCTATGGCAATGCTGGTTGTACTGAATTCGATCCATCCATCAACTTCAGTACAACCAGCCTGTCAGGTTTCCTTCACCCGATCACTGCTGGTGGCTGTAGCCAAAATGCTGAGTGAAGTCATCGCGACTCCGGCCAATTACAGTGCCGGAGCCGTGATACCCGAAAGTAATCCCCCCACCCCAGGGAGATGTCGGCTGCCGGAGCGGTGAATGAGGACCGCTGCAGGGGCTTCGATCTCAGGTAAATAATTCATAGCGAGCTAGTATGCTATGCATACTAGCTCATTATGCCTTTGTCTTGCAGGTTTTTTTTTTTCAATTTTTTAAAAAGGGTTTACAACCACTTTAAGCATTGCACCAGCGATCAGCAGATAGCTGGTGCCATGCAGGTCTCCTGCAGACTTATCAGTGTTTCTGTGTGCCTGTACATCATACGGGCAAGCATATACAATATGACAGGAAGACTCAATGAGCTACCACTGTGCTCCACAGTGCCGTGGTAGTTCACTGAAAACTACAAGCTGACAGCCGCAGAGGCTGTGAATGAGTGACGTGGCCGGGCGGGCGGTGACAGCTAGCAGGGGGGAGAAGATCCGGGAAGAAGAGCGGTTAATTAGGGGGGAGCAGGGGGGGCAGTCCATTCGTAAAATGTTACACCCTGAATATGGGTGTAACATGTTACGAAAGGTGAACTTATCCTTTAACAAGACAGGCGACCTAGTAATTATATTTTTTTTTCAATGACTATAATTATCAGCACGAGAGAGGAATGGTAAAGCGCACTCACTACTCAGTACTGCTATTCAAGAAGAAGAAGCAAAGCAAGAAAAGAGATTGTTCACATTTTACTTTTTATATTAGATAATAAAATTATATTAGATTTGATATTATTTCTAGTCTATGGATTGTCTTTTATATAAGCCCAAGTGTATGTAAGTGGAAATCATTAATGAGGGGATAGGAAATGGTTTGGTGAACTGTGTGGGAACCTGAGCAGGTGCTGAGTTTGCATTAGTGCCGCCATGACGTGTGGGTGAAGACAAGCCAGGCAGAATGAAGAAGGGTCTGCCTGAGGGGTCACAGCTGTTTTCCTGGAGCTGGCAGTCAGAGTGCACTCTAGCTCTGGCATCGGGTGACACATATCACTGAGCGGAGGAGGTGGCCACAGAAGCGGAGACGACAGTGTTGATTAAAAGCCCTGTGCACTGCTGACCCTCCTGCCTGCAATGAGGATCTGGTCCTTTAAAGGTGTAGGGAGAGCCTTGCCGTGGGAGGGGAGAAGCAACCGTAGGACTCTGGGTGGCATTTGTGCTTGGATAACACTGGCATGCTTGTTCCTCCTTCCCCTCTACTGGGGGAACTATGCAGAGACCTTGCTGCATATTGCAGGCCCTCATCCTGCTCTCTTGTATTGCACAGGGCACCTGTGAGTGTCGAGAGAACGTGGAAGGCAGCGCATGCGACAAATGTAAACCGCTATACTGGGACCTGGCACCGGAAAACCCACAAGGCTGCAAACGTAAGAAGGAATAACTGCATTTCTCTTCAGACTGGAATATAAAGATTAGCATTTGGTCATACTGATGGCAAATCTTTTTTGCTTCATGCAGGATGTGAATGCGGCTCGGGGACAATAAACGGAGCAGGGGAATGTCAGCAGGTAAGAGCATAAAATGCATATCACACAGCTTTTACCTATAATATATGTTAAATGCAGCGAGGTAGAGGAAAGAATGCTACTTTTTTTTTTATTCCTGATTCGGATTGGCTCAGCTTTGGTCATCGGCAATGTCAGGTGACACAAGGACTGCATATTCTCATTATGATCACATATTAAAATGTCACTATTTTCCCACCAAATGCTATATCTCTGAACCGATTGGAACAACATGTCTAATGTCCTGAATTTTTGAGTACCTTCTAAACAATTATTCTCAGTTGCTCCTTGACACATACTCTAATGCCGCGTACACACGAGCGGAATGTCCGACGGAAAAAGTCCGACAGAAAAAGTCCGACAGAAGCTTTTCTTCGTATATTCCGATCGTGTGTATGCCTCATCGGACTTTTTTTTTAGAAAATTCTGACGGACCTAGAAATAGAACATGTTCTAAATATTTCCGACGGAACCCGCTCGTCTGTATGCTGTTCCGACGGACCAAAAACGATGCATGCTCTGCAGCAAGTACGAGATGGAAGCTACTGGCTATTGAACTTCCTTTTTCTAGTCCCGTCGTAAGTGTTGTACGTCACCGCGTTCTTGACGGTCGGACTTTGGTTTGACCGTGTGTAGGCAAGACCGCTTGAATGGAATTCGGTCGGAGTTCCGTTGGAGAAACCTTCGGAGTTTATTCCAACAGCAAAACCAGTCGTGTGTACAGGGCATTAGTAATCTTCACAAGTAACACTGCATTGTTTGGAGATAGTTCCTATTGTATAGAGTAGAGTTAGACATGCACACTTATTCTCTATTGATAATTTGGTTCAATCTTACTTTATTCAAATTTTTAAAAACACGTTACATATACCACATAGGTGGGTTATTTCAAATTGTCTACCAGTGGTAGAATGTATAAAAATATTGCTTAGGTACATAGTTGTTGGTGATATAATACAGAAGATACTAATGTTGAAGAACAACCATCTTGGGTCATCTAGGGAGTAGGTAGGGGGTAGACTGCCCAATCAAATTGGTTAAAGACTGTCTACAATGGAAAGCCAGTGAAAAGTAATACCATTCAGTTGTCAAGTGCGACCATTAATAAGAATGGGTTAGTCGAGTATGTAAGACTAGCTTCCAGTAGTTGGTAGCGAGGTGATTGGAAGCATACCAGTTCAAAAGGAAGGTAGGAAGGAAAGAAAATAACCAGGGGTTGGACTGGAGGAAGAGGGGTAGGAGTCACTCCATCATGGCTGGTTGGAGGTTGGGGGGGGGGGGTGTCCTCCTTTACCCCTACTGATAATTTGGTTGGAAGACCGATGACTCTACCAGTAAGGGTTCTTTTAACCCTTAAGGGCTCTCTTAATTTGTAATCTTTTTTGGGGCAAGTTTTCTTAGCCCACTATTCAACTCTTCCTTCCCAACAATGGACAGCCAGCCATCTGTCTGGGGCACCACCAGCTGGTGTCAGCCAAACTGAGGTCAGTGTCATCTATTGAGCGTGTCCTAAGCCAAAAAAAGAAGTATTAGGTGTGTGGCTGGTGTGGAGTTTGAGCTTAAGACCTGCTGTATTTAGAGTAAACAGAAAGAGGTTATCTGGGGTGATGGGTAAATTGTGAAGCAGGTGACATATCAGATGAACGCTAGGTTAGAGAACTGCGGGGTTGACAAAAATCTGGATGTTTTCCTATCGATTTTCCGATATCACTTACATACTTGGCTGTCTAGAAGGAGAGATTTATTACGTCTGCCTGGCCAACTTTTGGACTTCTTATATCGGGCCTCTATCACCAAATGTCTGAGCCTCATTTATTTATATATAATCGGTTGTTCCCTGGTCTTCTCCTAGTGCAGCATTGGAGAGTGAGAGGAGGATTGATGAGTTTTTTTTACAACACAGAGACAATTCTTGTCTAAGGAAAGAAATTTGGAAGGATAGCACGGGAACCTTAAAATTACCTGAAGGTTATAGGGGTGTTTGACTAGGATGCCTGGATTCTTAGAGATGACTGCTTCTCTATGCCTAAGGACTTCTGCTATCTTCCACTAGTTTGTAACTGAGGGTATCTGTGACTGAAACACCGCACTAAAATGTAATCATCTAGATCAGGGGTCGCCAAACTTGCTCAACAAAGGGCCAGTATACTGTCCTTCAGACTTTAAGGGGGCCGGACTGTGCCCAATGGGAGTAAGCAATGACCGATCTTTGGTATTAGGGGGAGAAATAGTTGGTGTCAATGGGAGGAATAGTGTTCCATTTTTGTTGTCAGTGGAAAGAATCTTGCCCCATCGTTGGTGTCAGTGAAAAAAAAAGTGTCTCATTGTTGTTGCTAGTGTCAGAAATAAAGCCTCAAGGGCCATATAAAGACAAGCAAAGGGCCACATCCAGGCCCCGGGGCCGCAGTTTGGAGACCACTGATCTAGATCAGCATTTCTCAAACCTTTTTCCAATCAAGGCACCCTCCGCTTAGGTTATACCCCCTTCCTGACCAGGCCATTTTTTGCAATAAGGCACTGCGTTGTTTTAACTGACAATTACGCGGGCATACGACTCTTTACCCAAAAAAAATTGATGTCCTTTTTTTCCTACAAATAGTTTTTTTTGGTGGTATTTGATCACTTCTGCGTTTTTAATTTTTTTTGCGCTATAAACAAAAACAACACATTTGAAAAAAAAAATATTTTTTACTTTCTGCTATAAAACATATCCAATAAAAAAATGTCAAAAGTCAAATTTCTATATCAATTTAGGCCGATATGTATTCTGCTACATATTTTTGGTTAAAAAATCGCAATGCGTGTATATTGATTGGTTTGCACAAAAGTTATAGCGTCTATAAACTATGGGATATTTTTATAGAATTTTGTATTTATTTATTTTTTTACTAGTAACGGCGACGATCTGTGATCTTTAGCAGGATCTGCAACATTGCGGCGGACAAATGGGACACTAACTGACACTTTTTTGGGAACCAGTGACATTATTACAGTGATCAGTGCTAAAAAAAAATGCACTGTTACTGTATTAATGACACTGGCAGGGAAGGGTTTAACACTAGAGAGCGATCAAGGGGTTAAGTGTGTTCCCTGGGAGTGTTTTCTAACTGTAGGGGGGGGGTGGACTGACTGGGACAACACAGAGATCCGTGTTCCTGATTAGCAGGAACACAAGATCTCTATGTCCTCCCCTGTCAGAATGGCAATCTGCCTTGTTTACATAGGCAGATCCTCGTTCTGCCTCTGTGGGGAATTTTTGCAGGTGGCCGGCGGACAGGTATGTCGATTCACGCAGCTGTGCCACTTTGCCTGTGGCGGGCGGGCGGCAAGTAGTTAAAATTATACACATCTCGAGGCACCGCGTTCTAAAATATACAGCACTAAACTAATAGTTTTACATAACGCAGCAACATCCACACACATGGGACACCCAGCACTAGAAGTTATTTATTCTCCCAAAGCAAATACACTTTTACACGCTGGTGCTGACTAGTATTCTAATGTTTATTTTCTCCCTCAGTTTCTCTTCCTCATTCAGCTAATGTGACCCCAGTTCTGATGGAGAGGGGGCAGGGGAGGGGAAAACAAGGATGCTGTGCAGGTCCTAGACGTCCTCCTTATCAACCAATATCGTCACTTGTTGTTAGGATGCCAGTGGATGGAAGGTTGTTGTAATGGTGCACAATGAAAACCTGTGGCTTTGTGTAACTAAAAGGCAAGCTTGCTCCTCCTACTGGCTTATGAACAATTCTGGGTAGTTTTTAGGGATTTTGCCAAGGCACCCCTGAAGATGCCTAAAGGCACCTTGTTTGAAAAAGGCTGATCTAGATACAGTTTTATTCCATGGTAAGATAAAAAGACAAAGCCAATGCTTTTCAGGGGCTCAACACTCCCTCTTCATCAGGGCTTCAAATGAGAGGTAATATACAGTATATGCAGAGCAGAGTGCAAAGTGGATTTGCCCTTTAGAGCCCTTTCACACTGGGGCGGGCGTCGGCGGTAAAGCGCCGCTATTGTAAGCGGCGCTTTGCCGTCAGTATGCGGCCGCTAGCGGGGCGGTTTTACCCCCCGCTAGCGGCTGAGAAATGGTTAAAAGCCACCGCAAAGCGCCTCTGCGCTTTGCCGGCGGTATAGCCGCGCCATCCTATTGATTTCAATGGGCAGGAGCGGTGAAGGAGCGGTATACACTCCGCTCCTTCACCGCTCCGAAGATGCTGCTGGCAGGACTTTTTTTACCGTCCTGCCAGCGCATCGCTCCAGTGTGAAAGCCCTCGGGGCTTTCACACTGGAATGAAAGCAGCGGCACTTTCGGGTCGGTTTGCAGGCGCTATTATTAGCGCAATAGCGCCTGCAAACCGCCCCAGTGTGAAAGGACCCTTAGTAAATAAACCCCATATTGTCCTATAAGCTTTTTGTCAATAATTGTTTGCTTACTTACTTTTTTGCTTAAATACTTTTTCTATTTTCTTTATGTGGAGCTCCTTTACCATATCCCAATCTAGTGTTTTCTTCAAAGCTGATTATTTATTTACTGTTTGTTCCTTGTTTTTCGAAAAAAATTCAATAAAACCTTTTGTAACCCCCAAAAAAACGTATACAGTATATACTCCCTTTCATTTCAAGCCCTGAGAAAGGAGGGGTGTTATGCTCTCAAAGCCCACTGGCTTTGTGATAAATGGCAATTTCAATTTAATTTTGGTGCGGCATTTCGATCTCGGATTCCCACGATATTCGTCTAAATTACTGATAGCTCATATTTTGTGCAAATCAACCAAGCAGATTTCAGCGGTCATTGAAAACAAGAGAAGTAATAGGACTCGTTGCGGCAGGGAAACAACAAAGTAACCAGTGGGGGAAATTTACTTAAACTGGTGCATTCAGGTATTTTAGGTGCAGCTGTGCATAGTAACCTATGAGCTTCTAAATTAGGCTTTCACAAAAACGTAGAAGCTGATTGGTTACTATGCACAGCTGCTCCAGTTTTAGTGAATCTCTCCCAGTGTCTGAAATGGGATCTGGCTATATAGTCACTAAAGCAAGCAATCGGTTTCTCCTTTGCTTTCCCCATTGTTAATGTCCAGAACAGAATCGCATCTAATTCCTTGGTTTCTTTCTATGAAAGGCCCGTAAAGAACAGTAAAAGATCATTTATGATTGGCTGCTCATTGGTTGCTGCATTTTCAGAATTGCTTTTTGTGCCCTCTTGAACAATCCCTCTGGATTTTGAATTCTTTACCTGTCTGTTGGGTTTACCGTTAATGTATTTGTTTGCAGGTGACTGGACAGTGTTTCTGCAAGCCCAATATCTGCAGTGGATCCTGCAGCAAGTGCAAAGATGGCTACTACAACCTGAAGCCCGACAGCTATTTTGGATGTCAAGGTAAATTCTGAATCCAGAATCACATGGAAAGGTTTCTACAGGAGATCTGCCTATCTTTTTGTTTTTGATTCACTGCTTGGATAAAACGTATTAGCCTATGAAGACTTTGCCCTGTGGTAGAAAGCACAGCCTGTATCAGACTGATTTATGCTTTTCTGGGTTATCGATAACATGGTAGCCATTGGCCACGATGCATTTTGATTCATCTCCCGTTCATCTACTGGATTGTGGTTCTAAAAGGTAAAACTCCACCTTTTAGGTAATGTAGAACACCCCCCCACACACACACACACACTCCTATTGACAGTCACTATGATAGGGCTGTCTCACTGGCAATAGGAATGTGCAGGAGAGGGTGTCCTAGAGGCGCCTGTACTTAATACCTGCAGCAGTTTCTCTTTTATTTTTCAAGGCATAGCTTCTTTAACACAGATAAAGAGCTCTCACCACCAGCTGAATCCATTTGGTGTTCGACCAAGTACAGGTTACACAGCACAAACGTAGTCAGCAGATGCACCCACCTCAGTAAAAGTTGACTGCAGTGGATTTCATAGAACTCATATGAAAGCAAACCAGCTTAACCTCTTCAATACCGGGCGCTTTCAACCCCTTTCTGCCCAAGCCAATTTTCAGCTTTCAGCGTTGTCACATTTTGAATGACAATTGCGCGGTCATGCAACACTGTACCCAAATTTTTATCATTTTTTTCCCCCACAAATAGAGCTTTCTTTTGGTGGTATTTGATCACCTCTGCGGTTTTTATTTTTTGAAAAAAAAAGAGCAACAATTTTGAAAAAAACACAATATTTTTTTACTTTTTGCTATAATAAATATCCCAAATTAAAAAAAAAAAAATGTTTTCCTCAGTTTAGGTCCATATGTATTCCTCTACATATTTTTGGTAAAAAAAATCGCAATAAACGTATATTGATTGGTTTGCACAAAAGTTATAGCGCCTACAAAATAGGTTATTGATTTATGGCATTTTTATTATTATTATTATTTTTTTTTTTTACTAGTAATAGCGGCGAGCTGCGATTTTTATTGTGACTGTAACATTGCGGCAGACAGATCGGACACTTTTGACACTATTTTGGAACCATTGACATTTATACAGTGATCAGTGCTATAAATATGCACTGATTACTGTATAAATGTCACTGGCAGGGAAGGAGTTAACACTAGGGGGCAATCAAGGGGTTAAATGTGTTACCTAGAGAGTGATTCTAACTGGGGGGGATGTTACTGACTGGGGGAGGAGACCAATCGGTGTTCCTATATAATAGGAACAACACGATCTGTCTCCTCTCCCCTGACAGAAGGTGGATCTGTGTGTTTACACACACAGATCCACGTTCCTGCTCTGTCGCGAGCGATTGTGGGTGCCCGGCGGACATCGTGGGGCACCTGTGCACGTGCAACGGCTTCTCGGTGACGCAGCGGGCGCGTGCCCCCTATAGCGCGGGGAAGCCGAGGACGTCATATGACGCCCGCCCAGGATGGGAGATCCCATCTGCGGATGTCATATTACTATAGGCAGAGAAGGAAGTGGTTAATTTAACATCAGAAACACCTCTGCAGTGTTTGCTGGATTAGCAAATCCACAAATTAATTCCTCCTATTTTCTTCAGTTGCTCTTTAACTTGATCCTAGTCATGTGATAATAATAAACATCTATAAGTTTTCCTTAAAGCGTTTGCTAACCCCCCCTAAAAAAACAGATCTTGTTCCCTTAAAGCATGTCATACAGCACAGTGCTTGTTTGGCCCCCTGTATCACCTGTAATACCTGTCTAATCCTGCCTGGCTATACCCTACCCCCTGTACACTGTCTCTGATATATCAGGGCTGCTGAGCCCTGACACCGTGGTCCGCGTACGTGCCTTCGTTAGCTGCAGCCTTCTATCTGTCCCCTGTGTCCTCTCCTCCATCCTCTCCCCCCTCCCCTCTCTGACTGTCAGCTCGTGTCAGCGCCTGCCCTCTCCCCCTCCTGCTGCTTTCATATTTAATATAAAGCTCCCATCCCCTTTGTATTATAACAATAATTTCACCTGTAACTGTGTTATATAATAAATATGCTTATCTGTACCGATAACACAGTGTCTTCCTGCGATCATGTGACTCCTTGGCTCTCTCTCCTCTCCTCCCTGGCTGACGTCAACGGCAGTGCTTGGCCCCGCCCACTGGAACTGTCAGCCGGGCAGAGGAGAGGAGGCACCTGATCATAGGAAGACACTGTGTTATCAGTACAATAAGCATATTTATTATATTACACAGACACAGGGGAACTTGTTGTTCTAATACAGAGGAAATGGGAGCATTTTATAGAAGTGGTTTGACAATCACTTTAAGTTTGCTTTAATGACTATGAAATTTCCCAGAATCCACTCTTTCTTAGCTAGCTTTTCACCATGTACTCATTCTAATTCCAACCACTGTCATATCCAGTCCTGTATGCCACTGGGTGATGAATTCCCCACTAATTGGATATCTGGAAATGCCTTCTTATTGCACATTTAGAAGAGCGGATGCCTCTTGCGCATTCCACAGCTAAGGCCGCTATAAATATCCTATTTGCTGCCTCCTCGGGCCTAGTGCTCACGGCTTGGCAGAGTGAACTCACCAGGTGTTCTTCGACCCCTTGCAGGATGCCAGTGTGACATCGGAGGCTCAGTTGGCTTGGCATGCGATGCCAGGACAGGCGAATGCCAGTGCCGTGAGAATGTGGATGGACCGAAGTGCAACCGGTGAGTGTGTGTGCTGGGAATAGTGGCTGTGATAGCGGAATGATCACACAGGCTTAGTAATTGCCAGATTAATAGCGGATGTGTATGTTGGACGCTTGTCACTGAGCATCAGCTGTCCCAGCTAATGAAGGCCTGTTGAAATCAGCCGCATTTAAGCTGGGCAGAGACAGCTGCTGTGGACTTTCATTACACTGTACACAAAAAAAAAAGGAACAAGATGTTTGTACAGCATTATCTCCAGCATTTTACTACAGCTGGTCATGTGAGTCGTACTGAAAATGACCTTGGGATAATTAATTGATGAATTTGTCTGCAACTTCATTAAGTGTTAATAAAGCCTGGCATCTCTACAGAGGCCAACCGAGAAACAAAATGGCTGCTATTTTTGGTGGCATCTTACTCACATGTAGAGCAAAGTTATTGTAGGCCTATGGGTGCCCAGAAGCTTTATTTGCTTCAATTGTTAATGCTTTATCTTGCTTTCCTGATGAACATCAGTATCCTATTCTCTTTCTTTTGAAATACAGCTTGCAGTTTTGATTTTTCAGCTTTTCGGTGCATTGTAGCCAATGGTAATCACTGTTCAGTTCATGATATGTTAATTGTGTTTTTTAAATTAGTTTAAACTCCAAATATTATACAGATGAGGGATTACCGGTATGGGGGAAAGTAGGTGTTGCTCACATGAACCTGAGTTTCCAATTTCTTTCTCCCTGTAAATAATAAGGCTGCTTTCACATTGGGGCGGTAGGGGGCGTCGGCGGTATTTTTAGCGCTGTTTTACCGCGGTATTCAGCCGCTAGTGGTGCGGTTTTAACCCCCCGCTGGTGGCCGAAAAAGGGTTAAAACCACTCGTACAGCGCGACTATAGCCGCGGTATAGCCGCGCTGTCCCATTGATTTCAATGGGCAGGAGCAGTTTAGGAGCGGTGAATACACCGCTCCTTCACCGCTCCAAAGATGCGGCTTGCAGGAGTTTTTTTTCTTCTCCTGCCAGCGCACCACTTCAGTGTGAAAGCCCTCGGCGGCTGTTTTGGGTCGGTTTGCAGGCGCTACTTTTAGCGCAATAATGCCTGCAAACTGCCCCAGTGTGAAAGGGGTCTTAGGGAAAGACTGTGATTGGTTTTTTTTTGTGTGGCCAACATATAAGGTATTTAAGATAATTCTATGTCTCATTAATAAATAAGACCCATTGTGTGCCATTATGTGATCTCATATTTATCTAGTTTTCCTAAATAAGTTGCACCAAAATAAATAAAGGGGCTACCTTTACTGACCTCTTGACATTTCTGACTTCTAATACGCATGCAGATTAGAAAGTAGGATGAAATGAGAGTTCTGGATCTGCATATTATTCCAGTTCAGTGCTTTAGAAAGTACAGAATGCACTGGATTAGCATGACAGCCAATCAAGTGGTATTCTAGGAGGAAGTCAGCACTGGCCGTCTTCATAGTCTCACAGTACAGGTTAGAAAACTGCATATCCTTGAGTATCTGTTAAAGAATGAAAGTATCAAATACTAGTATAGGCGTGCGCACTGGGTGTGCTGCATACACCGATTTCCCCTGCTTCCTGGTGTCCCTTGTCTCTCCCCTGCAGTGCTGCCAGCTTCCTTCCTCTCCTCTCCCGCTGGCTGCTGCAGGGGATGTTTCAGGATGGATGAATGAATGAACACAGTGAGTGATCTGTACCGATCGCTCCTGTGTTCATTCTTAACTGAAGCATGGTAAACTATGTTTACTGTGCTTCCGTTTGTGAATGAACAGGAAGCCGCTCATTAAAGAGCACTTTCACTGTTCACTGTCCAGTGCAGCTGAGGCTGAAGAGAAAGGGACTGGGGAAGCGCTAGCCTCAGTCCCTTTCTCTCTGTTTATATCCTTAAAATTTCACCAAAGCCCCCAAACAGGGCTCCTAGAAAAATTAAAAAAAATTATTTAAAAAAAATTGTAAAAAAATAATAAAAGTAAAGACTACTGACACTGTCCACTACCCTACTGTCCAGTGCAGCTGAGGCTGCAGAGAAAGGGACTGGGGAAGCGCTACCCTCAGTCCCTTTCTCTCTGTTTATATCCTTAATATTTCACCAAAGCCCCCAAACGGGACTCCTAGAAAAATTAAAAAAAAATATTAAAAAAAAAAAAAATCGTAAAAAAATGATAAAAGTAAAAACTACTGACACTGTCCACTACCCTACTGACACCAATCTCTGCTCTACTGACACCATCCACTGCTCTGACATATGTGTTTGTGCTCTGGGGTACACACCCTAATGCAATAGGCTGAGTACACCAATGTACATGAGTAATCCTATTATGTCCATTAACAATTGCCCATGATGAGAGTTTTCTGTGTATGCTCCTGATTGGCTATGTTTCACCTCCCAGACCTGTCAGTGGATATTATTTCCCGGATCTACATCATCTGAGATATGAAGTGGAGGATGGCCGGACGCCGGATGGAAGGCAAGTCAGATTTGGCTTCAACCCTCTGGAGTTTGAGAACTTCAGCTGGAGAGGATATGCCCAAATGTCACCATATCAGGTGAGACCAGACTATATTTATGTAAGAGAAGAGCTCATGTTGTCTGCAATAGTCTATCAAATTCCCCAGCGTGTTTTGGGAAAGCAGAAAGAGAGAAAGCGAGAGAAAAAGTAGTATGTGTGAAAAATGATAGGCAGCCATGACTGCTTGTTTTGTCAGTTTTAGAACATTTTAGCCTTTGGATTGAATTTGAAAAGTAATTTATATTAACATTGAATTACAAAATATGAATATCGTTTGCATGTTCTTCCTGTGCCTGCGTGGGTTTCCTCCGGGTACTCCGGTTTCCTCCCACACTCCACAGACATGCTGGTAGGTTAATTAGTTCCTGTCTAAATTGTCCCTAATATGTATGAATGTGAGTTAGGGACCTTAGATTGTAAGCTCCTTGAGGGTAGGGACTGATGTGACTGTACAATGCATCTGTAAAGCGCTGCGTAAATTGACGGCGCTATATAAGTACCTGAAATAAATAAATAAAAAATATCAGTTTTTCAAGAAAACTGAAGTTACACTTTTAGGCTATGTGTTGGGCTATATTGTATATGGCTATTTTGCAGAAGGGCTGAATGCGTTTTAGCACTTTGTTTTCAAATAATGACCTATTTGAAGATGTATAATAATGTATAGATGTATAATAAAGTGTGGCTCTTCATCGTCATTTGTTGACATTATTTCTTGACAGCCAAAAGTCATTCTGACCATTAACGTGACATCCCCTGACCTTTTCCGAGTTGTGTTCCGGTACGTCAACCGCGGCTCAGATAGTGTGTACGGCAAGGTGTCATTTATAGAAGAGAAGAAGTTCAATGCCTGTGCTAACTGTAAGTGCCCAAGTGTCTGTCCACCCTGTGCTTACAAATGGTACATTCCACAGAGTAGACACTGAGACTCGACTAGTTGAGGAATGTCTCATTAATGCTGGCTGGGGGTCCGACTGTGGACACAAGATCTACTTCTCGTTCCTGTCACTGGAGTGCCTCTAATCTCCTTTGGGGATATGTTTCTGCGGGAACATAATTACAAGGCTTGTGGATTTGGCTGCTCAAAGTTGAGCTTTGCCGTTTGTCATTTTGAAGCTCTTTTATTGAAGAGACAGCTGAGAAAACTCAATTATTGTGATAAACCTCAAACCTTCAGTGAACCTCACAAACTTTATGTACAAAAGTCGAAGTGTTTATTTCAGCAGGCTGAAGATTTTCTTTCTTCTCAGCTTTTGATTTCTGGAATAACAGAATTTCTCTACTGGCAGGCAGCAATGTTATTCCTGTTTCCTTCTCTCGTGGTATTAGGAAAGTCTGTGTTTAATATGCAACACAAAATTCTGTATTTTATCGTGTGTGTTTGTGTGTAATTCCTTTTCTTTCCCCTTCCCCTCCCCTTCCTTCCCCTCCCCTGGCCTTCCCTCCCCTTCCCCTCCCCTCCCCTCCCCTTCCCCTCCCCTCCCCTTCCCCTCCCCTCCCCTGGCCTTCCCTCCCCTTCCCCTCCCCTTCCCTCCCCTCCCCTCCCCTCCCCTTCCCTCCCCTCCCCTCCCCTCCCCTCCCCTCCCCTCCCCTTCCCTCCCCTCCCCTTCCCTCCCCTTCCCTTCCCTTCCCCTCCCCTCCCCTTCCCTCCCCTTCCCCTCCCCTTCCCCTCCCCTCCCCTCCCCTTCCCTTCCCCTCCCCTCCCCTCCCCTCCCCATCCCTTCCCTCCCCTCCCCATCTCTTCCCTCCCCATCCCTTCCCTTACCCTGCCTTTCCCTTCCCTCCCCACCCCTTCCCTTACCCTCCCTTTCCCTTCCCCTACCCTTCCCTTCCTCTCCCCTCCCCTTCCCCCCCGTTCCCTTCCCTATGGGGATTTTGTTCGTTTAAATTGCTTTTATTCAATTTTAGAATGAATAGAATTATACAAAGTACTTTCATATAACATTCATCGAGTCTCTGTTGGTACTATCGTTTGTACTGATGAGATTTTTTTTGCACAAAAGTTCCTTCAAAGCCAACAGTGTACAGTAGACTGGAGGAGGACAATCCCGTCTCAATGATGTACAACAAGTCATCAAAGTTATTGTAACACCATCAATTTATACTTCTGTGCAGGTTCCGAACAAATCAAGCAAATCGTTTTTCCTCCGAGCAAAGAACCAGCTTTTGTCACTGTCCCGAGCAGTACTTATGGAGAGCCTTTTGTTCTGAATCCAAACACGTGGTCGGTGGTGATCGAGGTGGAGGATGTGCTTCTGGTAAGTCTTTTACACCATTTTGGAAGTTTGGCAGTGATTTGATAACAGTATTTTGATTTCAACGTATATTTCCTCAACCAGGATTACTTTGTCCTACTTCCAAGCGCCTACTACGAGGCTCCGATTCTCCAGGTGAAAGTGACTGAGGCCTGCACATATGCCCCGACTACGGAGCAGGCCAATCAGAAGTAAGGATCATCCAAATTGCACAATTTATCCAAGAACAAATACGGTGTTAATTAAACGGTGCATAATGCATGTCTATTAGTTCTCATGATGTAAACTCATTAGTGACATAACACATAACAGTCGGTGAAAATACAAAACACTTGTCTTTATATCACAAGATGACAGAGACATTGGAGGTGTATGTAATGCCCATGGTTAAATTAGGTAAGCATGATATATGTTGATGTGAAATGCTTTACAACTGTTGGACTGACCTGTACATATAATATAAGATGGCCGCTCAGGCATAAGTATAATTAATATATAATATGGACCTCATGTAGTGTGTTTATTTATAATTTTATACTGATGTCTTTCTATCCAGCTGCCTGCTGTACAAATACCTCTCGCTGGATGAATTCCCTTCATCAGAGGGCAGTGAAGTTACCTGCCGAATGGACAACAGCCTTCCCCGACCTTGCCCAACAGAGCAGATCACCCCCAGGCACCCACCATTAATTGGCTGCTATGGAAGTGATGTACGTACAATAAGAGAGTATTGATGTCTGTATCTCTTTATTAAGTGTGCAGGTGGCCTATAAAAACCCTGAACATCATGGTCTGTCTTCTAGATTGATGTCCAGTTCAATCTGCCAGTGCCTCACCCAGGCCGTTATGCCATTGTCGTAGAGTACGCCAACGAGGAGGATATTCAGACCACCAGTGCTACAGTAAATTCTCCACAACGTCCCGCACAGCATGGAGTCTTTACCTTCTACCCCTGCAAATTCAGGTTTGTATCTTGGCTGCATAGGTGGAAAAAGTTCATTAATTTTATTCATTCATAAAGAAAACCCTTGCATGCTCAAAACCCCTAACCCATAGCTGGATGGGAATACTTCCTAAATCTACTTCTTTTTACTCTGAAAATCCTTTAATCCATTTCTGTGCTCCTGGGGAGGCCTCGGATCCTGGGATGCAGAGGGTCTCAACTTAAAGCTCCACTCGCTACTTTATCTCCGAGGTTGGACTCTAAGAACGGGGACCATCTAAAGTCCAGGAGGGGTGGTCCTGAGCTCCAAGGCTCAAACATTAGGGACACTGTCTAGCATTCTTTAGAATGCACCTGGCATCCAGGCACACAGAAATTGATTATCCGAAGTCAAATGTATCTTGGTGTTCCTGCACATTGGCAGTATTCTTAATATCAGTTTTTATGTACTACAATACAAGGGTGGTTTTCTTTGAAAAAAAAACTGCAGATGGGATGGCACCACTTTAGTTAAATTTGTACACTAGTGTTATGTTGTTGGAGATAACACATATCTTATGAATGTGTTACAGCTTTCTGTGCCGTGGAATGGCTTTGGACCATCAGCAGAAGGTGGCCTTGTTTGACCTTACCACCGAAGTCAGCATTCGCTTTACAGCAGACAAGACTCAGTTCCACCTGGTGAGTGTCAGAAGGATGTTTGGTGTCTTCTTTGTTCTGTCTCACTTGTTAAGTCTCCTAAGTTTTCACTGTTGTTCTTTCTTTCAGGGCAAGGTCTTCCTCATTCCTGCTGACCAGTTCACTATGCAGTACGTTGAGCCACGAGTTCACTGCATTGCGGTTCACGGATCTTTTAACCCCAGCAGGTATTTGGCTCGTGCCTAGTTCTAATGGCTTGCATAATATATTTATTGGCCTCTGATCTGATATCTCCTTTTATCCATAGTGGATCTTGCATTCCATCGAGGTTTCATAAACCATCACAGTCTGTGGTTTTAACGGAGGGGAAGACAAGCTCAGTGTCAAACAAAATCCCTGTATGGCCAGGACACCAAATGCCATCTACCAATGGCCAAAAGGTTGTTTCACATCCAACATCACTGCCACCGACAGCTGTAGATGCCACAAAAGTGATACGTCTGCAATCTCCTGAGGTTTGTGATAAATTGCACCCTCTGACATAAGTTACAGTACTCTCTCTGAAATGGGATGAAGGTGTTTTTGTCAAACACAGTGCATTTGTAACCAACAGTGGGGTCTTGTTCCCATCTTTTAAATTCGTCCCACACAAAAAATTCATATTGGCTTGCTAAGCTATGCAGTGCAATGTGCAGCTGCAGTTTTCAACAGCAGGGGGCTCTATAGGTGAATTTGGGATCGGAAGCTCCATGATTCTGGAAAATGATTGGTGGTAACCCCTCTTTGATATATTATCCAGCAAGAGGTATAGTTTGTTGGCTATTATCTCTAAGCATAGTGTAGTCTTTATTACCATCAGTGAATAAAGCTAGGGGAGCTAAAGTACAAACTGCTTAGCTCCCAACTGTCTCTGATTTTCGAGGGACTGCCCCTGATTTGGAACAATGTCCCTCTTTCCTCCTCATTTATCCCTCATTTTTGTCTGATCTTTATAGTTGTATATAAAATGCACTATTTATCGTTCAAAAAATGATTCCCGGTGCTAAACCTTTCATCCAATTTCTAAAATGCTGCATTTGTAAATGTCAAAAGCCAATATAAAGGAATAGTAGAGTAAAAAAAGAACTTGTGGGTTTAACTATTTTTTTTTTGTATAATTCCCTTTAAAGGGGCATGGCGGGGGGGGGGGGGGGTGTCCTATGCCTACATACTTTTGCTAATAGGTGTCCCTCGTTCCCATCTCAAAAAGTTTGCAGGTTTGCAAACTGCAAAATCATTAGCAAAGGTTTCAAGAGTTTCTAAACCCAAAATTAAAAATTTTAATTATTGCAAATTACCAGTCCTTAGATGTGGTGGCTGCATTCGTTTTCTTTCTTTTTTTTTGCTTTATTTTTACCTGTTGATCTGGCCAGTAACACAATTCCTGTCATTGAGCTCCCTTTCACATGGCTATGCTTGCTTACCCCATTGTGTCTATGAAGAGAGCCATGGTTGTCCCCCCACTGCTCTTCTGATTCAGAATACAGAAGGAGTCTTCCACTCATCTGCATTACATGCGGAGGGGAATTAGTCGTTTACAGAAGATAGTTTGAAAGGAAGAAAAGATTGTGCTTTAAATTCAACTCACAGGAAGTGAAGAGGACACTGTATTTTTGGCAAAACCAACCATGATTGCTGTACTGAGATAAAATGAATGTACTTGGCCTGAAAAGTGCCTGAATGCAGTCACCAAATCTGTGCAATATATTGCATGTTTGTCCTTGCGTTTAGATATGCAGGCCAGAAAGCTTAGTAACGAATAAATTGAAAAGGGCATTGCGATACAGGAATTTATAGTATCAGTTAGGTTTGACATTTAATTTAACCTTTTGATTTATTGCTCGGGTAGTTTACTGTGCCTTTTACATTGGTGTGCTAGTATATGCACAGTAATGCCATATATTTATTGTCGCATATTTAAACCCTACATCCCTACCTTTGCTTATTTTTTATTAATAAGAAAGTTAGGTTGTGGAGTTTGGTGTCAGTAACAGTGATGTTCAGCAGAATGGTAACTGAATGGTCTATTACTTTTAAAGAAGAAGTCTCACTTCCATTTGTATCAGGCTAGGTTTAAACATGTCCTGTGCTAATTTACCCTCCGTTTTCGCAGCGAATTTCCTAAGCAGCCTTTTCAGGGGTTCAGCTGCGATTTAGATGAGGTTCACTGGCGTCTTTAACATTAGCAGGTCATTAAGTAGCGAGCTGGGAAGCCGGCCGCCATGTCCTTAAAAACAAATGACTCATCAGCTGTCAGCGGGTTCCCCACAATAAAAAATCAAGAAAAAAATGGTGTGGTGGGGGGATCCCCACAATCCATACCAGGCCCTTTCGGGTCTGGTACGTATTTTAAGCGGAACCCCACGCCTTACTTCTGGAATGGATTTTGAGGGGTACCCACACACCAAAATATTTTTAAAAATGGCCTGGGGTCCCCCAATATCCATACCAGACCCTTATCCGAGCGTGCAGCCTGGCAGGCCAGAAAAGAGGAGGGGACAAGTCAGTGCACCCCCCCTACATTAGGGGGGTCGCTTTGGGGCGAGGGGGCTCTGTGCCCCCCCACCCCAAGCACCCAGTCTCCATGTTGATGTTGTGGGGGGCAGATCCCGGTGCCTAAGGGTCTGGTATGGATTAGGGGGGAGTGGCCATGCCCTTTTTTTTTTTTTTTTTGTGTGGGGTTCCCCCTAAAATTCATACCAGACCTGAAAGGGCCTGGTATGGATTAGTGAGGGGACCCCCACTCTGTTTTTTTTTTTTTTTTCAGATCGAATTTGTGTTCAAAACTGTTCTGATGTGGGCTTCAGATGCATTCCCATAGAAGGCAGTGAGCTTGGAATTTGCATCTGAACCGCACCGCAATGCTCAAAAAACCCACCGTACTCTTTTTAAATTCACAGTGAATTCGGATTGCTGCTGCACTGCACACATGCCACCGGCTCCATAGAAACCCGGTTTGATTCACGTGTCATGCGAAACGTTTACGGTCAAAAACGCATCCAATTCACATATATGTGAACGGAGCCTCAATGTGTTCAGTTCCCAGGAGCACAAAGTACTTCTACCTCCTTGGCCATCCATCAACGCAGGTAGTAAGGAGATCACTGCTTTGACAAACAGCACTTTTTCCCGAAGCATTTTAAAACATTTTAGCTGACGATCCCCCACTCCCCCTCCATTCTTCATGAGATGCTTGTCTCTGGCAAGTGCTTGGAGAGAGAGAAAAGTGACGATTGTCGAAGCAGCTGTCTCGTTGCTACCTGCATTGTTGGATGGTTGTGGAAGGAGGAGGGTTGCTCTGTTCAACAAGCATGTTGGGAGGAGGGATGCCTCACAGCTTTCCTCACAGCTAGTCTAAGGCAAATACACAGTGCAAATTTCTTTCCTGCAACCATGGGTTCCCCCATCAACATGGGAATCAGAAATTGTCTTCTCCTGGTGGTGGTGGGGGGGGGGGGGTGGACAGTGTTTACCGCTAGTGGCTATAGCAGCCGCCAGCGATAATCGCAAGAGAATCCAGCTGGCTAGTTGTACCCAAGTGGATCGATCAACTTGGTACATTCAGCCTGCCCATTAACGGTTTGAATCTCGACCAACTCCTGCTGAACCGTCCGAGTTTCGAACTGTGTATGGCTGGCCTTAGGCAGCACATAAGAGGATGGCACAAAAAAGTATAGTATAAAAGTACTATATGAACTTTTTCCCCCGGGGAACCGAACACAATAATAAAAAAATACATGAGACTTTTTCTTTAAAAGGTTAATCTACCAAAATCTGTTACTATTGTTTTTTGTAAATGCTGGAGAAATTATTCCTGACAATCGCCTCTATCTCAGAGATATTGTTGATGGGATCTCTGATTTCCTGGGTCTGTACTCTACACATGCTGTGCCCATAATAAAGGGCTCCCAGCATCCCTAAAGCCCCATACACTCTATCAGATTTTCTGCTGATTTTTTCCTTCAGATTTACCAAAACCATATAATATGAGGTCAAACCTTAGGAGTTTCAATGTGTGTGCAATCAGGCAGGCCCTTGCACTACATGGTTTTGGTAAATCTGAAGACAAAAATCAGCAGAAAATCTGATAGTGTGTATGGGGCTTAATAGAATTTTATTTACTTTATATTTTACAAAATGTCAAATTTTGAAACACGTAAAGGTGTGGTGGGAACACACGAAACTGCCAGGCGGAAAGCAACAGAATTTTGGCAGGGAAGAAGGCCTTTGGAATATCTACGAGATTTAGAACCCCAGGGACTGACACCACACACACACACACACACACGCACACATATTGATATCTGCCCAATCTCAAAGTCATCTAATGTCTGAGGTCAATCTCCATGTTTGAGACTAAAGCAGATTTCCCAAGTAATCTCATTAGTAAAAGTCTTTTTTTTTTCTATTGTCTTTGGAAAGCAGACAACGGTGACATATAACGGACGTGTTCCATCGCCAGGGCGTTACGCCTTCATGATTCACTACTATCAACCTTCCCAACCATCGTTTACTTTGGAGGTACAGGTGCATGGTGGCCGGGTTTGGAGAGGTAAGGATTATGGGTGTTTAAAGGTCATGATCCAGCTATAGACCTGTTTAGTGAAGTAGATATGTCATCTACGTCTTTTCTCTCCCTAGGCTCTGCCAATGCCACATTCTGCCCTCATGGTTTTGGTTGCCGTAGTTTGGTTTTGTCTGAAGATCAAGCCATCCTGGGCATGACTGACAGTGACATCACAGTCACCGTACATGTACCAGATGGAAAGATCATATGGCTGGTAGGTTCCACTGAATTTCTGAGAAAGATAATGCTGTAAATGAATGTCTGGTACTCTTTAGTGATGAGAGCTGACCAATATGCTTACAATCTGTGTTTTAGGAGTACATACTGGTGATACCAGAGGATAGTTACAGCTCCAGCTATCTGGTGGAAGAGCCGCTGGACAAATCATACAGTTTTATCAGTCAGTGCAGTACCAACAGCTTCCAGAGCAGGTAACTACATTCATTTTTATTTATTTTTCTACTAATTGTTGAGATAGGCAAAATGGGGTCTTGCTGAAATTTTTATTTGTGTCTCTCCCCAGCAGTCCAACCTCGTCTAAATTCTGCCGAGATGCCGCCATCTCCCTGTCCCTCTTCTATAACAATGGTGCCCAGTCCTGCAACTGCCACGAGGCTGGCTCCCAGGGCACATCATGTGAGCCTTACGGAGGACAGTGCACTTGCAGACCCAATGTGATTGGAAGAGATTGTTCGCGCTGTGCCACAGGATTCTGGGGATTCCCTGAATGCAGGCGTAAGTTCCAGTGCGACTGTTATACAAGAGCAACCCTTTTTGTCTTGGTGTGGAGACTGCATTATATGTTAAAGGGGTTATTTAGAATATGTTATAAATAAATACTTGTAGAATCCGAAAAAAATCCAACGAAGTCCCTTCTTCCTGCACTCCATCTACCGGTATTTATGTAAGGCTTGGAACCATTCCAGAATACCTTTGCAGCTGGCATGTAAACCTGGCTATGTTAAACTGCGGGGTAAACACTCATTTAAATCGAAAGGTCAAAGTTATAAAGCCAAACATATATAAATGAGTTGGGCACAAGGGATCCATTGTTGCTTGCAGGTGGGAATTGGTAGGGCGCCTTTAATCTATATATTTCAATATTAAATTGTCGGAATGATGAGTGAATGACTCGTCTTTTTTTTCTCTCTTGCAGCATGTGAATGTGGATCGCGTCTATGTGATGAGGTGACTGGACAGTGTATCTGCCCTCCTCATACTGTAAAGCCGGATTGCACGGTTTGTCAGCCGCAGACCTTTGGTTGCCATCCACTGGTTGGGTGTGAGGAGTGCGATTGTTCTCAGACTGGACTACAGAACCTTACTGAACCTGGCTGTGACATCCAGACAGGACAGTGCGCGTAAGTGATGGCACAATATTCCTGATACACTGGGTAGTAATATGTGCTAACTTCCATTTAGGACAAAAGCAAGCTCCTTTCTTCCAAAATCCCACATATGTAGTCATGAAGCTGTCATATAGGCATGTCATTTTGTGTCATGTAACAACAGCAACGGCAACTTCAATCATTGGGCACCATGCATGATTATAAATGTTTGAAAAAAAAAAAATGTTGCCCACAGTAACAATTTAGATTCTTTATTTTATTTTCGGGTCTTGATTGGAGAAACTGGCGGTTTTCTGGTGGGACGCATGCAGGGATTGATTAACCACTATTAACCACTATATTTTTTTACACTTGGTGTTTACAAGTTAAAACCTTTTTTTTTTTTTTTTGCTAGAAAAGTACTTAGAACCCCTAAACATTATATATTTCTTCAGATACCCTAGAGAATAAAATGGCGGTTGTTGCAATACTTTATGTCACACCATATTTGCGCAGCGGTCTTACAAACGCAATTTTTTGGGAAAAAAATACACTTTTTTGAATTAAAAAATAAAACAGTAAAGTTAGCCCAATTTTTTTTTTTTATATTGTGAAAGATAATGTTACGCTGAGTAAATTTATACCCAACATGTCATGCTTCAAAATTGCGCCCGCTCGTGGAATGGCGACAAACTTTGACACTTAAAAATCTCCATAGGCGAAGTTTAAAAATGTTACCAGTTTTGCGTTAGAGAGGAGCGTTTTTGCTAGCATTATTGCTCTCACTCTAGCGATCGCGGTGGCAATACCTCACACGTGTGTTTTATACACCGTTTACATATGCAGGCCTGACTTACGTAATAGTTCGCATCTGCGCGCGAGCACGGCAGGACGGGGCACTTTAAACATGTTTTGTTTTTTTTCTTATTTCTTTTACTTTTTATCTTTACACTATCCCTTTAAAAAAAAATTATTTGGATCACTTTTATTCCTATTTATTCCTAAACATCCCTTGTAAAAGAAAGGAAAGCTTGACAGGACCTCTTTATTGTGAGATCTGAGGTCAAAAAGACCTCAGATCTTACATTTACACTTAAATGCAAAAAAAAGTCCCCTTTAAGACCATTGGTAGCGGCGGAGATGATCCAATGTTCTCCCCTCAGACGCATGAAGTCGAGTGAGGGAATGATGGCCCCCACTCAACTCCATACCATACCATACCATGGCCCCCACTCGACTCAATGGTATGGAGTTGAGTGGGGGCCATCATTCCCTCACTGGCCTTCATGCCTCTGAGGGGAAAGCATTGGATTGTCTCCGCCGCTACCGACGGCTCCAGTAAGCTGCGGAGATGACCGGGACGTGGCCTGAGGGCGGTGGGCACCTCTTCCGCTGCCAATAAAAGTCATCTCACGATGGAACCACCGCAGAGACCACTTTTATCCGAAAGCAGACCGCCCGCCGTTTTTAAAAATACTGGGGTTATGGCAGCTATCTGCTGCCATAACAACGGTATTCAACATCAAAGTACCGACGTATAACGACATTGGGCAGTCCGGAAGTGGTTAAGGCAAAATTGAGCTCTAGTTAACTCCCTTCTGATTTCAATGTTAATAAGGATTGCAATATGCACAGAAATGTTCTATTTGCATTGTCTGTACTGGCATGACCTGCCCCATCAGACACCAACTGCCAGCAAGTACATCTTCCCTTGTGAAGTGATGGGCAGGTTCACGACTTTGAGCAGTTGTGGTATCCTGCTGGTTTACTGCAGAAGCATGAAGGCTGTAGGTGCCTCCCACTGGACATCCACCAAGACTTGAGTTCTTGCCAAGATTGTCATGTTCACAATCTGGCTCAGGACACACATATAGGGGGAGCTGTGCATGGTAACCAATCGACCCCTAGGTTTTATTGTCAAAGCCTAATCGAACAAGCTGAAGCTAGAAGCTGATTGGTTACTATGCACAGCTGCACCAGATTCTGTGTGCACCAGCTTTAGTAAATCTCCCCCATACTGTCCTTTTGTCGCTAACTATGCAGTATGCAGATAGATTTATTATTAGTTTCCAATAAAAACCAGTTTGATTCTACCACTCATGCTCCCATTGTAATACTGTATACCTGAAAGAGAATATCTGATTGATAGGTATATCACTTTGATAAATTTGACCTAGTGCTACAGGGCTGGATAAAGAGGCAGATCTTATTGTACTGTTCAACCAGTCTTTATAGACTATTTTATGCTTCCATACTCAGCACTGTGTCCTGTAGTTTCTGCTATGTCCGTACCTCAGCTTATCAAATTCACAGGCAATCCTATCTTTGACGCCTAATTTCCTTAAGCCCCGTACACACGATCAGAATATCGTACAAAAAAATACCACTTTCAAAGCGATCGTACTATAATCTGATCGTTAGTACACAGCTGTCGTCTGAAATTTTCCAAAGGGACGAACACAAAAAGTTTTCTCGTACAATACCAGATCGTATTATTTTCGTTTAGTCAGTACAGTTTTCAGAAAATACAATACAAATACACTACATCACTTCCGAATTTTTATTCTGTCGTACGAGAATTTTCGTACGTTAGTAACCTATTTGTTTTCGATGTGGAGACTAGCATGCAAAAAAAAAAAAAATGACGATCATTTGTCCGATATTCTGATTGTGTGTACGAGGTTTCAGAAATGTCACTGCTTGAAAGGGAATTCTCAGGGTGCATTTCACCATTCATTCACCATTGATTCAGACAGCAAAATTGTTGTTTCTGCTTTGTGTAGACACCACCCGCTAAGATATTGTCAACCCATTGTCTGCCATTATTACATGCTTGGGTGGGCTATTACCTTCTAAGAACCCATGCATTGTTATATAGGAGGGCTCTTCATATATAAATCTGTCAGGGTAATAATGTTTATTATGGGCTCTGAACTCTTAAAATCAGATCCATTGTGTCGTTTCTTCAAAGGCTGTGAGGTCTGAACCCAGCCAAATGAACAGACCTTTAAAATGTCTATCTCCTCTTGTATTGGTAAAGTGAACCATAATTTACATCTGAATAAAAAAAGTAACATCAGGAATCCCAGGGAAAAACCATAAGACTCGGTGTCACTATTCATGTTTTCTTCACACATTTCCTGTTGTAGGTGTAAACCAAACATTATGGGACGGCGATGTGAGAAATGCGCTCCTGGGTTTTATGGATACCCCAACTGCAGACCATGTGACTGCAACAGAGCCGGTACTGAAGACGGCATATGTGACTCTCTCACTGGGCAGTGCCTATGCAAGGTCAGCTCTTAAGAAAATATCGTATTTACACATTTATTTATTTTTTTTTTTTTGGCTAAGCCTGTGAAATGCATTGGGTTATTATTTATTATTATTATTATACAGGCTCTATATAGCACCAACAGTTTATGCAGCGCTTTATAATATAAAAGAGAGACAATACAGTTACATACAAGAGGGTTAAGGGGGCCCTGCTCAGAAGAGCTTACGGTTAATCCTCTTGTTAGGTTGATAAAGCTTTAAAAACTATCTTCTATATGATTTGTATTTAAGTCAGCAGTTCTTATTCAGGGAGGTGGAGTAATTGTAGTGAAATAAATATTGATAGTTAAAAAAAAAAAATTACTGCAAACCTGCATAATGATATACACATATGGAAATATAATATAAATGTAAAAATGTGAACATTACCTCAAAAATGACCTTAAAGTATATACTGTATACACCTAATTGGTTCCAGTTTGCAGGTAAACAGCTGATGTTACAGAAAAAAAAATGTTCTAACAAGTCATGTTTGGCTGAACAGATCCTCCACTGCATGTGTGTTCTCATAGGTGGCCTATTGCATTAGGGTGTGCACCCCAAAGCTTAAACACACATGCGTATGTGTGTGTATATATGTATATGACCCATTCAAGTGAATGGCAGCACTCTGCAAGTCCCCTGCAATTGCGTGCAGTGCAAAGTTTAAGGGGTTAAAGCAGGCGGTGTGGACGCGATACACCTCCTCGCCGCCTCTCTTATGCTCTCTGAAGAGTGATCTGAACATGAATCGCTCCTCAGAAATTAAAGCGTGTGTGAATGAGCCCCTACATATGCCTGCATGTCTGTAGTGAAAGGCAGCTCAAACAAAACCTCATGCCTTATACAATGCTGGGCTACTGCTAAACAGTGACTGTGGTCCCTATCACAGTCCTAGCAGAGGATCCCCCCTGTCCGTCCCTATCACAGTCCTAGCAGAGGATCCCCCTTGTCCATCCCTATCACAGTCCTAGCAGAGGATCCCCCTGTCCGTCCCTATCATAGTCCTAGCAGAGGATCCCCCCTGTCTGTCCCTATCGCAGTCCTAGCAGAGGATCCCCCCTGTCCATCCCTATCGCAGTCCTAGCAGAGGATCCCCCCTGTCCATCCCTATCACAGTCCTAGCAGAGGATCCCCCCTGTCCATCCCTATCACAGTCCTAGCAGAGGATCCCCCTGTCTGTCCCTATCACAGTCCTAGCAGAGGATCCCCCTGCCCGTCCCTATCACAGTCCTAGCAGAGGATCCCCCCTGTCTGTCCCTCTCACAGTCCTAGCAGAGGATCCCCCCTGTCTGTCCCTATCACAGTCCTAGCAGAGGATCCCCCCTGTCTATCCCTACCACAGTCCTAGCAGAGGATCCCCGCCTGTCCTTATCACAGGATCCCCCCTGTTGGTCCCTAACCCAGTCCTCTCCCTGACCCCCTCCTGCCCCCCCACCCCCCAACTGATGACAGTTCCTGGTAGGAGGGAGGAGTAGTCGGGACTAAGGATGGCCATGTGGCCTCCAGTGGATGGAGTCGTCCAGATGCCAGAGAAGGCGGGGAGGGGGGGATGCGGTTGCTGTCCCTGGATCAGGTGCTGAAATTGTGCGATCAGCCCATCAATGTTACCAGTGTGCTTGGGGACTGTGCATGGGAATGGGGGCCCCCCCGACAACCATGATCCGGGACCCAGCCATCACCTGCACCAGGATGGCAAAGGGTTCCGCCAGAGAAAAAACCCTGGCATTTAGGGTTATTAGGGTGTGCCCAGGCACACTCGGCACACCTGGTGCGCATGCCTATGTATGTTGTACTGTCAAGCAAAAAAAAAAAAAATTAAGTAAAAATATTGAATACATTGTTAGCAGTCACAGTTATTTCGTTACTGATCCAATAAATGCCTATGTTGCAGCCATAAATTCTGACGTTGGGTAAATTCGCAAGTCAATCTCAGTTTTGGGTGGATACTGGTGGATTTTGATCATATAGGATGTAGGGTCATCTGCCATTTATAGAAGTGATTGATGTTGCTAACTAAAGCTTCTAACCTGCATTTAGGAAAACGTGGAGGGTCCAAATTGTGACCGCTGCCGTCTGGGAACTTTCTATCTTGATGCACATAATCCGAAGGGTTGCACTCGCTGCTTCTGTTTTGGAGCCACAGATCGATGCCATACTTCATCCAAGTATCGTTCTCAGGTAAAACTGTCCCGTCTGCACAGTTCAACCACAGCAAGGAAGACCATTGTCCTATTTTGCATCTTTTATTTTTAATTCAATTTAGTTTACAAATACATTTCAATTATAGGACCTGCATATAATGTTAAAGGTAATAGTATGCACACACAGCGGTGTCTGCTCTAACAACACCTTTAATTGATTTAGAAGGCTGACTGGTTCACACTGAAGTGTATCTAAAGCATTTTTTTTTTTTACATTTTAGGTAAAGTGTTGAGGGATTAGAACTCTCTTTTTAATTTCTATGTGTGTCTCCACTAGGGAAATTCGCTCTCTTAAAGGCACTTGCACACAGCTGTAATTTACAACACATAGGAACACAGAGTAAAACACAGCTGTGGTTGTGGCACCTGGGAGCCTCAGCTGCAGCATATTTTTGCACATAGGAATGCATTACAGAAAACACCTATGTATGCGTAACTGCTGTCGCTGGTGTTTACTCGCACACATATATAGGCACAATTTTCAAAATGTAAAGTTTTACATTTGCACGCGGGTGCACAAGCAAATGGCGGTGGTTACATTTGTATAGGCGCATATAGTGTTTTCTCCATTGCATTCCTAAGGCCAAACGTATGCTGCAGCTGTGACTCCTGGACAGTACGCCCATACGCTGTAAATTATGGCTGTGTGCAAGAGTCCTTAAGTGTCCTGGTGACAGGGCTGATTTTGGACATCTGGAGCCCCTGGCAGATATTAGAATGGGGCTGTAATTCTGTACGGGGCTGCTGTTAGAAATCACGGGGCCCCATACAGCCTACCTGACAGCCCCCGGCCGGGAGGACATAGATTTATCAGTCCTTTCTTTTTTTGAAGCCTCAGTTGCAAAGATGAATGAATTGCAAGCATTCTGAAGCTTCTTGCTCATTCACAAGCTGAATACAGTATACTACGCTTCAGTGATGAATGGACACAGGAGTGTATGGTACCGATCACTCACTGTGTTCATTCAGGAAAGGATGGGGCCAATGAATTATATATTTACCTGCCCCTTTCCCCCCACTCTCCATCCTGAAACATCCCCCAGTGTGCCCACGACAGCTGCCAGCAGGAGAGGAGGGAAGCCGGAAGCGCTGCGGGGGGAAAGGGGCACACAGGCGGACCCGGACAACAGATAGAAGGGAGGCATATGCTAGACCCACTTCCCCTGCAGTGCAGCTGGAGGGAGAAACTGGCGGCGGAAGGCAGAAAGAGCATTGGTGTCTGCAAAAAGACAGTACAGCGGGCCCTCTTGCTCAGCAGGTGCCTGGGCCCCTCGTTTGAACTGATGGGGCCCCTGGGCCCAGTACGGGAGGGCTGGCTGCACTGCCTTATCAGCGGCCCTGATTCTCTATAGTGTGATATAGGTGTCTCAACAGAACAAGGGGCCAAATGTGGGTATGTTTTTAAGAGGGGCAGCAAATGGTGCTAAACCTTTTCTCTATGGGCTAAGCACAGAACAAACCTCTCAAAGCAATACTATAACATCTGTTCCCATCAGCACAATACAGATAGATTTACCATAGACAGTAATGTATTGGATGACTAGGAAGTGGGGTGGATTACAAAAAGTAGTCTTCAGCACTCAGCAGTGTATGCTCCCTCATAATCAAAAGTACAGAACATCCTCAGCTTACAATATAATTTGGTTAAGTAGGAGGTTGGGTCCTTAAGGCTAACTGTGTAAGGAAAACATACAAAGAGACCTGGGGAAAATTTGGGTAAAGAGCAAAGTGTGGCACGCACAGTTTGGTTGTGTCATGTGGGACGATGAAATCAGCTTAATAGGATATGATTAAATGGAGCCTAAGCCTTACTCTCTGTAGACCAGGCATTCAGTGAATGTACAAGGGGAGATCCTGATGTTCATGCACCTCTCCTCTCCCTTGTCCATTCACAAAACATCTTATATTCTGTAAAAAGAACAAGGGGAGCAGAAAGTGGAGGGCAAGCAAAGCAATACTATCCTTCACTGTATGTGAGATAAAACTGTTGGGGATTATTGAAGCCTAACGCAGCAGCCAACCCATCACTAGAGGTCATTTGTTTCTTCTTGGAGCTCCACTTTGGAGTGATTCTATAGCTCAGTTGCTCAGCAGTCAAGTTTGTACTGTACAGTGTTTCATCTCAATGACCAGTTTGATTGTTCTGCATTCACCTCTGTGGCTTAGCTACAAATTTCTGAAGGGGAGCAATTTATAGCAACAAATGCAATCGTAATAGTGTAGCATGAGTTTGCCTGTAGCTGCAATAAATCGCTTCTTAGCGCCAAATCGCCAGCTGCTATAGTGATTACTTTGCGTGCTACAAATCGCTGTTAATCACTGGAATGGGCAGTTTGTAGCAGCAATTAATGGCTGCTACAAACTGCTGCTGCTGCGATATCGCCATCGAACATGGCACTTAGAGTGGAAAGAAGACAATAGATGAGGTGGGCTAGAGCTGAACAATGAGGCCTCAAGGGTGAATATAATGCAAGTTTTCACCTAAAGCATTGTGCTCCACGTATGGCAGCATTCATAATTTTGATGGAAGTTTTCTCTAAGCATATGTATTTAGAAAATGTAAGGTTATATAGAGCTAATATAAGTCATATAAAATGTTATGTGCCCCCATGTTGACTAGCTTACTTGTGAATACAGTACCAGTGGTCTGTGTCTTTGAACATGAAGTTTAGCGGTTCTCTTACTTAAGCTGGAGACGCACTATACAACTTTTGTTGTTCGATTTCCTTTAGCTTTACCCTCAACTATGTAGTGCATGGGCCTGCCTGATTGCATACAAATTGAAAGTGTTTAGGTTTGACCTCATATTATATGCCTTTGGTAACTCTAAAGGAAAAATTCTAAAGAAAATCGTATAGTGTGTATCCAGCTTTACTTTCACGTCCAATGACTTGTTTGTCACGTTGATTTCCTTCAGTTTAGTGACATGCGGGGATGGGTTCTGGTTGGAGGAGATCGACAGGAAGTGGAGATCTTGGAAAGACCTGGTGAGGGCCTCGTTGAGGCAGATCTGAGAGATGTTCCTGATGTCTACCAGGAGTTCTACTGGCACGCTCCACGAAGCTACCTTGGAGACCGGGTGAGTTTTGGCCTTCTGCATCTTTGTTAGCTGAACTAATGACAACACAGCAAATTGGATATTGCATGTCCTGAGAAACTTAGCCTACTAGTTTTAATCTGTAGACTAATGATCTTTGAATTTTAGAATAACTGTTTTGTGATAATTGGAGGTGATGAAAATGTGACTACTATACATGACTACACGGTAGTAAAAAATTACTACCCCTTGACAGCTTAGATCAGGGGTGTCCAACCTTTTCACCTTTCTGGGCCACATTGGAAAAAGAGGAATTGTCTTGCGCCACACATAAAATACACTAACAATCAGGATAGCTGATGAGCCGGAAAAGTCGGGCAGATCGCAAGTTATCGATCGCTGATATAGATAATGTGCCTATCTGAGTAGGAAAAAAATATTTTTTTTTTAAATATTTTTTATTAAAAGTAAAAGGGGCAACAAAAACCTAGTGCAATATTTGACACTGTTTTTGATAAACTAACACATCAATATCTGATTCAATGGATGTAGTAGCAATTCTCAATGAATTCTCAAGGTGCTCATCAGATTTTTAAGTCCTAGTTTTGTCCTTCTCGTGCTTCATCTGTGAAAATAATTGCTCACAAATTTAGGTGCTGCTGAAAATTGATGGCATGAATAGGGCATGATTGTGAAGAGTGGGATATTTTTCTTTGGAAAGATAAATCGTACAAAAGTCCAGTAAAGAGACACTGTCAAATTTCTCTTTGGCCGGATGTTTGCTAAGTGTAAACGTATTTTTTAAAAAAAATTCCCCCCCAAAAATTAACATTTTGTGTTGGAACCCATTCATAGCCACCTTGGGCCGCATGTTGGACACCCCTGGTTTAGAGGATTTTTTCCCTCTGCTATTTGTGTTTAGGGCCATACTTCCCTTTTCCTTTGACCATACCTATACTATTACCTTAGACAAGAAGCACCACTGATAATAATGTTTTGTGACCTCAGGTCCCTTCTTATGGTGGATTCTTGAAGTATGAGCTTAATTCTGAAGCTCTCAGAGGAGATTACCCCTACAATCCTGTGGAGCGAAGGCCGGACGTCATACTGAAGGTACAGATGACTCCCAAATTCCCAGAGATGATATTGGTTACAAAACAGCCGAATAGAACTGGATATTTGTTTTCTCTTTCTGCAGGGAAACCAGATGAGTATTGCATTCCTGGAGACAAAATACCCATTACCAGGAGAAAATCATGAAGGGCAGATCCAACTCATCGAGGTGAGAATAGGACCTTTGTATTAGTTAACAAGCTAATTTATTCTAGACAGATCAGGCAGCTTAAAACAAGGAGAACCTAAACTAGTCTGGGTGTATTAGGAGTCCCTAATGGATTGTATGCAACCCAAAGAAATGTTTAATTGTAATTTACATTAAGCTTGCTTAAGTACCTGAACCTGTCTTTATATCAGCCTCCTGTAACAGCAAATATTGGAGTAGGAGGGGGTCACTGTGAAACAATCATGGTTAAATGGCTTTATAGGAACCTGCTAATGAGAGAGGAGAGCACAGGGCTGACTTATACATTGTGCTGACACTCCTGGAGATTGCAGCCCAGTAAATTGATATGTCAGGAAGCGCCTACATGTCAGCTCTCACTGGGCACTTTAGTAGAACATGTCACTCTTCACTTTGTCAAGTGATGTCAGAATATTTCTCTTCTGCAGAGTAACTTCATCCATATTGGGACAAACAATCCTGTATCCCGCGAGGACATCATGATGGTTCTGGCCAACCTGGAGCAGCTGCAAATTCGAGCTTTAAACTCTCAGTCTTCTGCCATGGTGTCTCTGCGCCGAGTGGTTCTGGAAATCGGACAAAATGCTGTTACAGGAGTGAGGGCCAGCAATGTGGAGCTGTGTATGTGCCCAGCCAACTACCGCGGAGACTCCTGCCAGGTACACAACTCACCCAGCCATATGTGCTGCCACATTTGTATTGGAAAAGCAACAACTGTGGACATTGCTACTAGTAATCTAATAGTTTAAGCTTTAACGAGTGTCTCAGCATGCATGAAGTGGCAGGAGTCTGTGCTGCCAGCATACTCTGACACAATGGGAGATTTGTGGACAAGATGATAATTTGTACATCCCACAGACTGCCACTTTTCATGCTGTCATTGCCTGTAATAGAGCACCTTCCAGTGTTGTTTTGCCTTGTACCGCATGCTGTAGGGCAGGCAGTTTAAGCAGAGCAGTAAATGGCATATTTCCTTAAGAATTTAGATTACTTAATACATTACTAATAAAAATGTTATCTCTCACACATCAGCCATAAATCAGCTTGGTTGGCTTCATGAGTGACTTTAGATTTAGAAACAGTCATTACTAAAGAATGCAAAGGGTGGCGTGGCCAATTACAAGCTAGCTGATATATTTGTAGAAACCTGGTGCAACTTATAGCAGGTGTATATTCATATATTATCCAATAGCAAGTTACCCATGATAACCAAATAACCAAAATACCAAGTCAAGCTAGAACTGGTCATCATATATTGTTGTCCCCGGCAGGAATGTGCTCCTGGATTCTATAGAGACAAGGGTCTCTTCCTGGGTAAATGTGTTCCATGCAGCTGCAGTGGGCATTCAGATCAGTGCTTACCAGGAACGGGCGCTTGTGTGGTGAGTATAACACCATATATCTAGAAGTGTGAAGGTCTTTGCGGGCCCTACCCCAGACATTTATTACTTAGCCTTCTCCTCCCTAGAAATGTCAACACAACACTGAAGGAGACCAGTGTGAGCGATGCAAAGATGGATTTGTGGCCAATGGGACCATTGGGGGGTCATTACAATGCGTGTCATGCCCCTGCCCTCTCTCTGTGCCCTCCAACAAGTAAGCATCTACTAATATTACATTTTATGTAGTCTGTGACTTTTTATCTTTTACACAATTGTAACCTCACATGGGTCAATTCTCTTGTAGTTTTGCCATTGGATGTGTGCAGAGAGGCTCAGCAACTCAGTGCCTCTGCAAACCAGGCTACGCTGGAGCCAGGTGTGAACGGTAAGTGGACACTTATGGATTTCTGTATCAGAATCATATTAAGACTTAATTAATATTCAGTGTAGCAGCATATGAAAAGCTTTGAATGTTCAAAGTGTAGCAAAATCCAGTTTAGTTTACTGCAGTCAAGTATTAATACTGATTGGTTTCCTTGGGTTTTGTGCTCTTTGGTGTGCTGAACTGGCCATCTTTGGTTACAGTAAATTTAGAGGTCTTGTCCCCTGAAAGTTGTTTTTGGATAATGGAGCAGTTTTTTTATTTATAGGACTGGTACGTTAAACCCAGAGGTATCTTTCCATCAAACCTACAGCAATGTCATTGCTGTCTACAGCTTCCATGTCTGGATACATTTAAAATGTTCTCAACAAACCTTATTAGATTGTGTATTGTTATGGAAGAGTGACAGCTGTCATACCAACTGTTCCTCTGCTGGATAATTGGGGCTCCTAATGTACCAGTCATGTCTCTATGCATGACATATTTTATGATATAACAGCACTGCCAAATTATTCTTGTATACTGTATGTATAAGAATGCAAGTAAAAGATGTATATAGTACAATAAAAAGAGAGACAATATCTCACTAGTGAGACCCATAAGAAGACATAGAACAGGGCCTGTAACAGTTTGTTCTGATGCAGCATGGAAGTAAATGGCACACTGGCCACTAGCTGGCCTACTTAAAAAGGGGTATCAGCATGCATTCAGAAAAGAGTGGGGGTGTAGCCTGCGGCTCTTCGCAGCAAAGCAGTGATGAGAGAGGACACCCAATGTGCCACTGTTTTACTTCCACTTGCTTTGTTCACCCCAGGAACATTGCCTAGTTCTAGAGGGCTACTCAAGTGCAGGATTTATGACGTGTTTGCTTAATATTGCATATTTTTCTCTACGTGATTATCTGTGTTTTTCACCCAATAGCTGTTCCCCTGGTTTTTACGGGAACCCCTTGGTAATTGGAAGCACATGTTTGCCTTGTAATTGTAACGGAAACACGGACTCCAATATGCTGTTTAGTGAGTGTGACCCTTTGTTCGGCACTTGCACCGGCTGCATGTTCAACACAGCTGGACATCACTGCGAAGTGTGCGCACCTGGGTTTTATGGAGATGCCATCGTCGCCAAGAACTGTACCAGTAAGTTTACAGAACCCGCAGTTCTCACTTTTTGCTATTGCAGAGCCATTGTGTTCAGATTTGACCTAAGCCAGGGATGACACTTCTGCCTGGGAACTTGTCCTTTGCAATTTCCTCTTTACTGTTTTACATATCTGAACGTTGGTGGTAACAGAAATCAGTCACAGTTTAACCAGGGAGAAGACTGCAAAATTAAAATTGTAATTTATTATTATGCAAAATTATATATTAATGATATATATAATGATATTTTCTCTAGTATGGCTTGTAGGAGGAAAATTTCAGCTCCCCCAGTATTTGAAAAAAATGGCCTCTTCTATTAATAACCATTTCTCAGAACATCTTTATGCCTTTTTTTTATTGTTTTTTTAGGATGTAGCTGCTCTACCTGTGGAACAGAAATGTGTGACCCAAGAACTGGACGATGTCACTGCAAACATGGAGTCACCGGATCTCTCTGTGATCGCTGCGAGGTACATACTACATGCCCAGCAGTCTTTATCCAATCTTGGGGCTGCTTTGTGTTATTCTTAAAGAGGAACTTCTGTCTGCTCACATAATTTGTAATAAAAACGTCTTTGCCATTCTGAAGCTTCCCTCCAACCACTTTGCATATTATTTCATATATACTGTGATTCTGTACTTGACAAATATCCTGCAGAAATCTCCCTCCACTGAGTCTGGCTGCAGCCATTTTAACTGTGGGCAGCTGAAGCTGCTGCCTGTTCACTTCCTGGATTTACACAGACACACAGAGGCACCTCCCAGATAGCAAGTGTTGCAAGTTTGAAAATGACTTGCTAAGCTATTGACTTGCCATGCTTCACAAGTTTGTTGCACAATTACCGCAAGTCCTCATTGCTTGACTCCAGATCAACTTTCTTTGCAAAACATTCTACAAGTCTGCTGCAAGTTCTGGTTCAGTTATGTTGTGCAATAGTCATCCCACCACAGGGGTCACTGTGGCTGTATTTTCATGCTGTAAACTTGCAGAGCTCTTGCTGCAGACTCAGCACTGAGACTTTGCTCTGAGACTTGTTATAGACAAATTTGCTGCAAATTTGAAACATGTCAACTAGAACTTGTGCTTCAAGTGCTCTGCAAGTGTACAACTTGGCAGTAAAAATGTTCAGCAAGTTAACAGACTTACAGTTCAACACTGCCACATTTGTGGTAAGTTAACATTGCTATCTGGGCTCCAGCTCTGCAGCCCTGCAGCTCTTATTGGTCCTCTTATGACTCACCCCCCCCCCTTCCTGGCAAACGCTCATAAGAGTGACAGAGAGAGCTGTGCATGATGTCATAAGTCTAGGCTAATGACCAGACAAGAAACAGGAAGTGGGCTGTATAAGGTATTTAGTGGCAGAAAAAAAAATGTTTTACTATCCATAGTTAAAACAACAAGGACAGAAGATTTAATAGATGGAAAGTTGAAAAAATAACTGAAGGTCCACTTTAAGCAGTAGTAACCTTTTTCTCCCTTCTTCCAGGAGGGCTATTATGGGTATAGCAGTTGCTCTGGATGCCAGCGTTGCAGCTGTGGTTCCGGCTCTACCAGTTCAAGTTGTGATCCTCGCACTGGCCAGTGTCTCTGCCTTCCCGGTGTCACCGGTCCTCGCTGTGAGCAGTGTGCTCCAGGATACTGGGGTTTCAGGCCAAGTGGTTGCACAAGTAGGTACAAATGTGGGGTCTTATGAACCAGCTGTTCTGTGTTCCTTATGAAATTCTCACTGTCAAAGAGGAATCCTGATCGCGTACAGTCTGTATTTCATGAAGCGCCTCCTAGATTAGTAATAACTAGTAAAAGTTATTCATGCCGCTTGTTCTTCAGTTTAAGGAACAACTCCACTCAAGCAGTCAATGGTTAAAAATGCACACCTATGTCTGTATTATTCCTCCTATTCCAGCTGTGCTCAATGGCATGTAAATCTAAGTATTGTGACAAAGTTCTTCAGATTGTGCAGTTCAGCAGGCTCTGCTCCTGTCTGGTCTTTGAGCCAATCTTGATGTAAGTCTTCCCCCTTTTGCCCATCATCTATCTGGAGTCACTCCTTCTACAAGTCTGATTGCAACTTTTATCAGGTGTGCACTGACCCAAGATAAATGTAGCTAAATACACTAGATGACTTGCAAAATTATTTTTCTACATTTTAAATGAGCACTTTCATATTTTTGCCCAGCGTTCTTCTTTAGTCAATGCCCCCTGGAAACATTTCAACTGCATTTCATTATTAAATCTAACCCTCCTCCCATATGGTTCCCTGAGCATTTGGTTTATATTGCTGTTGGCTCTTCTTGGTGATGCTTGTGGAAGCAGCTCGGCAGCTGTCATGTTTAATATGCTGCATTACCGACTCCCTTTATACTTCATCTGAGGTTTCCTTCTATTATGTCATTAAATTATAGTGAATATTAGTATTGATTTCTGAGAGCAATAGCCATTTTAATGCTTGGTGCTAAATCTGAATATGGCTGGAGGCCTGAAAACACCTGGGCCATCTGCTCTAATTATAGGTATTACTTTTCCAGTAGACAGATTGTGCGGGATTCCATGAAATGTATTTTATTCTATTACAGAGTGTCACTGTAAAGGGGGCTCATGTGACCCGCGGACTGGTGAGTGTCAATGCAGTGACGGGTTAACGGGAAAGCAGTGCGACAAGTGTAGCCGCCAGTACGAGATTCCTGTCAGCCATGGGCCAGAGGTCCTGAAATGTGAACGTAAGTACCATTTAGATTCCCTAGTATTTGTATTTATTTAAGATGGGAACAATGTGCGTTTAACTTTAAAATACGATCAGTCACCAATGAACTCAAAGGCCCAATATGTTTATTTCCTATGTCTACAAAGTGCCAACATATTCTGCAGTGGCTTACAGCACACATGGACATTCACATCACTCTCTGCACTGAAGGGGCTTACAATCTAATGCCTGCACCACAGTCATACATACACAGACTTTAGGTCAGTTATTCCAATGCCCTGTACACACAGTCGGACTTTCCGACGGAATATGTTCGATCGGAGCTTGTTGTCGGAAATTCCGACCCTGTGTGGGCTCCATCGGACTTTTTCCATTGGAATTTCCGACACACAAAGTTTGAGAGCACGCTATAAAATTTTCCGACAAAATCTGATCCTTTAAATACCGATCGTGTGTAGACAAATCCGACGGGCAAAGTGCCACGCATGCTCAGAATAAATTAAGAGACGAAAGCTATTGACTATTGCCGTGTTTATAGTCCCGACGTACGTGTTTTACGTCACCGCGTTCAGAACGATCGGATTTTCCGACAACTTTGTGTGACCGTGTGTATGCAAGACAAGTTTGAGCCAACATCCGTTGGAAAAAATCCATGGATTTTGTTGTCGGAATGTCCGATCAATGTCCGACCGTGTGTACGGGGCATAAGAGTGTATTTTAGGATTGTGGGAGGAAAGCCACACAAAAGGGAAAACATACCAATCCTTCTCTAAATAGATGTCTCCTGGGAAATGAGTACAAGGTAGATTTAATAACTACTTAGTTCAAGGTAAAAGAACATCAAAGTAGCCCAGGTCCTGCCCTGCAGTCAGCACATTATTGTACAGTGAATAATTTGTGTCTAATGACTTTATGCAGCATGTGACAGCTGTGTGGTGACCCTTCTGGAGGATTTACAGAGGATGGCAGATTTTCTCCCCAGTGTCCGGGACCAGTTGACCAACCTGAGCCTCAGTTCTATTGCCTGGACCCGCTTGGGTGGCCTCAATGCCACCATTACCAACCTCACAGTAAGTAAGATATAAGTGCTGACTTGGGTTATGTAGCTGAGTGACAATATTTTAGACATGATATATATTATGTATATCACCTTCAGGATCTTTGGCTCCATTATCAGAGCTCCATCAATGGCATTAAGGATAAATCTGATGATCTTGAAGATGACAGTTTTAGCCTCGCCCAAGACCTCGACACACTGGAAGAAAAGGTGAGAGCTGCTCTTTCCACTTTTTCCATAAGGGGACACAGGGGTGTCTGCACATCTGCCAAATCAAGAAGTAGAAAAGACAACTTGGCTCATATTAAAGAACTGTTAATAAAAGTTGTGCATTTGAGAGCACCTCAAAATTTAGGGTATTTGAGTTAAACCATGTGTGGGAACATAAGCTTATTTCCTATACAGTAAAGACAGAGTAACAATCGCAATTAGGTCTGCCTCTCTGAGCCTGAAATGATGATAAAGCCAAAGCAATAGATGACAACTGATACTAATACTGTATAACTTATATGTGAGAATTAAAACAAAAAAACATTCAGGGTATTCTTTTTCAGGTGAATTCAACCAAACACAAAGCTGCAAACGTGCAACAGGCAACCAAAGTCACCAATCAGAAGGCCAAAGACTTTACAAACCGGGTCCAATCTCTCAACAACCTCACACAGGGTAAAACATTCCGGGGGTGCTTCAGAAAAGGGTGTTACTTTCAAATTGGTAACTGTGTTAACCGACAAGTAGTGACAACCAAAGCCAACATAAACATGACTCACAGAAAGTGCCTTTTGAAATACAGAATAGATGCATGCCCTTGGTTGCTAACTAAATTTCAGTTGGTAAAGTTTTTGTTGAAAAAAGTTTGTCACTCTCTTCACACCGCTTTATCACACACAAAACCAACATGCCAGTAAAACAAACCTATACTTTGGTCATCCAGTGCAAAGCAACAGGTTCTCTTTATTGGCTGCCTTTTCAGATGCTTATAGATATCATCCCTTTGCTTTTTTTGCTCAAGCCAGCCACCAGGTGCAAGGAGAAGAAACTCCCAAGTCACAACACAGGACTGAGGAGTGAGGACTCTTTTCCTTTGTGGCAGTGCTGGGTGTGCCTAAGCTACCCATCACCAAACACAAGCACAATCCTATGGGTAGACCGGGAGAAAATCACATATTCCTCCTTACCCGGAAGTGCCAGGTATTTTTCTTCACTCCTATCGGCTGAAGGGAGCAGCAGGGTAGCGAGAGAAGGTGAGTTTAAGCAGCAGATGGGACCCCTATTAAAGTGAACGTGCATGGGCAAAGCAAAGGTTCACTTTAAGGCTGTAGAGAATGTATTCTTAGATGCTCGTAGCTCAAGCCGGCTTGGAGGAAAACCCACCCCAGATTATCATCATTGTTACCCCAAGACAGCTGTTGCCTGTAGTGTTCCCTTTTCCCTCATAGGCACAGATATAAAAATTCACCTGAGGCAAGCTTGTATATATGTAGAAATCTTTTACTTAAACATTATTCAGGGGTATGGTTATGCATGCAAGGCCAGTCACCTTCCAATATATTATGTACACAAACGTTTATGGACACATAACCATCACACCTACATGAGCTTGTTGGACATCCATTTTCAAGACCATGAGCAAAACAATGGATTTGTCCCCCTATCTGGTACCCTTGTAGCTATAACAGCCTCTGTTCACCTGGTAAGGCCTTCTATAAGATTTTGGAGTGTGTCTGTGGGAATTTTGCCCTTTCAGTCTTAATGCCGCGTACACGCGGTCGGACTTTTCGTCTACAAAAGTCCGACGGACGCTGACGGACAAAATACGGCGGACAATCCGATCGTGTGTGGGCCTCCCCGGACTTTCAGCGGACTTTTCCAGCCGCAAATCTGACGGACTTTAGATTTGAAACATGCTTCAAATCTTTACGTCGTAACTCCGCCGGACCCAGAAATCCGTTCGTCTGTATGCTAGTCCGACGGACAAAAACCCACGCTAGGGCAGCTATTGGCTATGCAGGCAAGTCCATTCGTTAGAAAGTCTGCCGCAAGTCCGCCAAATGTCCGCCAAAAGTCCGTTGAAAGTCTGTCGGACTTTTGTAGCCGAAAAGTCTGACCGTGTGTACGTGGCATTAGAGCATTTGTGTGGTGAGGTACTAATTGTAGATGAGAAGACTTGGCTCAAAATCAGCATTTCAATTCACCCTAAATATATTTTAAGTGGTTGAGGTTGGGGCTCTGTGCCGGCCAGTGGAGTTCTTCCAAGCCAAACTCGTCAAATCAGTTCTTTATGGATCTGGTTTTGTTCACAGTCATGCAGGAAAAGAAAAGGTCTTTCCCCCAACTTGTTGCCACAAGGTCCAAAAACCACACAATTGTCCAAAATCTCTTTGTATTGTGTGCTGTAGCATTAACAGTACCCTTCGCTGGAAGCGCCTGATTTTGGAAGCATGGCCATATAGTTTTGGCCATATAGTGTTACCATAGGCAATCAGTTTGTGGATTGTTAAATTACATCCTTTTGAATAGGGCACATGACATGCCTTCTTTTACACTACAATCCATTCCAGGAAAAAAATAGGTAATGTCAACTCCACAGCTATGTTTCAGATATGTTTCAGATTGTGGCCTCCATGGTCCAGGGATACTGTCAAACGTGTCTTCACTGTTACTTTCTGACTGCCTAACAGATCTGATCCATCAGCTGAGCAAGATTGGCACCTCAAATACCACCAATGTGACATCCACCGAGGAGTTCAGGCAGATCATCACTGATGTGGAGCGAATGCTGAAGGAGATGAGAGACAAAGATTTCAACCATGCTAAGGGCTTGGCTGGAAAGGAGCTTGAAGAAACTAAAAAATGTAAGTAATACGGGTCGTCCATCATTGCTGGATCCATAATCTATTAGGCTCACAAAAATATAATTACAGTTTAGATGGTGGAAGTCAGAAAGCTATAAAGGTCAGAGGAAGTAAAACTCCAATTAGGTTTTTAACTTTGGAAACAACCATTTTGAAGTGATTTAAACTCCTATAAGCTTTCATAACTTAGACTATTCTTTGAACCACACGTGCTGCACTGTCACCCTCAGCTAGATTTCTGCTAGATATTAGACCAATCGATCCTGAATTTTTAACCTTTATGCTTTAGTGCTAGACCGGATGAAAGCAGAGCTACTTAACAGCGTTAAAGCCAACCAAGACATTCTAAATGACATCAAGACACGTCTGGACACTTACAGCTCAGAGGTGATGGATCTTCGGGGTGCCATGAATGAGGCAGTGAATAAGACTATAGAGACAGAAGGCCTCAACAGCCTAAACCGCAACAGCCTGGAGGAAAACAAGGTACAGCTTCCAAGAGCAAACATATTATGAACCTTTCAATTTTTAAAAGTTTGTATGATGTATGGGTGTTTCTCCATGTCACTTTGAGAAAGGGGACCCTTGTAGCTCTGAAATGTTGTTGTTTTACATGTTTGCTTGAATAATTGTGTTATGGAGTGTTGGCTATATTGATGAATCTCACTTATGGATTTATTCTTACAGCTGAAGCTTAAAGACTTAAAGACTCAGCACAAGGAACTGGTGGCAGCCGTTAAGATGGCGGAAGATGCTCTTGTACAGGTCTCGCAAATCCTGCAGATGATGGAGAACCTGAAGGAAGTAAGTTGTGGTCTGTATATAGCAATGAAGACTGGAAAGAGTCACATCCAGCCTAGTGTCACCTAATTTACAAGCTACCTATCCTCTTCTTCTTTAGGAGTATGAGAAGTTGGCTGCAGGGATTGATGGCGCTCGAAGCTCAATCATGGACAAGGCAAAGACATTCTCCCCCGCGAGCGGCAAGTTAGCCATTGTGGAGCAGGCCGAGGAGCATGCCAAAATGCTGGGACAGGTGGCCAAAAACCTCAACAAGTAGGAGACCTAATGACTTCCTGTAGCTTGTGTCTGAGGGATGAGTGGCCACTAGTAATGTCTTGAGATCTGTTGTCTATTACCTGATCATTAAAGATAACACCAATCGTTTTATAATTTAATATGTGCAATTTAGGTAAAATCCTTCTTTGTGTAGACATTGAAAAGTCCTGAAACTGCTGTTGGGCGTGGATATCTTAGATATGATGTCAGCGGACTCAAGTGACACCCTACAGTGTTATCCTTCGCTCTTCCCCTGGCAGCTACATAATATATTATGTAGGAAGTTCAGGGGACGGGTGAAGGAGCTGGGCACAGACAGTAGACACTCCCAATAGAAAAGAAATCTATGATGTGCAAGGATAGGGGAGCTGTGCTAGGAAACAGATTTGTCCTGAAGTAGTCCTGACGTAATTTGATAGCAAGCTCAAAGGCACTTTGCAAGTCAGTATTTGTTCTTATATAAAATGCTTTCAGCTGCACTTTTTTTAAGTTGGTGACAAGGTCTCTTTAAAGCCGACCTCATATTGCACTTAAAATTGCTAAACACTTTTTAAAACGTTTCTGGAACAATAAGCTGAGCCCCATCTTTATGTAACATGCCTATCCTCTGGCTCACATCAGAAATCAGGCTGTGAGTGGGCGTGTCTGTACTGAGCCAGTCAGGGTTTTCTATATTGTGGAGTTTTGTCATCCTGACATGTTTTAGATGCCGGGAGAGGATATGCAGGCACGTTTAAGGACAGAGGGGTGACTGAGCAGGCTGGAGGTGATACATATAGCTGTGTAGAGTTTCAGGCTTTGAATAAGGATGTTACCCTGTTGGCTGTACAGTGCAACAGGCACTGCATAATAAGAATACTGCTATCATTTAACATTGAGCAATAGCAATGACAAATATCTCAATATATTTATAGGTATATTGGACTTTTTCTTCTATTTTTCTTTTTTCTAGTGCCATTAAAGACTCCAATCAAGACATATTCATCCAGAAGGCCATAAATGCCTCCAATGCTTACTCCAGCATCATCGAAGCCATGAAGCAAGCCGAGAAGGCGGCCAAGGACGCCAGCCGTGCAGCAGGAGAAGCACATAAGGTGAAGGGCATGGCCTATTGTAAAGCAGCTGCTGTTATGTACTCTTAAGCTGTTCCTACATGGATTGAATTTCATCTGATTTGTGCTGGATCAGACAAAATTTACTCTGTGGGTGGCCCTGTTGGCACAACCTTATTCAACAAAAGTTTTTTTTTTTTTTTTTTCCTTTCACAAGGGGCCAGTTCTACTTTTGGCAAAGAAGCTGGGCAGAAAATTCTGGTCTGAAACAGCCCCTGCTGTTCAATCAAAGGCAGCCACTGTGTGGGTTTTATGATACCCGAAAGTATCAGCCGTCAGAATACAATACCCGGCACTTCAGATTCTTCCATCCATGCTTTTTAGGGTGGATGGTGGAAACAAGTATGGCTGGCTTTTAGGGTCTGTGATGTCTTGTGTCTAATCCATAGAATCATAGGGGTTGATTTAGTAAAGGGAAATAGACCATGCGCTCTGCAAGAGCAGTTGCTCCGGAGCTTAATAAATGAGCAGAAACTCTGCTCGTTTCCATCATCCAATCATGTGCACGCAAAAACTCATTTTTTTTTTATTTTCCTTGCACGTGATTCGGTATATTTTTCAAAGTGAAGCCTTACCTCATTTACTAAGCTCTGGAGCAACTGCACTTGCAGAGGGCAACTGCACTTGCAAAGTGCACAGTCTAGTTGCCTTTAGGCCTCTTTCACATGAACGATCTGTTCAGGTCCGCCTGTCAGTTTTTTAGGCGGACCTGAACGGACCCTCCATAGACCTCTATGGAGCGTCGGATGTCAGCGGTGACATGTCCGCTGACATCCGACCCGCTCCGATCCGAAAAAGGAAGAAAAACCTACTTTTCCATCCGTTTTCGGATTGGATCGGGTGATGACGGACTCTACGGTCCGTCATCATCCAATCCCCCATAGGGGAGAGCGGCACTCTGACAGGTCCGTTGCTGCACAGTGTGCAGCGACGGACCTGTCATCTGCCTGCTCAGCGGGGATCCACGGAGCGATCCCCGCTGAGCAAGCGGATGTTCACGGGGCGGATCATCACGGATTCGTCCCGTGTGAAAGGACCCTTAGTAAATCCACCCTGTAGCATCACATACTATAAGGATGTGCTTGCAGGGTTGTGACAGGCTATTAGAGTTATTATTATTATTTTTATACAGAATTTACATAGTGCCAACAGTTTGCAGAGCCCTTTATAACCTAAAAACAATCACAACCTATCCTCTCCAAGAATCTGCTCGGAGACAGGTGAAAGATCATTTTTGATTGGTTGCTGTAGGTTACTGAACTTTGAACTTTGCTTGATGCCTGATGGAATAACCCTACGTGTCTCTGTACAGGATGTGGTGTCTCAACAGCTGGCAAAAAAAGGAAAAGAACTAAAGGACAACAGCTCCAAACTGGAGGAAAGAGCCAGAACTGCTCAGAGCGAATTAAACGGAGGTGAGATTACACAAAGGGTCATGTACTAGTTGTGTTGTGGCCGACTTTGATAATTTGGTAGGGTGATGGCTTAAATAATTGCATGTTTTGCCGTTTTTTCCCAACCTTTGTTACATCTTAGTGCTGCTGATTTCCTGTCTACTTGTACTTCAGTGATGGCAGCATGGCATTTTTCAGGGCAGTTTCCCTGTAACTGACAATAGTGGACTGTGCTTACAATAATGTGTGTTGGCACAGTTGCTTGTAGTCAATACCAGTGGTGTGTGTGACAGAGCGCCAACAAAGAAGCACAATTAGGAGGCTGCTGTTACCCCATAGGTGCCTAAACAAGGAACTTCATGGCTGAACCACCAAACATTTTTTTATTGAAAGCTGAAAATTTGAAAAGTTTAAAAGCATTTCTAGAAATGTTATTTTCATTGTGGAATGAATATATAATTTAATATTTTCGGAGGAGGGGGGCCCTGTCAGGTAGGCTGTACGGGGCCCTGTGATTTCTGTCAGCAGTCCCAGTGTGTTATAGCTTACAGTGTCTTGCAAAAGTATTCACCCCTCTTGGCATTTTTTGCGTTTTGTTGCCTCACAACCTGGAATTAACATGGATTGTTTGAGGATTTGCATCATTTAATCTACAGAACATGCCCACAACTTTGAAGATTTTTTTTGTGTTTTTTATTGTGAAGCAAACAACAAATAGGACTAAATAACAGAAAAAGTCAATGTGCATAACTATTCACCCCCCTAAAGTCAATACTTTGTAGAGCCACCTTTTGCGGCTATCACAGCTCCAAGTCGCTTTGGATAAGTCTCTATGAGCTTGTCACATCTTACCAATGGGATTTTTGCCCATTCCTCCTTGCAAAACTGCTCCAGCTCCTTCAAGTTGGATGGTTTGCGCTTGTGAACAGCAAACTTTAAGGCTGACCACAGATTTTCTATTGGATTGAGGTCTGGGCTTTGACTAGGCCATTCCATCACATTTACATGTTTCCCCTTAAACCACTCAAGTGTTGCTTTAGGAGTGTGTTTGGGGTCATTGTCCTGCTGGAAGGTGAACCTCCGTCCTAGCCTCAAATCACACACAGAGTGGTACAGGTTTTGCTCAAGAATATCCCTGTATTTAGCACCATCCATCTTTCCCTCAACTCTGACCAGTTTCCCAGTCCCGACTGCTGAAAAACATCCCCACAGCATGATGCTGCCACCACCATGTTTCACAGTGGGGATGGTGTTCTTTGGGTGATGTGATGTGTTGGGTTTGCGCCAGACATAGCATTTTCTTTGATGGCCAAAAAGTTCAAATTTAGTCTCATCAGACCAGAGCACTTCCTCCATACATTTTAGGAGTCTCCCACTTGCCTGTTCGCAAACTCAAAACGTGCCATTTTGTTTTTTGCTGAAAGTAATGGCTTTCTTCTGGCTACTCTGCCATAAAGCCCAACTCTATGGAGCGTACGGCTTATTATCGTCCTATGTACAGATACTCCAGTCTCTGCTGTGGAACTCTGCAGCTCCTCCAGGGTTACCTTAGGTCTCTGTGCTGCCTCTCTGATTAATGCCCTCCTTGCCCGGTCCGTGAGTTTTGGTGTGCGGCCGTCTCTTGGCAGGTTTGCTGTTGTGCCATGTTTATTCCATTTGGTTATGATAGATTGGATGGTATTCCTCGGGATCATCAAAGATTTGGATATTTTTTTTATAACCTAACCCACTTGTACTTCTCAACAACATTGTCCCTTACTTGTTTGGAGATTTCCTTGGTCTTCATGGCAGTGTTTGGTTAGTGGTGCCTCTTGCTTAGTTGTTGCAGCCTCTGGGGCCTTTCAAAATGGTGTGTATATGTAATGACAGATCATGTGACACTTAGATTGGACACAGGTGGACATCATTTCACTAATTATGTGACTTCTGAAGGTAATTGGTTGCACCAGAGCTTTTTATGGGCTTCATAACAAAGGGGGGTGAACACATACGCTCATGCTAGTTATCATTTTTTTATTTCTGAAAAATAGTTTTATGTATATATTTTTCTAATTTTACTTCCCCAACTTAGACTATTGTGTTCTGATCCATCACATATAATTCAGATTAAAAAAGCACTGAACTGAAGGCTGTAATGTAACAAAATAGGTAAAAAAGCCAAGGGGTGAATACTTTTGCAAGGCACTGTATATGACATTTTAGAGATTGGAATTATCTCTACTTTAACAGTTGTTGATAATATATCAGCCACTCAGGGAGGGCATAGTTTTCAGTCTGTTGACTGATTCATAGACTAATGTCGGGCAGCATTCGGCCCGTGTGTACTGCAGCCAGTCCAACAGAAGCTATCGTCTTCTGTCAAAGGGGCATGACCAAGAAAGGTCTTCTGACCATCTCCCGATCATCCCTCTCAGCCAGTGGCTAAGAGGGCTGACTGGAGTGTTCTGGGGGGCGTTATGGAATAGCAGGAGAGATTGCGGTACTAACATCAGATAGTTAGTACAGCGTCTGTGAGCTGAGCTGTCCGTTTTTTTCATTCAGTCTGCTGGGTTGAACGAAAAAAAAAACTTGTAGCGTGTACCAGGGTTTACATTGTGATTATTAGCGGTAAAACGGGTACAGACATTGCGCAACACTGCTAATCAAGAGGCAAAGTTTGCATATGTAATAAGCAAATATGGCTGCCCCCTCCCATGTACATTTTGTTCTAACAAATTATCTAAAGAAACAAGGCTTTTAAACAGTTTCATATACTGATAAGATCATCTGCACCTAGCTTATCTCTTCTACATTCTTATATATTTATATATATATAAAAGAATGTAAAAGAGATAAGCTAGGTGCAGATGATCTTATCAGTATATGAAATATATATTATATTATATATATATATATATATATATATATATATATATATATATATATATATATACATGTTGAAAAGTCTAAACATTCCCTTAAAGCAGTAATAGACTAGAGCTTCAGATATAATAAAAGACACTGCAAGACAACAATGAACATTCAATTTTCTCTGATTACAGTAACTGAAATCTGATTGGTTGCTCATTATGTTGTCTTACTTGATAAGCCTCAAAGGCCTCTGGAAGACATGGCTCTGCCATCCAGTAAATTCTTTGTGATAGAAAAAAATGTGACATGGACATTTGGTTTGGAGAGTTTTACACAACTGACTGTTATTCAGGGAGTCAGTGCAGGTCCTGTATTACGGGCTGACCTCTCTTTCTCTTCAGATGTCCAGAAGAAGCTGCAGGAAGCCACAAAGAAGCTGGAAGACAGCAAAGCAAAGAAGGCAAAATTGGAATCCGACCTGAGATCTGCCATAGAGAAAATCAGCATGACACAAGGTAAATATGAATTGTTACCATCGCAACCAAAGCCAAGAGGGCTCCTCCGGCTAAGAGTGACCGGGCTCATGGTTGTGATCATCCGCCGTTACCTGCGCCCCCCTGCTGGAACTTTTTACATCTATTCTGAGTCTCCCCTTCATAAGATAACTCTTTATGTTACATCTTTACAGCTGGTGGTCTCTGTGGATCAAAGTCTATTAGTAGATCCAAATGCCAAGCAGTCATTAGCAGGTTCTCTGTATAAACATGCTCACCCGTATTGTCCAGATCTGCATGTTTGCTCACTGTACAGACCATCTAGAGCTAGGGTCTCAAACTGGCGGCCCTCCAGCTGTTGCGAAACTACAAGTCCCATGAGGCATTGCAAGGCTAACAGCTACAAGCATGACACCCCCAGGCAAAGCCATGATGTGACTTGTAGTTCCGCAACAGCTGGAGGGCCACCGGTTTGAGACCCCTGGTCACTAGACACTAGAGCAGGGGTCTCAGACTGGCGTCCCTCCAGCTGCTGCGAAACTACAAGTCCCATGTTGCATTGCAAGGACGACAGTTACAAGCATGACTCCCACAGGCAGAGGCATGATGGGACTTATAGTTTCGCAACAGCTGGAGGGCCGCCAGTTTGAAACCCCTGATCTAGAGAGAGCAATAATAGAGGCTTCAAGCCATTTTCCACCCAAGATTGGTTGCTTGAGCAGGAGGTGTTTACATCTTATCATAGATGTACTCTTGTTTTCCAACCTGCTACATAGTACAATAAGGGTGACGACTTTGCTATGCTGCTGCTTCGTCTCCCTCCTCCCCCTTGGGCTACCACTTGGTGACCCCTCCAACCACCTCCTGATCTCTATTTTTTGTAAATAAAGTGCCAATGCTAGCCTATCCGTCAGCTGACAGAGCAGACACTTAAAGTCTTATTATAGCTTGCATGCAGCAATTCATCTTTATATTAGTTGTACAATCGGAAAGTTTTTTTATCCTAATGCTATCTATGCATTAAGATAAAAAACGCCTTCTGTGTGCAGCAGCCGCCCTTAGGCCCCAACACTTACCTGAGGTCCCTCTCTATCCAGCGATGTCCACAAGTGTCTCAGCTGTCCAGATTCTCCTTCCCGATTGGCTGAGATACAGCAGCGGCACCATTGGCTCCTGCTGCTGTTAATCCAAGTCAGTTATCCAATCAGGGGAAAGTGGGGGCGGGTCAGGGCTCTGTGTCTGAATGTGACTCGGCTCGGGTACCCCCATAGCAAGCTGCTTGCTGTGGGGGCACTGAACAGGAGGGAGGGGCCAGGATCACAGAAGAGGTACCTGAGAAGAGGAGGATCTGGGCTGCTCTGTGCAAAACCACTGCAACAGAGCAGGTAAGTATAACATGTTTGTTATTTTTATGGGAAAAAAATGAGACTTTACAATCACTTTAAATACGGTAAATTAGTTCTTGATCATGTCGGTTTGATAGAAATTCAGCAAGCAGTGTCATCAGTCCTCCCCCAGTTCCCTGCTGCATGACTACAGAGCTTCCCATCCCTTTCCTTCTCCTCACCTCCTGAAGATATAGGGGAGGCATTCTTTAGTCCAACAGGGGAGAACTGGGTAGGGCTGACAATACTGCGTAGAATTTCAGTGCAGCAGCAGCAGAGTTGTCAGCTCATTACAGGAACTTATTCCTGACAGATCAACAGGTATTTTTCTGCACTTGCAGCGAGTCACACAGTGAAGAGGTGTGCATGTATTTCAGAGATGTATTTTGCCCAGACAAATGCCCTAATTCTAACATTTACCTCCCCTCCACCCCAACCCTCAATTCTGAAAGTTAACCCCCAAACCACAAGCCTAAAGCCTCGTTCACACGATCAGATTGTTGGCCAACAAACACGAACGTAGTGACCTACTACGAGGAATTTCAGCTCTTGAGCGCCACCCTTTGGGCACCTTCTGCTAATGTCGTGTTTGGTGAGCATTGACTGTGAGCATGTGTGTTTTTACTTTTCAACTTTTGTGTGACGGACTTGTGTACAGACGATAGGAAAATCTGACAACAGACCGTTGTCCGCCGAAAATTTACTAGCCTGCCATCCAACATTTGTTGGAGGAAAGTTGGTCAACAATTGTCTGATGGAGCGTACTAACGGTCGGATTTTAGACCAACAGTCTGTCATCACACAATTCCCTGCCGAAAATCCAAAAAAAAAAAAATCATGTGTATGAGGCTTTAGCCTTACTATGGCCGTTCCTGTTCATGAGAAGTCGATCTATCGATCAACTTTTCGTGAATGGGCTTGTTGAAAATGTTTTCTTCGTTAAGCTCATACAGTGTATGTACAGGGGGGGGGGATTCCTCCATTAATCTGCGCCAAGAAATAGGATGATTGACCTATATATAAAAAAGATCTGGTTGCTTATAATAGCCAATCAGCATCTTCCTGAAAACATGTTCTGTAGTAAGTTAGAGAGAGAAAAGGGTACTCTGATAAGTTGCTCTAGATAACACAGACAGTTCCTCTTTGAGGCACTAAATCTTGAGGTAAAGAATACATCATATAATGTTTCGGCAACCTTTGGCTCTGTTCCCAAGCACATGGTGGCGGGCAGAGACTTCCATATTTTTACACTGGTGTAATTTGCTCTCCTCTTTTTTTGGTTTGTTACAGATAATGTGTCAGATAATATAAATAAGGCTAAAGCAAAAGCTGCCGAGGCAAACAATACCGCCACCAAGGTGGAAGCCACCCTAACCGACATCAAGAAGAACCTGGAACAGTGGAAGAACAAGTACGGTAAAATGCGCAATGAGGACGTGACTAAGGCAGTTGAAGAGGCAAAAACCTCAGGTTAGTTACAAAATGTTCTGATTTTTGGACTAAGGTGTAACTTCACCATTTTTATGGTGCTTATGTGGCTTTAGCCTTGACCTACCTTGCCATAACTCAATGGAATCAATTGATCTGTGAGCTTAAAGTGGGGTTCCACCCAAAAAAAAAAAACTACATGAAAAATCCTAAAAAAAAATACAAAAAAACATTTGGATATTTTTTTTTTTTTTTACTTACCTCTAAATGCCTGTTGCTAGGGGGTCCCTCGTAGTCTGCCTCTTCCAGTGCCTGGGCTGGTGACATCACTTCCCCCTCGGCACAGGAAGGGCTCTTTAAGAATCAGTCAGGAATGGACATTTATAAGAATCAGAATCTTCATTCATAAGGTGGTATACAAGTGCAGCCATAGTTCTCTGGGTTGGGCGTGTGTGCTGTTGTTCATTTGTATTCTCTCCCTGTCAGCACAGAAACTTCAACCACTGTGGGGAGAGGAAAACTAAACTAACAAAGACATTTGTTTTGTTTTTTCATGCAATTCTGACTGCATCTTTGCTATATGATGATTTTATTAGTCTATTACCAGTACTAAGTTCAGACATCCTAACACTTCTGCTCTGAGAGGGTGAGAATATAATAAAAGATCAGCGTGAGGTAAGACTCCTGTATTATAACAGATCAAGAGTGGGAATTCAGATTATCACAGACTGCCGGTGGTTTGTGTATCAACCAGCAGTTTTGGATACACGGTTGGTGGCCAGAATTTAAAGTATAACTAAAGGCAAAACTTTTTTTTTTAGTTTTGGATAGAGGGGAGAGGGATTAGAACGCATGCCAGCTTTTATTGCTGTCTATGGGCCCCTTTAACCTCTTGGCGCCGGCGCCTCCTGGCTCTTTAAGAGGTTTAGGATCCTGGGAGGCAGTATTTAAGATCATGTGACAACTGTGATTGGCTGTCATGGCGGTCACATGACCTAAAACATTCCGTTGGCCATTGATAACTGTGCCGGGAGCACACAGGGTGCGCTCTCTAGGCACAGCTCTATTTGCACAAATTCATGCAAATATGCGGGCGCTCTGCGCCAAGGCCCACCTGCCAAGAAAGGCTGCATATTTGCGTGTGGCTGGCGCCATGGGGTTAAGGAGATTCACCCCCAATAATGGGGTTAATTTACTAAAGGTAAATAGACTGTGCACTTTTCAAAGTGCAATTGCTCCAGAGCTTAGTAAATGAGTAAAAGCCTTACTGACTTCCATCCTCCAATCACATGCAAAGCAAAGCAAAAATGCTGTTTTTTTTTTTTTTTTTCTTGCATGTGATTGGGTATTCTTTGCAAAGTGAAGGTTTACCTCTTTTACTAAGCTCTGGAGCAACTGCACTTTGCAAAGTGGACAGTCTAGTTGCCTTTAGTAAATCAACCCCTATTTGTCTTATTTACCAATTTTATTAAAAGTGAAAGTAAAAGAAAATCCCAGATTTTGGGTTGTCCCCAGAAAAGTAATAAAGGGAAAAATCTTCCAATGGGACACTAGTTCTGGTGACCTGGGGGTCCCCAAGGAATTCCCTAAGTTTGCAGGGATTTCCTCTCACTTCCTGTTTCAGCTAAAGGACAGGAAGTGAAGGGAAATCTCAGCAATGTGACATAGATTCAGGTGTTTTGGTGTGCTTTCAGAAACTGCACAAAACCAGCAGGTAATAACAGAAGTCTATGGCTTAGTGCACCTGCACATAAGTTTGAAAGCAGCCTAGTAACCACTGCCGAAGAGATATGCCTATATATACACTGTGATTTTATAATATAAACTGACCTTTAATAATAATCTTCCATTCAGGAATCTCCCTTGCTACACGTATTACGGGCTGTTGCTGTCCCAGGCGCAGTGTAATTGGTATCACTCTGCTTGTGACAAGAGCTGGCACTATACAGGAAGCTTATATACACTATACATCAGCTTATGTGGCTCTGCTCCATTCCTCTTGCACCGGTTCCATTCAGAACACTGATGCTCTGGAATGGCGGGTCAGGAACCTGAGATCTGGGCTTGCCAATCCGCCATCCCAGAACAGGTGGTTGCGGGCCACATCAGAGGGCCCCCCGTGGGGCAGCGTTTGGGCACCCCTGTGTTAAAGTGTCACATAACTACAACTACATCAAGTAACACGGGTTTCCTCTTTTTTTTTTCTTCCTTATGTTTAGTGTCCAACTTGGAGAACACCATCCCGCTACTTCTGGATAAACTCAACAAGCTAGAGGGCCGCCAAGGACAAAATGGCAGCATTTCAGACAGTATCCAGCGAATCCGCCAGCTGATCTCTCAGGCAAGAGATGCTGCCAGCAAGGTGAGTGGCATGAGCATCAGAAAGAAATTTTTTTTTTTTTAAAACGTGGACTTTGAAGCACAAAAAACTGTAACGCTATAAAGGTGGGCAGAGGTGGTAGACGTTGTACTTGTTTTTCCAGTTGTTGCAGATTTTTGTGTTTTTTTGGAAGTGTTCCATGCCCCAGTCTAGTCCTAAAGTGCCTCTATGCTCATTTATCACCTTGGAATATCAGTTTGGCACATACACCGGACTCTTCTGCCGCGTACACACGATCGCTTTTCTCGTCAAAAAAAGATATGACGGCTTTTCCGACGGGATTCCGCTCAAGTTTGCCTTGCATACACGCGGTCAAGCAAAAGTTCGCTGAAATTACGACCGTCAAGAACGCGGTGACGTACAACACTAAGACGAGCCGAGAAAATGAAGTTCAATGCTACCGAGCATGCGTCGAATTGTTTCCGAGCATGCGTAGGGATTTTGCACGTCTGAATTGCCACAGGCGATCGCATTTTCGGATAGGAACTTTTCCCAACCGAAAAATTGAGAACATGCTCTCAATCTTTTGCTGGGCGGAATTCCACCAGCAAAAGACCGATGGAGCATACACACGGTCGCATTTTCTGACAAAAAACTCTCATCGGTCTTTTGCGGGCAGAAATTCCGATCGTGTGTACGCGGCATAATACAGCTGATCTCTTACAGAGGTCAGTAAAGGTTGTGGTTAAAAGAAAGCTGTCATGGATTCTGCCATTGCTAGCCTCGCATTCTGAAAATGCTTGTTTTCTGGCTATCACGCTGATCATAGAGCTTCATTATTTTGAGCCTTCCTGATGAACCAGATGAAGTTTGCTCAGTAGGTGGCCCTGTTGGCTGCCATCGCACCCAGCATCCTTTGACTGAAAAATTAAAGGAGCCGGGTTGAAAAATGGCAATGTCTAACTTTTTTTTACTATTCTTTCTTTTCACGGCTACAGCTACACTTTGAGAAGAGCGATAACTAATCCAAGCTAATCCTTTGTTCTCTCTGTGACCTTAATCTTCTGTAGGTTAAAGTTCCTGTGAAGTTTAATGGCAGCTCCGGGGTCCAGCTCCGCACTCCCAGCAACCTCCATGACTTGTCTGCCTACACGTCTCTGAAGTTACACATACAGAACCCAACACCGCAGAGCAAGAAGAAGCGTCAGGCCGAAGGTGAACAGACGCGCTTTGTGATGTTCCTTGGGCATGAAGATGTAAGTATGACGCAGTTAGCGCTTTAATGAGAAATGTTCTGTAATACTTTTTTTATATCTAAGTTAGCCATGTTACATAAACACATCATCACTTCAAACACCGAGTGCCCTTCCTATGAACATATAATTGGATTATTGGTGACCAGTGCCTCCAGCTGTCAGCTATATGTGAAGTTTAGTTTCCCTCTGTAGTCTCTCCCGCTGTACTGTCATATGTCTGTGTCAGGGTCTTGGAAAGCTGAACTCCAGGTAATAAATGTTGTTTTGTTTTAAATTGAAGCAATTTACGTACCTGTATTTGACTTGGTATCAGCCTCTTGCAGTCCTTTTACAGCAGAACTCAGACTGGAGGAAGGCGGGCTGCGCCCTTGTGCACCCTTAGCCAATCAGTTGTGCTGCAGTGAATAGAGCATGCTAATAGGAGGAGAGAGCAGAGTGACAGAGGGATAAGCTCATTCAGTCTGCTGCTTCTCCTTTCACTGTCAGATGGGGGGGGGGGGGGATAAAACCTGTAAATGTTGCTGAACTGCAGCTGAGAAAACCAGGAGCAGAGCCATGTAATTCTCAGGACTGAATAAACAGAAATAGAAATTAATTTGCAGGTAAAACCACTCACCTGTGTATTTTAACTGTTTGACTGGGGATTCTACTTTAACTCCCATAATGCAGTGTGAGTTTTACCTACTCTCATTATCTCTTCTTTTTTATTGCAATTACAGTACATCCGGAAAGTATTCACAGCGCTTTACTTTTTCCATATTTTGTTACAGCCTTATTCCAAAATGGATTAAATTCATTATTTTCCTCAAAATTCTACAAACAATACCCCATAATGACAATGTGAAAGAAGTTTGTTTGAAATCATTGCAAATTTTATAAAAATAAAAAAACAAAAAAAACTCCCATATACATAAGTATTCACAACCTTTGCCATGACACTCAAAATTGAGCTCAGGTGCCTCCTGTTTCCACTGATCAACCTTAAGGCCCGGTTCACACTGGTACGACATACCCTCCGACTTTGGGAGCATGACGTTTACAAATCAATGGTTCCCTATGAGAGCCGTCTTAACTGGTCCGACACAAGTCAGTCCAACTTTAGAAAAGGTTCCTGCACGACTTTTGTTCCGTTTTCAGCCCATTCAATATCATTAAAGTGGGATCCTCGTCCTAACCATCCGACTTTTGACATCCGATATGGTGATTACAGCAGCAGGAAAGTGAATTTATGTCACACTGGGATTGTTTTCATTGATCAAAGGACAAGTCAGACCATCTCAAAGTCGGAGCAAAATCTTATCCTGTTCATTCAAGTCAGATGGAAGTAGGATCGATGTCGCAGGGCAAAGTAGGATGACAGCCGTACAACAGTCGTGTCGTACCAGTGTGAACACGGCCTGAAATGTTTCTACAACTTGATTGCAGTCCACCTGTGGTAAATTCAGTTGGTTGGTTGACATGGTTTGGAAAGGCACATAACTGTCTATATAAGGTCCCACAGTTAACAATGCACGACACAGCACAAACCAAGTCAAGGAATTGTCTGTAGACCTCCGAGACAGGATTGTATCGAGGCACAGATCTGGGGAAGGGTACAGAAACATTTTTGCAGGATTGAAGGTCCCAATGAGCACAGTGGCCTCGATCATCCGTAAATGGAAGAAGTTTGGAACCACCAGGACTGTTCCTAGAGCAGACCGCCTGGCCAATTTGACCAAACTGGGGAGAAGGGTCTTAGTCAGGGGGGTGAACAGGAAACCTCATGGTCACTCTAACAGAGCTCCAGTGTTTCTCTGTGGAGAGAGGTAAACCTTCCAGAAGAACAACCATCTCTGCAGCACTCCACCAATCAGGCCTGTATGAGCCACTCCTCAGTAAAAGGCACATGACAGCCTGCCTGGAGTTTGCCAAAATGCACCTAAAGAACTCTCAGACCATGAGAAATTAAATTCTCTGGTCTGATAAAACAAAAATTTAACACTAGTCAGGACTGAGGGAAAGATAAATACAGCAATGTACAGAGACATCCTTGATGAAAACCTGCTCCAGAGCGCTTTGGACCTCAGACTGGGGCGAAGGTTCATCTTCCAACAGGACAATGACCCTAAGCACTCAGTCAAGATAACTCTGTGAATGTCCTTGAGTGGCCCAGCCACAGCCCAGACTTGAACCCGATTGAACATCTCTGGAGAGATCTTAAAATTGCTGTGCACCGACGCTCCCCATCCAACCTGATGGAGCTTAAAAGGTCCTGCAAAGAAGAATGGGAGAAACTGCCCAAAAATAGGTGTGCCAAGCTTGTAGCATACTACTCATAAAGACTTGAGGCTGTAATTGGTGCCAAAGGTTCTTCAACAAAGCATTGAGCAAAGGCTGTGAATTTTTTCCCTTTTTTATTTTTTAATAAATTTGCAAAGATTTCAAGCAAACTTCTTTCACATTGTCATTATGGGGTATCGTTTGTAGAATTTTGATGAAAATAATGAATTTAATCCATTTTGGAATAAGGCTGTAACAACAAAATGTGGGAAAAGTGAAGTGTTGTGAATACTTTCTGGATGCACTGTATATAGCATATGGTGTGGCCAGGGGTACACAGTTTTTGAGGATGTCCATTACTAAAGATGGGCTATTTTGCATATTAATTACAGTCATAAAACAGAAAAAATTATTAAAGTAGTTGTAAAGGCTCAAGGATTTTTACCTTACTGCATTCTATGCAACCCCTCTAAATACATACCTGAGCCCGGTCTCGATCCAGCGATGCGCACGAGAGCAGAGGCTCTCTTGGCTCCCGTTGCTGTCAATCACAGCCAGTGAGGAGGGAGCGGGGAATTCAGCTGAGAACGCTCTGTGTGTCTTATGGACACACAGAGCCAACTTGGGAGCAAGCTCTGGGGGCACTTGGCAGGGAGGAGGAGTCAGGAACGTTTTTGGGGGACCTGAGAAGAGAAGGATCAGGGCTGCTCTGTGCAAAACCACTGCGCAGAGCTGGTAGGTATGACATGCTTGTTGTTTTAATTAAAAGCAACAAAATAAAACAAAGCTTTACAATCACTGTAATTATATTAACGTATATACATTTTTGAAGGCTTTAGCTAGACTGGAGTTGCACTTTGCAGAGGTTTTATAAAGAAAGGAGCGCTTGTGCTTGCAGCAAATCATGATAAGATGAAGTGTTCCCAGTCTGTCAGTTTCAGATTAACCTAAGAATACAATATTTCTTTCACTTCTGTGTGCCCGACAACCTTAAGCTGGCCGTATATTATACAATTTTCTTATTCAGTTTCCTTTAGATTTACTTTCAGCTTTGTAGTGCAAGGACCTGCCTGATTGCATACAAATTGAAAGTGTTTAGGTTTGACCGGTAATGGAAAATGTGTGCCGCTCAGGCTAGAAGGGAAAGCAATCCTGTGCCCACCGCCGTGCGTGCAGGCCAGGGAAGGAGCTTGTTTCAACTCCATACAACTGTTGACCAAAGGATGGACCCCATGCAGCCGCACATCAATACAGACAAACTGGTATTCGAATGAATGGCAGTCTCAGCCTGGGGTCCCCACCAGGCCACACCACCATTGCGTTTCACGCCACTCCTCGGAGCTTAATCATGATTATGAGGGGCGGAGTGAAACGTGTAGGGGGCAGGGCCTGGCAGGAGCCCAGGCTGAGGCTGCCATTTTTTCCAATACCAGTGGGCCTGCATTGATGTGCGGCTGCATGGGATTCATCCCTTGCTCAACAGTTGTTTAGGTTTGACCTCATATTATATGGTTTTGGTAAATCTAAAGGAAAATTGTATAATGTAAGGCCTGCCTTACTCCGTGCATATTAATGCAACCATATCTGAGAATTATAGAAGACATAAAAAGGTGATTTCCCGCTGGTTATTATTTGGCAATCTTGCTTTACAGGGTGAAGGAGATTACTTTGGGCTGCTCCTGAAAGGCAACAGACTGCAGTGTATCTATCGTCTGGGGGACCAGGAGCCGACCGTCCTGACAGCTAACGAGGACATCAAAGAGCAGTTTGTCACCGTTGTCGTAGAGAGGTGAGCAGTTTATTTCCCGCATTAACGGTGGAAAGAGGAATCACGTTTATTACTTTATTAAGGTACAGGTTTCCTACAGCGGAAATGTAAGGGCCTACTTTTCAAGGCAACGTCTGTGTGCTGAAACCCATCCTGGAAACTCTGCAGCTGTCATTAATCTTAGCATGTGTTACACTCACAGCGGCTGTTATTTTCAGGGCTTTCATTGCATTTAATACAATGAAACTGCAGGTTATCACTGCATGAGCTGCCTGACCTGCTGGAAAATGTTGATTGGGCAGACCAGAAACCTACTTGCAACTAGTATTGACTCAGAATAGCCTAGTCAGGGGGCCTAGAGGAAGCAAAAATGTCTCCATACGTGTGCTCTTCTGTTGGATTTATTTGCTTTATCTGCTAGAATGACACTTCAATTTAATAAAAAGACACATTCAAGAGGCACTGAGACTTGCTGGATCAGTCAGTAGCCTGTAATGCCAACATTATAGACAGGAATAAACCATGCCCTATAATGCTGGCGCTACTGATACTGTAATCATAAACCTCACAGATTAATATGGAAAAGCCTGACTTTAAAGCGGAATTAAACCCATCCATCAACAGTTTCATTTACGGCACGTGCCGGAAATGTGACACTCCCATTGGTTGTGCTCTCAACCAAACTGTCAAACCATCCAATGGCTGGTGTCATAACTGATCACATGTGCAGCATCATGGCAGTTGTAGCTTAAACAGAATCAAAGATGGCAGCTTCCTTGGCTGAAAACGATAAGAGGGTTTACTTACACTTTAAGGTCCATTCCTACTGAACTCAAAGCGGTTCTTCACCCTAGAAAAAAAAACAAAAAAAAAAACGAAAAGTCAACAGCTACAAATACTGTAATTGCTGACTTTTAATAAAAGGACACTTACCTGTCCAGGGATCCAACTCTGTGCTTGTCCGAGCCGGCTCTCCAGCTATCTCGTTTCTCAGCGAGGGGACAGATGCAAAATCGGACCAATGCTGCATCCACCAAGGTAAGTGTGATTCCGAGTTGGCGGGGGACAGATGCAGCATTCACCTAGGTAAGTGTGATTCTGAAAAAAAAAAACAAAAAAAACCTACTTCTCTTATAACTGTAATTTTTGCTATATTTTTTCTCTTGTTTTTGTAAAACTGAAAAATGATTTCAATAAAAACTATGAGAAAAAAAAAAAAAGACGCAATTTTGACTTCTATATCATTTGGCCAGAAAATGTTTTTTAGAATGTTCATAACCAAAAATGTAATATTAGAAAACAAAGAATAGTCACTGCACTTAGATACTCGAGAGCAGCTGACATAAAATTGTTGGTAACAATAAAACAAATTAGAAATAGTTGTATAAGCAGCGCTGATGTTAAATAAAATCACAGGAAAATTCACTGATAAGAGCAAAAAAAGAAGTCCGTTATCCCAAACTGGAATCACCAGTGTAATATGGCAGGATAAGGTGAATAAGAAATCCTCCACCGGACACCAACACACCAGGCCTCTTACCACAAGCAGTGGACCACTAGATTATAGGTGCTCAAACAGGCATGATGTATCCACATAACGGTCATGACTCCACTCAGCTATCAGGCAAATGCATCTCGTGTGATCCTCACGTATAAAATCCATAAATTATTGCATAAGATACAAAAAAAAGCAACTTCTCATGGTGCAGTATATCAACAGGATGACCTTATTCCAAGTAGTATTTCCAGAATACTCACATTTCATATGTTAAAAACGTGCATATCAGCATCTAAAACAATCCAATGTTTCCAACCAGAAAGAAGTCCGCGGTCAGCGCGTGTAGCGTCGTGACATCAGAACCCAGGCTCATGTAATCCAATAAAAACTCAATGGTAGTTTATTGTATTTTTCTTCCATCTGGATGTGAGAATGTAATAAAGTAGAATTATAGTCAAAACTTGAGCTAAAGTCTTTCCACCGGAGACACAGCCAGCACTGAACATCTGGCAGAAGTTTTACTATTCCCAACTTTATCCAAAGCAAAAAAGAAAAAGTTTTGGCCTGAATTTCACTTGAGTTGCAGGCGAGAAGTCCCCAGAAACCATTGGGGGTAGCTGGGTAATGAGCACCTGGAGTCTGTAGGAGCAGTTTGGACAGAGCTAAAGCTTAATAAAACAGGAGAGGTTTCTGTGATGTGGAAGTTTTTGTATTCTGCTGGTTATCCTCCATGTCTTGTCCTGGCTTTGTTATGGAAAGCAGTCTATGCTACCATCTCTGTCTGCTCCCTTCCCGACAGGATTCTGCAGTACGGCCAGATGTCTATCTTTGTCACCAAGGACAGCCTGCACGAGATCAAAGGAGACAGCAAAGCAAGTGGAGAGCAGGGACTGCTGAACCTGGACCCCCAGAAAGTGGTCTTCTATGTCGGCGGCTACCCAGCAAGCTTCAAGGTAAATGGCTAATTGGCACAAATCTCACGATTCACCGTGCTTTCAGCACTTTGTCTCCTTCTCCATTGCCCAGAATTAATTCTCCTTTTAAGTTTCAGATCTTAGATTTTTTTTTTTTCTCAGATTGAACTGTGATATTGGGTTATGACATGCCTATAGCGTGTTTATTGTAGCTGATGTTTCCCTCGCCACACCATTCTCTCTGTTCTTGCTGTGTTCGCTCTGCTTGCATTATACTTAAGTTTGAATTTATACAGGTTGCTCCAGCAAGTCTGCCATAGGAAAATAAATTAAATTCTAGTCTGTGTTGAACTCTTTGTGTAAGCTTGGACTGCAGATAAGAGAAAAAAAAATATGAAGTGATTTTTGCCTCCTTTGTAATACAATACTTGATGCCTGAACAACAAAATAGAGTGCGATTAGCTCTTGGCGTACGTTGCCGCCAGGCTCTGCCAATGTCAATACAACAATGTTGTAATCTAATTGCAGCCTCCTGCCTCACTGGATTATCCAAACTTCAAAGGTTGTATAGAAATGGATACCCTCAATGAGAAGCCAATCAGCCTGTATGACTTTGAGAGAACCTTCCAGCTGGACACGGCAAAGGATAAACCGTGTGCCAGGTACGTATCTGCACAGTGCCAGTCTGGTTTTTGTGTATCCCTATGGCTGGGGCACACATAGCTACACACACACACAAGCCATTGTTCTCATACAAACATAAATTTACACCTTATACTACAATGTGGGCCTTGAATCCAGCAGCTCAGGCACTTCCCGAAAGAGCTCTTAATTAGTGTCTAATTATTGCCAACTTGTTTTTAATCTGCGGTCTATGACCTTTACTGGCTGCATGCTTGCCCGCTGCTTTAAAAATGATATTGGAATGCCCCTTTATTGTGCATAACAGAAATACATTATTATTGGCAAACCTCCAAAACTAGTCTCAGCTACTAATACTGAGGTTAATAGTGGAGGCAGGATAAATGATAATATGTCAAATGTATCTAAAAAGCTATTTACACAGTCGAAATAAACAAATGTGATCTGTTTTATCTCCCAAAGGATTTGTAGTGCTTTCCAGTGATGTTTGTGATTCATTCATTCATTCTGCCAATGGCAGCCAAGACAGTGACACCACCAGTTAAAGTGTACAGTGGTGTCACTTCCCTGCCTGCCTGGACATTTTACTGAAGCAGCAATTCATTGTTAGGTCATCAGCTCTGCTCACTCTGCTGTCTCCTGTCAGAGCATGTGTGTGCCGCAGAGCCTGATTGGCTTCTAGTAATGCCCTTCCCTCTCCGAGTGTGAGTGCTGCTGTGCAGGTGATGACAGGAGACAGATTTAAAGACAGGTGCTATTACATATGAAGGTTGTATGTAAAGTTATATTTGATTTAGAGATCTGTGGTTGCTCAAAAATATTCTAAACTGTCACAGTACCCCCTGTTATGAGGGCATACAAAAATGAATCTTTATTTAGGGAATTTTACAATATGATTGTTCCTGCTCCTTTTCATGGTGGTTTGGTTTTACCAGGTCTAAATCTACTGGAGACCCATGGGTCACTGATGGCTCCTACTTTGATGGAGCTGGCTATGCTCAGGTCAGGCTGGAGAGCCTTACAGGAGTATCCAAGAGATTTGAGCTGGATGTCCGTCTGGTTTCTTATAACGGCATTATCTTCTTTCTTGATGCTGAGGTAAGCAAGTTTTTTTCATATGTAGCAGCTGAATTGTACTGTCATCACAACCGGTTCAATAATCATTGCATCACAGATACACAGCAAGAGGGATGTTATTTTGTTTTGCTTTGTGCTTTTTGGTAGAAGTAAGAAAGCAGTGAAACTTCTGTAGTGTATTAAAGTGATATTAAAGTCTTGTTTCTTTTTTTTGTTGCTGTTTAAAAATAGCAAACATGTTATACTTGCCTGCTCTGTGCAATGGTTTTGCACAGAGCAGCCCAGATCTTCCGCTCTTGGCCCCTCCCTTCTGCCGAGTGTCCCCACAGCAAACCATTTGCTATGGGGGTAACCCAAGCTGAGCCTCTGTTCTAAGTGTGCATTCAGCCGTGGAGCCATGGCTTAGCCTCACTCCCTCTCTCTCCTCATTGGCTCACTGACTTTGATTAACAGCAGTAAGAGCTAGTGGCGCCCGCTGCTGTCTCAGCCAATGAGGAGGAAGAGTCCCGGACAACCGAGGCACTCGTGCAACATCGCTGGATCTAGATGGGGCTCAGGTAAGTATTAGAGTGGCTGAGGGGGGCTGCTGCACACAGAAGGTTTTTTCTTATCTTAATGCATAGAATGCATTAAAGTAAAAAAAAACTTCTGCCTTTAGAACCTTAAAGCTTTTTTTTTTTTAAAAGCGTTTATTTATAATTTTCACTTTTAAACATGACAAACAAATTCTAGCCAATGGCAGTAGTCATGTTGGCTACACAGGGCTCATCAAAATTACAGAGCAGAATAACACATACTAGACCATTTTTGGAATAGCATGTTCCTCACAAAAAAATAGTCCAAGTAGTTTGTACAACAAACCGGGGCCAGCCATAGCAGCCAGAGAGAGAATAGATAGAGGAAAAAAAATGGGGGGGGGTAAACTAAGACAACAGAACAGCTATACACTCAACCACTCACTACCCCATATACACACACACACGCAATGCTCATTCTAATTGTCAAAGAAAAGGTGTACAGCAGACCCATTAAAGAGACAATTGAGAGGAGACCAAATCTGCCACCATGAGAAGCCACGGCTGCCATACTTTGGTGAATTTTTTAGAGCAGGCTTGCCCCTTGTAAATAAGTTTATACAGGGACAGCGCTTGGTTTATTAAACGGCAGGCATAAGACAGGGTGGGCAGAGCTGGATCTTTCCAATGTAGCAGTATAGCCTTATTTGCATAGAAGAATATCAGACGAAACATAATACGCCTACTTGTATGTGAAACACAATTACCGTATCTATTTTAGAACCACTTTAATGTGCTTTTACTAAACAAACTGCTGTACATACGAACTATTACAGTTATAGGAATACAGTACAAGACTGACAGAAATGACAAAATATGCCTGCAATGTACACATGCACACGCTATCTCTTCTAGAAAATTAGAATGGATAATATATAAAAAGAGAGATACACTAAAAGTTGCTTAACTTGGGTTATAGATTTAGTGTCATCCCCATGTTAACGCTCCTATTTTCAGTCTTTCTTTATGATGGAGTCATCTTCCAGGAGCTAGGGATCTTCCAGGTTCCTTCTTCTCCGAAGTCCAGAAATGCTTCCTCCTGTCTCCAGCGCAAAGAACCAGTACCAACCCTTTATCTTGTGCACATGATTTGTTCAAGTCCCCTTCACCTCCCCCCAATTCCTGTCATTTCCTGTCCTGAGCTTCATGAACCAGTCCAACAGGTTCATTAGCATATCAATTTAGCTAATCCATGGTCTTAAAATTTTATTCCATATTTATGCTATAAAAATCACTAAAATAGCCATAGCAACACGTATTTGTAGCCTGAGAAAGCAGTCTGTTCATTAAAACTCCAGCAAAAAGAACTTTTATCACTGGGGGGGCAAGATCTTGTATATTCATTTTACGTTTCTGTTGCGCGTTGTTTGAGAATGGCCTACTGAAAAATAAAATGGGTGTGTGAGAGGTGAGTTATAAGATATTACTCTGCTAGGCAAGACCAAGATTCAACTGCATTAGTCATGTCAATGGTTCATTTAAAAGCAGCAGACCTCTGTCTTAAGCAGGGTAGTGATCTGTTCACAAATGTGGCTCTTTAACTATGAATGCAATTTGATGGTTGGTGAGAAATGACTGACTCTGAAAGAAGGCCTGAAGAGTAAAGTGGTTGAAGACTGTTATAGCTGCAAAGGGTGGGCCAGCTCAATATTGAACCCTACGGACTAATGCCCCGTACATACGATCGGACATTGATCGGACATTCCGACAACAAAATCCATGGATTTTTTCAGACGGATGTTGGCTCAAACTTGTCTTGCATACACACGGTCACACAAAGTTGTTGGAAAATCCGATCGTTCTGAACGCGGTGACATAAAACACGTACGTCAGGACTATAAACGGGGCAGTAGCCAATAGCTTTCGTCTCTTCATTTATTCTGAGCATGCGTGGCACTTTTGTGCGTCGGATTTGTTTACACACGATCGTAATTTCCGGATAACGGATTTTGTTGTCGGAAAATTTTATAGTAAGCTCTCACACTTTGTGTGTCGGAAATTCCTATGGAAAATGTGTGATGGAGCCCACACACGGTTCGAATTACCGACAACAAGGTCCTATCACACATTTTCCGTCGGAAAATCCGACCGTGTGTACGGGGCATTGGACTGGGATGCCAGTAAAGTTCATGTGCGTGTAAAGGCAGGCATCCCAATACTTTTGACAATATAGTGAAGTGATGGCGAACCTTGGCACCCCAGATGTTTTGAAACTACATTTTTCATGATGCTCAACTACACTGCAGAGTTCATGAGCATCATGGGAAATGTAGTTTCAAAACATCTGGGGTGCCAAGGTTCGCCATCACTGAATAGTGTATGTAAGAATTGCAAGTATCAATGTATCTGAGTCCCAACAGTATGGTAGTAAATAGTCCATTCTCTATGAAGTAACCAGTAGATTGTTCTAAACACACAAATCAAAGGAATTTTTTCTCAGCTCTGTCAGTAGGGGGCAGGGATTCGAGATCTCGCAGTGCAGAACCATGATGGGAGCTCTAAACCCTGATTGGACGGATGGGACACACACCCCTTCTCATAGTACAGAGGGAACATGCTGCGCTAAGGATATGAATCCCAGGCTGTGTGCTGGAGCTTTCCTCCCCGTCACCAATTATCTCTTGAAGTCAGGAAAACCTGTCAGAAGTGACTCATGCTGATAACAGAGGAACGAGGCAGCAGAGAGAAATCACACTTAGTGCTTTGGATAGAGACAAGTACACACTATAGAAGGATATGCTTTGTTCGTATTTCATGTCTGAGGTTTAAGATATTCCTTTTTTGGTTCTCTTAGGATCAATTTTTATGCCTTGCGGCTCAGGAGGGGAAGCTGACCCTTTATTATAATGTTGGAAGGGGCACAGAGACGGCCACGCCCGCGGAATCCGCCCAGCTGTTTGTCAGCAGTTCCAGCACTAAAGCGGTAAGTAGGCATTTATAATGACCCTAAAAATAAAAACTTAATTGCGCTAGCAAAAATAAACACTAAATAAAGTGCTAAAAACGCACCATTTCTGTGATACTAGTGAGAACATAAACATCATTATCCCAAATGACATAAATTATTTATAAAAAACACCATATATGCAATAACAGTGAGTGTCCAATCAATGATCATAGACAAAAGTCCTCTGTTAGCAGTCTATATGATATTGTGAATAAATTTAAAATTTAAAATTTAAAATTTAAAATTTATAATGACCCGAAAAATTAGAGAGAGTTCTGTTGGCTGCACAATAGGAAGAATCGATGCTTTATCTGCTAACACCATGGCGGGGCTTCTCTTGCAGATACAAGTTATCTTGGCCTTTAAGAAAAAAATCTTTGTACGTTTGGAGAGAATGACTGTTTACACAGTGGAGTATGATGGAGGCAATCTAGAGACCTCCCAATACTTCTACCTTGGAGGTCTCCCACCAGAGAAGATCCCTGAAAGGTGAGTGTGAATCAGACCCCCAACCTAGATTATAATGCTAGTTGGAGGCACTTGAAAAAAGTTGTGCAAATAAGCCTGTGGAATTTCATTATATATACTGTAAAGGTGACCTAAGCCCAACTGCAAACATTTCTTTTTATTTCTGGATGGTATGTGGAAGGGTTGGGTTTTGATGCTTTCATTGTCTCCTTTAGGTAGATTTTTTTTGATGGCTTTGTGTATCAGTTAGTGACATGGTGACACCAGGGCAGTTTTTTTCCACTGGGCACGCTGGGCAGTTGCCCGGGGGCCCTACTTGCCAGGGCCGATCCTCAGCGCTGCAATCTCCTGCTTAAGTTGACTGACTGCACTGGTTGCTCACGTGCTAGAATCGCCGCCCGCCCGGCGTCTAGCTAGCAACCAGCGACGTCAGTCAGAGGCCACGGCCGCCACAGCATTCATAGTGCGCCGCGGCCGCCCCTAGCGGCTAGTGAACAAGCTCCGCCCACCTCTGCCATGTTCTTCAGACAGCGTGGAGAGAGAGCAGAGTGGAAAGACGGCCCCTGATTGATAGCTGGTGCTGTCTTGCTGCTGTGAGTGACACACTGTACTGCACCAGGCCGGCGGCCTCAAGTAAGTCTAACACTGTCTACGTAAGTACGTTCAAGTTGTGCATCAAACACAGCCACTGTCTGTGCCCCTCAAAAGCTGCCGCTGTGCCCATCAAACAGCCACTGTGCCCATCAAAGCTGCCACTGTGCCCATCAAACACAGCCACTGTGCCCATCAAAAGCAGCCACTATGCCCATCAAACGCGGCCACTGTGCCCATCAAAAGTTATATTGTCCAAATGTTCTGTTAATGTTTAAACACTGATTTTGTTGGAAGTACCAATAAATATAGCCTTATTGATAATTTGCCTTTTTATTCTCGTGCGTGATTGTGCAGACAGGGCCCCAGTGCACTGTATTGCTCGGGGGCCTATAATGCTCTTAAGATGGCCCTGGGTGACACCAAAGCAGGAATTCAGAATAAATCTGGTCTTTATTTGTAAAGCAAAACTTTGAGTTTTAGTACATAATGGGCATTTTTGTTTTTATGCTCTTGAGTTTGTGTCTCTTCAGTTGTAGCTTATGTTTAGCTTTGTGCTTATGACCCCTGTGGCACTCCTCCCGACGTCATGTCTTCTATTTCTTGGAAGCAGCATGTAGATCATTTCCTTTATGATGGATGCAGGCACTTGGCTATGCTCTGGCTTCAGAAACATTCACCAAAGAACCAGCACTGGGGACTTCACTTGTCAATTCGCATTTTTCATATTCCATCCCATGGCCTGCTCAAGCAGGTGCAGCTTCTACTTTAGAAAAGGTCAGGAGGGACTGGAAACATTGTACTTGCTAATGTTGAGCTCTGTTTAGGTCATTGGCCTGTGCAGGGGGTGTGCCAGGTGTGCCCGGGCACACCCTAATGACTATATGCGGTGCCGATTCTCCCTACTTCCCAGGCCCCCCCCTCCTTGTTGGCCCGCCCCGTAGTCTTGCTGTTTTTCCTCCTCTACTCTCCCCCCGGCTGCTGCAGAGAAGGGGCTACTAAATATATAATGTACCAGTCCCTTCCTTTTCTAAATGAACACATTTGCTCACTGTGTCCATTCATAACCGAAGCATAGTAAACTGTGTGAATGAACAGAAAGTCACTCAGCATAGAGCACTTCCCATTCATGTACTCCCCAGTGCAGCTGAGGCTACATAGAAAGACATTGGTGTTTGAGCTTTGGGGTGCACACCCTAATGCAATAGACTGCGCACACCTATGGTTTAGCTCATACTGTTCATGGATTTGTTTTGATGCACACAAGGAGAATTAAAAGAATATAATAAATCCAAAATGACAAATTAAGTCCTGGGTGCTGGTTCTTTGATGGACGTCTTCTGGATGGGCCCTGAAAGGGCCCGAGGTGTTGGACTTTTGCACACATTGTATTATTTGGATGAGGTGTGCAGTCTGTCAGGTATGAGTTAATCAGTGGCAAGTCAAGAGGGAAAGTAAGTCAGGAGGAACATGGTTCCTCTGTGGTTTCCTGGGTCACTGGGGCAGCGATCTGGTTGGATGCTGAAAGCACGTGTGACTCTGGCAGCCATCTTGGGTTAAGCAGAGTCTATTTAAGAACATGGCTCCTGGGTTTGGCGTGCTTTTAGCGCGTGGATAGAGTAGGGACAGGTCAACTGTCTGTCATGGGATGTTATTAGCGGTAGGGAAAGGTTCCAGATGAGTAGGGAAAACATAGGGATCCGCTTCTCTTCCTGGAAACCTCCCCACTTGGGTTCAGATTTTCCAGGTCCCATTCAGCCCCTACAGACAAATGCTGTCAGCTCAGGTGAGACCTAGACACACTAGTCATTTGTGAGTATTCCCGGTTGGGCTCCCTTCCGCTGGGCTTGTTGAGAACTGTGTTTTCTTGACTTCAATGCATATTCTTTCAATTGCATGTGGACTAAGTGTGTGTTATTGCTGCTGCGCCCACCCGCACAGTGCTTAGCAAAGTATGAGTGGGCGCTGACACCAGCATCCACCATAAAGAACAACTATAATGCCCTGTACACACGATCGCACATTCCGACAACAAAATCCATCGGATTTTTTCCGACGGGTGTTGGCTCAAACTTGTCTTGCATACACACGGTCACACAAAGTTGGTCGGAAATTCCAAACGTCAAGAATGCGGTGGCGTACAACACGTTACGACGAGCCGAGAAAAATGAAGTTCAATAGCCAGTGCTGCTCTTCTGCTTGATTGCGGGCATGCGTGGCACTTTGTGCGTCGGAATTGTCTGCACACGATCGGAATTTACGCGATCGGATTTCGTTGCCGGAAAATTTTAGAGCCAGCTTTCAAACTTTGTGTGTCGGAAATTCTGATGGAAAAAAAGTCCGATGGAGCCCACACGCGGCCGGAATTTCCGGCAACAAGCTCCGATCGCACATTTTCCGTCGGAAAGTCCGATCATGTGCACGGGGCATAACAGTTATATCTGAGATGGACTCTTCTGATATTAATCTATAGTAGTGCTCAGAGCAGACACAGCTGGCCATATTTCTTAAACGGTCCAATGGAAGACCTGACATTGACAATCGGTGCTGTCCATATCAACCAATCTGATTCTGTTTTTGCTCTTCCATGCCACTTTGGAAGATTGGAATTGCTGCTGCAGGCATCAATGACCGTCTGAAAGGGGTTCACAAACACTGACAAGACCCAGTGGAAAAGTCTGAATCATTTATATCACACTGGATGAGCTGACATCAATAGCGGAACACCACTATAGGCAATACTCTGCTTCAATTTCATGACCTTAATGTGGTTTCATTAGAGGGTTCTTGGCTCTCCCTGCTCGCTTGTCACCTATAATTTGTAATCTTGACACCCTGCCAGCACCCCATTAGATGGCCGGTGCTGCGAGCAGCTGTGGAGCATTATATTGTGATCTTTAGTCTTATAGTATTGCCTGTGGCAACATGTCTTTGAAAACAGCAGCTCACAGCCAGAGAGGAGAGGGGTCGGCATTGGGTCTGCATCACAGCATGAGCCCAGTGAGAGTTATTAGAGTTTCAAGCCGAGGGAAAAATTGAGGAAATTGGTTTATTGATCAGAACAGACTTGAGAATTTCTTAATAAGGAGGATTAGTGCAGCGTCATCCTACCGTAGATCCCCAGAAGGCCCCACAAGCATTTCATCAACTGTATCTCGTTATTTTCTGACAGTCTGAAGGAGTTGTTCCCAACCGGAGGGTCCATCAGAGGCTGTATGAAGGGTCTCAAAGCTTTGGGCAAATACGTGGACTTAAAGCGTATGAATACAACTGGGGTCAGCTATGGCTGCACCACAGACCTGCTGGTAAGTGACATCCTACTGACTTATTTAATGAAAATGCATGCCTTCTGTAGGGACTCATAACAACCAATCTACTGCCGTCTTCTATTGGTTGGACTACAGTAGACTGAAATCTTGTCGCTATAATTTGCCATACTCTGCATCCCATGATTGCTCTGTGCATAAACCCTATCCTTGTATGGCCATAGCAATGGTGGGATTAGATGGCTAGGCTCTAGATTTTGCAGTTTTTGTTCACGGTGTCTCTTCTTAATGACAGATCGCCAGGTCGGTGCAGTTCCATGGACATGGCTTCCTCAATGTGAACCTGAAGAACGTGCCCAGTTTCCAGGATGACTTTGCTGCAGGTTTTGGATTCCAGACCAGCCAGCGCAATGGACTGATGTATCACCAGTCCAGTGAGGTATATACATAGTGATAGGAACAATTTAACTCTCAAAATACTGAGATCACTCCAGCTAAACGTAGAAGGGCAACTTCAGCCCAGCAGCTGGAACATATATGCCGGATCCCATCTACCTGCACAAAGATTTGTACAGTAATTTACATACACCTGTATGACCACCCACCCCTATTGTACTGCATGGCTGCAGAACATTGGGGGGCGACTTTTAGATTTTGCAGTTCTGCTCCAAATAGCTGCCTCATTTAACTAGCGAGTAACACATTGGTGACACCCGTCCACCCTGGACTTCTGTAGTTTTGCCCGCTAACTTTTCCTTTCCACCCATCACCTGACAAGAGGGCTACTCCCATTGTAAGACTGATTTTAGCTTTCATGTGGTACAGGGCAACTCAGTATAGACTTACATATTTTACTATGTTGTAAACAGACACGTCCATCAAGCTTTGCCCCTCAGGGACTCCAGTTATGGAAGGCAAACAACACCCCAACCCTATCCCTAAGAAGCTGTGGGGGGGGGGGGGGATTCTTCCCTACCCAAAAAAAGCCAGTCATAGTAGTTTTCTTAGATAAAGATGTTTTCATATTTTCCTTAGTTTATAAAATGGGGGAACTTATTAAAAGAAGAATGCCCAATATTTTTTTAAAATTATTCACTTTTGCCACTGCTACTTCATTTATGTGCTACAGAATTCCACAGCTTAAGCACTGTTACTGTAAAGAATCTCTCCCTACTCTAATGGTAAAATCACCTTTCCTACAATAAGCAACTGATAATCGCGTGTTCCTTATGCATTCAGCAATTCATAACTTTCTAAATATAAACTGATTTTTTTTTTTATTGAACTCTGTCCTGTCTTTTCTCTTTCCAGGAGGGATCATGCCAGGTGTCAGTGCAAGACGGACATCTCTCTGTGAGGCTTCTCTCCACAGAACTCACCTCTAGATCACCGTATTCAGATGGAGCAGGACACTATCTATCTCTTTACAGCAATAAAAAAGAGTGAGTGTGCAAGGGGGGTCCCTTCTAATGCCACGTGTACACGATAGCACATTCCGACAACAAAATCCATGTTTTTTTTCCGACGGATGTTGGCTCAAACTTGTCTTGCATACACACGGTCACACAAATCTTGTCGGAAATTTCCGAACGTCAAGAACGCGGTGACGTACAACACGTACGACGAGCCGAAAAAAATGAAGTTCAATAGCCAGTGCGGCTCTTCTGCTTGATTCCGAGCATGCGTGGAATTTTGTGCATCGGAATTGTGTACACACGATCAGAATTTCTGACAACAGATTTTGTTGTCCAGATCTCAAATTTTGTTTGTCAGAAATTCTGACGGAAAATGTCCGATGGAGCCTACAGACGGTCGGAATTTCCGACAACAAGCTCCCATCGAACATTTCCCGTCAGAAAATCCGACCGTGTGTACGCGGCATAAGAGTGTGGGACTTGAAAATGCTATAAGAATTACATGGCATTGCAGTGCAGTAGGGCTGGCTTGTTAAGAAGAGAAAGGGGCTGCAGGGGTCCGGTTGGCCAGAAGAACAGTTTATACATGTCTGTATGTTGATTGGGTTCTCTGTAAGGGAAATAGGGCTGGAAGTCCCAAGAGTTTCATACATCTGCTCCCATGTGATTCGGTTGATGGAAGAGGTTGGGATATTATGTTGCTAAAGGTGTGTGGGCATTACAGTAAATGTCACGATTATTAACACTCATCATCACTGTGCAGGGTGCGGTTTTACATAGACGACCAACTAGAAGGAAGCCGGCAGTTGTCAGACAGCAGCAGGAGGAGGCGGCAGGAAGCAGCGGGTATTAACCTACTCCTTGGTGGCGCACCTGATAGTAGTACACCTGGAAACCTGAGCGGCTGCATCAGTAACGTCTTTGTGAAAAGGTAAGATTATGGCCACGGTGGGCATCTCCTCCCTCCATTGCCCAACATTCTATTGTTCAATAGTCCATTTCTGACCTAACCTAGTATGCTGATCCCTATGTTCTCTTTGGCTCTAGTATCACTGGACCCCAGATGGTTCTAGATCTGCAACAGAATCTACGTAGCCTGAATGTAACTATGAGCTGCCAGGAGGCGACAGAGCAACGGCCACAAGAGATTCGAGCTCTGATAAAGAAGGATAAACTGAAGAAAATAAAGGTAGGGGGTCCCTAGAACCATGAGGATAGTTTTATATTATAAATGTTATTACTATGTATTTTAGTTGAGAGACAAAAATAGGTACTATTATGTATTACCAAAATAGTGGACTTTTAAGGCTTGGAAACAATCAAGAGAAAATCTAATGAAAGCAATCAATTTTATTGAAAGTTTTATACAATATCAAAAAAAGAGGATAAAACCATCACATATGTGCATCTGTATGTATGTGCAGTGAGCCCTTGTGCGTCTACGCGGTTCGCCGTTAGGCTTCTTCAGGACACGATCAATGTTCAGAGACGCAACAGATAAGAGAATACATTTCTCTATCTTAGTATGAGATGCATAGTTATAGTATCCATGGTAAGATGAACAGCGGGTTTGGGGATTGAAAATCCATCCGTGATGGCTGAATCTAGACGCAGGGGCAAATGGACAATCTACAGTCCTGGCCTGAGGGGCGCCAAAGTAGTCGCAAGGTATCCGTCAATACACCACTCAATAGTATGTGCAGTGGACGGCTGTATCCCAGGGGCATGTTTGCCTATTGAATTCCCGCCTTAACAGCTATATGCTGCCGGGCATTAATCACCCGTATGATCCAAACCCAATTATTGAGTGGTGTATTGACGGATACCTTGCAACTACTTTGGTGCCCCTCAGGCCAGGACTGTAGATTGTCCATTTGCCCCTGCGTCTAGATTCAGCCATCACGGATGGATTTTCAATCCCCGAACCCGCTGTTCATCTTACCATGGATACTATAACTGTGTATCTCATACTAAGGTAGAGAAATGTATTCTCTTATCTGTTGCGTCTCTGAACCTTGATCGTGTCCTGAAGAAGCCTAACGGCGAAACGCGTAGACGCACAAGGGCTCACTGCACATACATACAGATGCACATATGTGATGGTTTTATCCTCTTTTTTTGATATTGTATAATACTTTCAATAAAATTGATTGCTTTCATTAGATTTTCTCTTGATTGTTTCCAAGCCTTAAAAGTCCGCTATTTTGGTAATACATAGTAGCACCTATTTTTGTCTCTCAATTTATGGACGTGGCTTTTTTTATGCACTTCTTCCTCAGTGATATGTATTTTAGTTAACATGCTGATATGTTCATGTTAGCAGGCTCGGCAGAGGAAGCTGGCCTTAATGAGTCACCGAAATCAGCTCAGTTCATCATGCATGCTTCCCAAAGCTGTCAAAGGGGCGTTCCAATTTGGAGGTTCCAGGTCCAGCCATCTGGAATTTACAGATCTTCCTGACTTCCAACAAGAAAGGTGAATAATCAATAAACTATGGTGACATTAGAGGAAACGCAGATTATTCAGGAGGATATCATGATGCAGTTGTATTATTGCTGTGAATTTTGCATAATCTGGCAAAGGTGCAACATTACGGCTGCTTAAATTATGCAGCTATAATGCTGCACATATAAATTAGCAGGAAGGGAAAAAAGATTTTGAATTACTTCTTACATGTGAGAGGCGTGTACCCAGCTAGACAGGAAGAGAATACCCACTGAGTGGTGACATCATACCAATTGTTCGCAAACCATTGATCTACAAGGACTCCTCCATGTTATAAACATTCTTCTATATTTATGTTGCACAGGTTCTACTTTTCAATGGAAGTCCGGCTGAACGCCTCCAGCGGGCTCCTCTTTTATTTTGCTGATGAGCGAGGGACCTCCTCCCTGTCTCTCCATGTCATAAATGCCAGGTTTGTGCTCCTGACGAACGTTCATGGAAGGACACATCGACTGAGGAGTAAAGACAAGTACACAGATGGGCTCTGGCACACGGTATGAGGATTCTCTTTTGTGTTTTTTGTGCAGTTATATATTAAACAACTAATTTAATGTAGCCAGAGTAGCCCCTGCCATAAGCCAAGATGCCCATTTCGCCTCAGGTGACACCTTGCAACAGTCCATGTAAATGGTTTAGATACAGGAGACACATAAGTACGTTATCTAACCTCACCCCATTTATTCAATCCAACTATCTGTGCCAAGCACCTCCACTTATCTGTTCCAAACATAATCTAATCTGTATCACGCACTTCCACCTATTGTTCCTTTCCCCATTCTGTGCCCTTTGTACTGCCAAGCAGACTGGAATGGATTGGTGCAAACGGAACCTATGTGGCTCATCATAAAGGGAAACTCATAGGTAATATCATACTTGCCTATATGCCCCATATAGACCTGTCTATTCATATTGTTTGGCTCTCGGTCTCTTTTAAAGGAAATTTAGTAAGAAAAGCATTGGGCTAATGAGGATTTTTTTTAAGAAGTACAAGATTGTAGGTGTGGTGCAGCATGGTGTGGAGGCAATAATTCACACAGGCAGGTTCAATAGAAGACTCGTATTGAAGTAATGTGGTGACCGTTCACAACAAACCTGGTGGGAAGGCTACCCAGCCAGGTGCACTCACAGTTTTCTGCCACGTGGAAGGAGCAGACTCCAGCCAGAGTGATGGCATCTGTTGAGAGGGAGCAGAATGAGGCCTGGCTGTCTAGTGCCCAATCGGGAAGGTGTCCAGAAGAGTTGGACCATACGCTTTTCCTCCTCATCAGGAACCTTGCCCTCTTCTGCTACTACTGTCCCGAACCAAGGAGGTACCTTTCCCTACTCTGCCAACTCACAAAATGCGTGCCAAGCCTGAGAGCCAGAGCCATAAATAGGCTCTGCCTGACCCAAGATGGCCACTTGAGTCTTCCTGCAACAAAGAAAGTAGACTACACCTGCCTACAAAATGTCTTGCCATCTCCGACTTTCTGAGTCACCAAGCCAGAACAAGCCTATGTACAGTGCCTTGTAAAATGATTCATTTCCCTTGACATTTTTCACATTTTGTCATGTTACAACCGAAAACATAAATGTATTTTATTGGGATTTCAGGTGCTAGACCAACGCAAAGTGACACATAATTGTGAAGTGGAAGGAAAATGATAAATGGTTTTCAAAATTTTTTACAAATATCTGAAAAGTGTGGCGTGCATATGTATTCAGCCCCCTTTACTTTGATACCCCTAACTAAAATCTAGTGGAACCAATTGCCTTCAGACGTCACCTAATTAGTAAATAGAGTCCACCTGTGTGTAATTTAATCTCAGTATAAATACAGCTGTTATGTGAAGCCCTCAGAGGTTAGTTAAAACCTTAGTGAACAAACAGCATCAGGAAGGCCAATAAACACACCAGACAGGTCAGGGATAAAGTTGTGGAGAAGTTTAAAGTTGGGTTGGGTTATAAAACAATATCCCAAGCTTTGCACATCTCACAGAGCACTCTTCAATCCATCATTAAAAAATGGAAAGTGTATGGCACAACTGCCAACCTACCAAGACATGGCCGTCCACCTAAACTGACAGGCCGGGCAAGGAGAGCATTTATTTAGAGAAGTAACCAAGAGGCCCATGGTAACTCTGGAGGAGCTGCAGAGATCCACAGCTCAGGTGGGAGAATCTGTCCACAGGACAACTATTAGTCGTGTTCTCCACAAATCTGACCTTTATGAAAGACTAGCAAGAAGAAAGCTATTGTTAAAAGAAAGTCATAAGAAATCCCGTTTGCAGTTTGTGAGAAGCCATGTGGGGGACACAGCAAACATGTGGAAGAAGGTGCTCTGGTCAGATGAGACCAAAATCGAACTTTTGGGCCTAAAAGCAAAATGCTATGTGTGGCGGAAAACTAACACTGCACATCACCTTGAACACACCATCCCCACCGTGAAACATGGTGGTGGCAGCATCATGTTGTGGGGATGCCTTTCTTCAGCAGGGACAGGGAAGCTGGTCAGAGTTGATGGGAAGATGGATGGAGCCAAATACAGAGCAATCTTAGAAGAAAACCTGTTAGAGTCTGCAAAAGACTTGGGACTGGGGCAGAGGTTCACCTTCCAGCAGGACAACAACCCTAAACAAACAGCCAGAGCTACAATGGAATGGTTTAGATCAAAGCATATTCATGTGTTAGAATGGCCCAGTCAAAGTCCAGACCTAAATCCAATTGAGTATCTGTGGCAAGACTTGAAAATTGCTGTTCACAGACACTCTCCATCCTAACTGACAGAGCTTGAGCTATTTTGCAAAGAAGAATGGGCAAAATGTCCCTCTCTAGATGCGCAAAGCTGGTAGAGACATCCCCAAAAAGACTTGCAGCTGTAATTGCAGCAAAAGGTGGTTCTACAAAGTATTGACTCGGGGGCTGAATACAAATGTACCCCACACTTTTCACATATTTATCATTTTCCTTCCACTTCACGATTATGTGCCACGTTGTGTTGGTCTATCACATAAAATCCCAATAAAATTCATTTACGTTTTTGGTTGTAACAAAATGTGGAAAATTTCAAGAGGTATGAATACTTTTTCAAGGCACTGTAATAGAAGGTCTGTGCCTTAGAATGTATTACAGCCGGAGGGTGGCTGAACTGCTCATTTAGGGTCTCCAGTCAATGATTCCTGTTAGGAGGTGAGGCCCATCTGATTGGAAGAGTAGACGATTGAATGGGAGTGGAGCAGCAAATTACAGAAGCGGGTGAATATTGCCTTGAATGGTATTTGAGCCAGAAACTCTGCATCCCACCGTGACACAAATGATTTTGTACCTGCCATATGTAACTTGAAGCAAGATTTCAAGGTCGCCTTTGATTATCATTTATGTACATTTAGGTTTTCTTTGGGAAAGAGAAGAACAAGCTCCGTCTGGTCATTGATGGCCTGAGAGCACAGACCGGCATCATACACTTGGGATCCACCTTGTCTTTGACCAGTCCAGCATACGTTGGAGGAGTCCCTGCACTAAGGAACCTTCCAGACAACATGGTAAGTGATGGACACATAAAGGACCTCAAAGATAAAAAAAAAAAATTGGAGGAAGGTATCTGTCTTGAGCACGGCAACCAATTAGCTTACATCTGCCATGTGCAGTATAACCCACCACTATAAGTTTGAAAACAGTTGTACTGCGTGAATATATATAAAATATTAATACAGGTTAGCTGTGTTTTTTGTGATGTTGCTGTTTCCATCTGTTTCAGGACGGAGCTATGAATGGTTTCCGGGGCTGCCTGAGAGATCTGAAGATGGATGGGAAAGACTTGGGTGCCCCCGGGAGAGTGGTGGGGGTCACGCCTTGCTTTGAGGGGCTCACAGAACCCGGATTGTTCTTCTCAGATGGAGGATTCCTCCGATTCGGTATACTATAGTGTTTTCTCAAAGTTTAATTTCATATTTTGTAGAGGCCTATTCAGGTCAAGGTTGCCAGCCCATACCTTTTGGGTTTTAAGGATTGTAAAGGAACCCGCATATTTTAGTTATTTCTGCAATAAACGGATGAGCTGAAAACTCTGATTAGTATCTTAGTAATTCCATGTAGAATTTCGGGTTCTTGTTGACACAATATTTGGACGTATGTTAAGATTTATAGAGATCAGTGAGAGTCTTGTGTTTGTGAATGTCCAGGCAAAAATGATAATCTCAGGACTTATATGTCCTGTAATATCTGTCCTGTCTTGCCTTTATAGCTGCACCCCCCCCCCCCCCCCCCACAATCATTGTAATGCTACCTACCAAGCTGCTTAAAGTAGTTGTAAAGGCCTTCATGCGTTCTATGCATAATTGTAAATATCTTATCTGTGCAGCCCCCCCCCCCCAATACTTACCTGAGCCTGATTTCAATCCAGCGATGTGCAGGAGAGCAGAGGCTGTCCTGGCTCTCTTCCATCTCATTTGCTCAGACACACCATTGGCTCCTGCTGCTGTCAATCACAGCCAGTGAGGAGGGAGCTGGGGGGGGGGCTGGACAGAGCGATCTTCTGTGTGTCTTATGGACACCCAGAGCCGCGGTTCTATCGAGAAATGCCTCCCGTCGAAAAATGCCCCCCAAGGGTCAGCGCATTAGGTACAGTAACGAACGTCACTCCAGCTGATATGTTGATCAACTGGTGTGACGTCAACACAGGGCACGCGCAGATCGTCGGAGGCATTATCTGACGATCTGAAAACAGCGGGGAACGTAGTTGTCAGATTGTGCCTCGCTGTTGCGGGGCGGGTTGTGGGTGTGTTGAAGGGCGGGTTTTGTGTGTGTTGCAAGCCGCCCTTAGACACAGGCAAAACCCGCCGTTCAACACACCAAACCCGTCCTGCAGCACAGACTAGACCCGCCAATCAGCTCACGGAAAACCCACCCCGCAGCAGTTCTTCCTCCGCTGTTTGCATAGCTTTAAATACTGCCTGTCGAATACTGTCTCCCTTTGAAAAATGCCTCCGACGATCTGCGCATGCGCTGTGTTGACATCACGCCAGCTGATCAACATATCAGCTGGAGTGACGTTTGTTACTGCGCATGCGCTGACCCATCGGGGGCATTTCCCGATAGAACACTGAGCATGCCCATAGCAAGCAGTTTGATCTATAGGGGCACTCAGCAGGAGGAAGGAGCCAGGAGTGCCGGCGGGGGACCCAAGAAGAGGAGGTTCGGGCAAATGGTTTTGCTCAGAGCAGGTAAGTATGACATGTTTGTTATTTAAAAAAAAAAAGAAGCTTTACCTTCACTATCACTAAGTTCATCCTGTTAAATCATCTCTACTTCTGATTGGATAGTGAAAGATCAGCATTACAATGATGAGGCCATCCCTGTGTTCTTCCCACCTGTAAGCATGTTCAGCATCCAACTAACAAGCATTGCACTGAACAGTAGAGCCCTAACTGGCCTCTAGTGCTGCCCTTTCCCCTCCTAGTCTGAGGGACGTTGTATGGGGATAGCAGGAGGCTAATATCAAGACAGATGAAGGTACTTACACTAGGCGTATATAAGATATATTTATCAATGGATACATGAATTAATATTTGCCTTGGTTTTTTCCTTAAGTAACCTGGAAAGGGAGTCTCACTGTATCTCTCCTGCAGTAAGCATTGGTTCCGGTCCGCATGGCCTGCAAATTCACAGACCGCACTGCTGGATTCATTAGGAGACTGAATAAGAACAGCCCAGTGATTGTGTCCTTCATTATCAAACCATTCCCGAAATACTCATTTTTATTGGCCTGACTCTTTTCTCTTAGAACTGTCTAGCATTTGTCAAATACAGGTCATGTTTTTTTTTTTCATTGTATTTGTGGTCAGACTTGTTTCAAACACATTTTCCTGTCTCAGGGGACCTGATTGACCTGAGGTTGGATCTGGAGCTGAAGTTGGAGGTGCGGCCCATGCACCCCTCCGGTCTTCTATTCCACATACACTGTGAGAGCGGCAACTCCATCAGTGTGTCTGCAGCTGATAAAAAGGTATTTCATTTGTTGGCACAATAGAAGTGCACTTATTTTGTGAGTGTCTTTTTAACTTATTTTGTGAGTGTCTTTTTTAACCCTGCTGCTTAATAAAATTGACTGGTGTGATAATAATAAAAAAAAAGATTAAAAAATATTTTATTATTGCGGTCATATGAAAAAAAGCATATGTTGTGTTAATACTAACCACACAGCTAGTAGATTGAAAGTCTAGCCAGTAGTTTTGCACACAGCTCTGTAAGTGTTAGTGCCTTTTGTCGGGGTTTTATTATTGTCTGTGTCTCTGTGGTGCACATCCCTCCTTACTTCCTGTCTCAAGGACAGCATTGTCCCAAAGAACCCTCCCCAGTGGGGTCACAGATGGCAATACCTGGCAGAGGCTAAGCAATGTAGCGGTAGAAGATCAGCATGGCAAGCCGGCAGCTAGCATTTGCATTAGGGGTAGTCAACAAAGGCAGCCTCCATGCTTCAGCTCACCAGTGTGATAATGTATTGTTTTCTATTTCAGGTCACTCTAGTTCTAACGGATGAACGAGGCAAACACAGCACAGAGGTGAATCTACAGCAGCCCCTGTGTGACGGGCAGTGGCACACCATAGCCGGTCAGTATGGGCTGCAGCCGATGGAAGGAGTGTGGGGAGATGAACAAAATTTTAGTTTGCAGATGTATGTCTGTGAAGGTTCCCATCTTTCCAGGTCATGGTATATCTGTTTGTAGTTAGTCACATTTAACTAGACTTGTTTTAAATTCTTGAAAAGGTTTGGTAGCTTCTTGGTGTCACTTCTTCACACAGGTAGCACCAGTGACAGCCGCTCCATTAGGGGCGGAGGGGCGCTGCCCCCCTAATCCATGCGCCTGGCCCTTGATCTACATGCAGATCGCCGGATGTATTGATGCCAATGGTTTTTTTTTTTTTTTAAGCACAAGATTAGAGCCTGAAGCTCTAATTGGCTTCACAAAAGGGTGGACTCAGGGTGCAGCGCACTGCACCCTGAGCCCACCCAGTTGTGTGACAATAGCGAATTAATATTCGCTATTGTCTTCCTGCTTCTCCTCCCGGCCAATCAGGAAGCAGGTCAAGAGGAGAAGCTACCATGTTGGCCAGGAGCAGAGGGGGAAGCTGCCCGTGACCTGGATGGGATAAGTGCGGGGCTGATGGGCGAGCGTGTGTTTGAGCGACAGGAGGGGGGGGTTTTGACCGACCAAACAAGGGGGGGGAGGGTGTCGGGTTTGTTTGCCTCCCCACCAAAAAAAATAGAGCACCAGCCGCCACTGGGTAGCACCCTGATCCAATCAGGGAATGTGTAGATGTTGATTGCCCAGGAACAGGATGGGAAGTGTGAAAGTTGTGGGACTACCTTGTCCTACTTAAATAATCCCACCCTTGCTGTTAGGAAGTCTGTACACGTGTTAATCCTTCGATTTAAGATGTCTGAAGGAGTGAATTATTGTCAGGGTGGAGTTAAAACTGTTTTATATGTGGAAGACAAGGGCCCCCACCCATGTCCAGGGAGGGTTGTTTCATTTTGACGTAGGTAACCTCTTGAGACACAGTTGTCCTCTCTGTCCAAAATGTTCTCCTCCTTGTCATCGAATGAATATCACTTTTCCTTAAAGTTTAGGAAGACTGTTGGCCTGTAGAATGTGTCCTCCTATGTTGGGTCCTTCAGTTGTTGAGAGATTGTTTCATCTCCTCAGCATAAGTCTTTGCATTCCTCATTGCACTGCATATACTAAGTCACTTCACTTGTCTGACACTCATTGGAACTGAAGTAGTGGCGTGGAGAAACTATTAAAACGTCTTCCCAATTACAGACTAATGGGACTACTAATGACTTATGATTCACAAAGAGGAGGACATTTTTGTTGTTGTACACTACAGAGAGCCAAGGTCAACTTTCTGCACTATAGGACTGGCACATCCTCTAAATTTTACTCTGCAGAGGAATTCATTAGGAAAATTGGCCACTGACTTGAATAATTTGGCATTGCAGTTCCATAACGTGCAATGCCTGACAACTTTCCTGCACATTATATTCCGGCTTCATTGACAAGCTGTGTTGTACATCCTGTAAATGTGCCGTGATTGGTAGACCAGGGGGGACATTGCAGAATGTGCGCTACACATCACTTATCAGATCTCGCTGTATGGCAGCTGTTTAGCGTCTCCTTTCCTCTCTCCCCTCTGCAGTGACCAAAGGCAGTAACGTCATCCAGCTGGACGTGGACACAGAAGGAAGCCACTTGGTGGGAGTCAGTCCGTCCTCCCACGTCCACAGTCATGGGACCCTGTTTGTGGGCGGAGTTCCTGGTAAGTACTGTAAATGGATTGTGTGTTTGCAGTTGATGCATTATATAGAGGTGTCCATTTGCACTCAATTTCAAGTAATGAAAGACCAGTACATTCTTAGTGAGCCATTGTTCAATTTGGCAAAAATCCTCCCTCGAGTTTCATTTCATGAAAGGGCATTCAAAACATTCTTGCACTGATTTTCATGAGGACTCACCATCTTGTTGTATTAAAAAATATTAAGCCAGCATGTGGATCAGACTCCCTTTTCAGTTTTGAGGAAGACCAGTACTTATTTATTTTTTTTGTCTTTGTATAAAAGATTAGTAAAAGTAAAATTTTAGTGAGCTGTTGTATTGTTAAAAGGTCCTTACACCGAATCATCTTAGAATAGGTTCACACTGAAAGCGGGTGTGAGTTCAGCTGAACTGGCACGATTTCAAACCGGCATTTCAGTCCGACTTTGGGGGGGGGGGGGGATTTCCGAGACATCGGTGCGTGTTGCTGCACAGATGTCTATTGAAATTGCCCCCAAAGTCACCAAAAGTAGTGGAGGAACTACTTTTATGGAATCGGTGCGGTCCCGCAATGTCAGCGTCACACCGATTCGGACGGTGCCGTTGCCGGCAATAGATGTCGATTTGGCATGCTATTTGACATGTAAAATCGGCCCGATGTGAACGGGGGCTTATGATGTGAACGGGGGCTTATGATGTGATTTGCATATCTTCTGCCTTTGTATGACCTGATATTTGATTCTCCCTCCCCCTCTTGTTGCAGCGACTCTTCGCAGTACAGAAGTCCTATCACCCCCATACCAGGGCTGCATGAGAAACCTCAGCATGAACAGAAAGATTGTCGACGTCTCAAAGTCTGGAACGTTCTCAGGATCTTCTGGTGTCAACATCTGTCCAGCGCTCTGAGAAAAAGGACAAATTGTCATGTGACTGCTAGCGTCTAATGGGCAGACACCACTACACTGTGCCAGTAACGGGGGGAGGAAAGAGGACCTGTTCTAGCCTTTCCCCATCTCCTAGAGTCATGGGTGCTTTCTTTTGCGGTTAGACAACAGAACTAATCTTCTTCCGCAGACTTCACAACACTTCCCCAGCTACTTACAACTGGATCTCTTGCGGTCTTCCTGTAACCTGTTAGAGACTCATTTCCTGTCCGGGGTCACTGTGGTAATCTTATAGGTGATGGCAGAGCTTCACCACTGATCACTTGCCAGCCTTGTCACGAGTCTATCAGTCCTGTACACTGCTGTAAGTATTCGCTCCTAGATGTTACTCATTACAGGCTCTGACAAGTTTATTTTTGTGAAGTGTTCTGGAGCTTAACATTTATCTAAAGCCAAAACCTTGATTTGTTTTGTTTTTTTTGGATGCAGCAGGAAGGTAATTTTTTTTTTCTCCTTGCCATCTGTGTCCCATTCCAGGCATATCCCTTCACTTCCTGTCCTGTAGACCCGACAGGAAGTGAGAGGAAATCCTCCTGACCATAAGACTATTTTGCCTCCTATTCCTGTTCTGGTGAAAGTCCACCATTTTGTATTTTCCTTCAGTTTCAGTGAACAGCCCCAGGTGGCGACTGCAATAGAAATCTGACAGGGGTTCAAAACCCCCTCATCCACCCTATTTCTGAATGTCATTGAACGTTCCTGTGCAGTAATTAGTTTAGCTTTAGATCTATTTGTTTTTAAAACATTTAAAGTATAACTTCAGCCAAGTGTTTTTTGTTTTTTTTGGATAGAGAGAGAATATAAATTTCTGTCAGGTGACCCGAATGGGGAGAACCGTCTCACAAACCTGACAGAGGCTCTGACCCTTTCACCTCCTCTATACACAACAAAATAATGTTTAGGCTGGAGTTAAGCTTTAAGTTCGTCCTTTAAGGGAAACTATATTTTAGTGAGTATACATTTAAGTTATTGTGACATTACCCAAGAGTAATTGTTGCTCTGTGTACATTTCTATCTTATTGCCGTTCCAGATTTTAAAATACAATTTTGTAACTGTGCCCTCTAGTGGTCATCTTTCATGGAATATAATTGGCTTCCCCAACTTTAACTGTTGGGATAAGACTGGTTAGCCTGATAGCACTCTATTGAAGTATTTTTTACTAAACCCGTCCTCGGGTCCCACCCAAAGATTATCTTACCTGTGCAGAGGTGGGAATTTTATCATCTGCAATGAGTATTAGTCACCTCCGGGGACAGTCACAATACATGACCTGCTGGTGGAACCTTAATGAGAGGTCTGAGAAACATTGGTCTGTTTCCTGTCCTGTCACACCCGACCCAAAGTTGGAGCAGTGAAGTATAGTCAAGTAAAGTATAGTCACTGTGCAGAGCTACTAAGGTCCATATAACACTTATGATCCTCCTCTCACAAAATGCAGATTGAGGGGCTTCATGGTGTAACTCCATCGCTGTTAAAAAAGCAGCAGAATGTCATTAGCCAGTAATGGAGAGAAGCTGGTCTCATTCACCCAAGATCTTAGTCCCTTGGTCATAGGACATCCCTTTCTCCCACCCACATCACTCCCTGGTCACAGCACACCCATCTCTCCGAGCTAACCCACCCCTTGATGGCAGCAATCCTTACACACCACCCACCTCACCCCCTGATCACAGGGCATCCCTCCCTCCTCACAGCACATTTTGCCCCCCCCCCCCCCCAACAAGCCCCTTTATCACATCCCTTTCCTACCCACCTTACCCCCAGGGCATCCCTCCGTTCTCACCCCCCTGGTCAAAGAACATCCCTCCCTCCTCACCCCCTCTTCACAGGGCATCCCTCCCCCCTCACCCCCTGGTCACTGGCCTCATACACCCATCTGAGTCTTTGAATGTAGGCTTGGTGGGAAGACTTGACCAGTTAAGTGGACCAAAAGTGACACCAAACCTTTGTTTTTGGGAGACTTTTCATAAAAGTGACCATCCAGACAAGGGGCCTCAATAGATAAACTAAAATCACATGTCTAAAATGATGTGCCATTTTCTGTAGCACCAATTCCTGGCTCAAGTATCCCATATTTGATGACGTTCCCATCCTGCTTGGTTTCCAGGACACTCCCAACCATTAGACATTCATCCCAAAGCACCACAACAGGAGCAAACATCTCTGCACAGCCACACTCTGTTACCATAGGGGAAGCAAACTATCCAGGACGGGACGAGACATGGCTGCAGCTGGTTAGAGATGTTTGTTCTTCTATATGGATTTAATGTACTTACAGCCCCTTAAGGGATGGCAGTAGCATAGTGTATGGGAGCTGTTCCTGGTGCTCTGGGTAGAAATGTGTTTGACATTTTTTTTTTCCTCTTTCTTGAATGCCTTTGTATTTCTGAAATAGGAACACATTGATGGTTGAGTGTAGGTGATAGCTCAGAGGGTTAGAGTGCCGACTGTTCTGCTGGAGACCTGAGTTCAAATCCCAGGTACTGCGCAGTACCTGAATCCCCTGTTGGTGGGGGTAGAGTAGTGGGCAATATTTCAGGCCCACCACTACCCTATCCCACCATCTGGGGGTTCAGGTACTGTGCAGTACCGGGGGGTGAGGCCAATAAAAACCTAAGTCCCACTTTTTGAATGAGCTACCCCAGTAAGACAGCTCATTCTTATTATATATGTTGCAGTGATGTCACAGACCGTGGACCGAAGAGGCAGGGTGTCCACAACCTAATGTGATGCCCACACATGTTACAGGGCTGTGGTGGGGCCCTGGGACTGGAGCAGACTGGTGGGTTGTCCGTGGCCTCCAGACTTTCACACAGAGATTTGAGCTCGGGATCTTCAGCACTTTCGGGTATTTGCCACCCTTGAGGTCTACAAGTGCTTTGCTGGATTCGAACTCAGGTCTACAGCGCCCTGGTCAACACTCTCATCCTCTGAGCTACTTGCCTCTGCTCAATGTCTTGTGTGTTTGTTTTCCTATTTCAGGAGTATAAAGTCATTAAACATTCAAGAAGATAAACCAAGATTCGAACCTGCAACTTACATTGGGGCTGGGGGTCTGACTGCTAAACCCCTCAGCCAGCCAGCCCTTTCCATTCCCATGCACTTAATCCAGACTTTGTAAGCAAAATGTTATTGCTAACTACTACAAATCCAAAAAGATTAGCTGAGAATAGAACCAGCAACTTTGAAATCCTTGCTTGGCCGGGGGCTGGCTGCTCAACCACTATGCCACAGCAAAGCTCCAGCTTGTGGGTGAGCAGACAACTCTTGTGAGCATGAAGACCTACCTAGTAAATAAAATGATCATTGACTCCACACATTGAGTGTTGGGAATGGCAGTGGAGCCAGCAAAAGACACAGCAGTGCATGTTGAATTATAGGAGCAAAGCCTCTACAATTCTATAGGGTTATTGGCAACTTTTACAAAATATGCCCTTTTCTGTCCACTGATTATGGGAGAGTGTGCACAGGGACTGGAGCCTCAATGTTGGATCACTTATGGATTTGTAATCTCCTGAGCCAGCACTGGGATTCAAACCCAGGTCTTCAAAAGTTGAAGTCATGTGTACCAACAATGTGAGCCATTGGCCAGCCTGGTGTAATAGTGCTTTTTCCACATATATATCATCTTAAATTGTGTTCACAAAAAAAAAAAAAAAAAAAAAAAAAAGTAGCAAGCATACAGCTTGTTCATTTGTTATGTAATATGCATCTTCCTTATCGTTATACGAACTTTACTTTGAATTCCAGCGTTGGCAGTCATTTATCCATTTGTACTGTGTTGACCCCCAAGACATATCAGCCGTTCTATTTAGGGATGGTCCATAAAGGAGGCAGGGTGGGAGACTTTCCATCCAGTTCTGGTCCAATGGCAGGTTAACCCTTCAGAACACATCCCTCCCGCCCAATCACAACACACCCTTCCTTTGTGGGGTTAGGGCTTTTGGGGGTGATTTTTTTTTGAAAGGAGCATTTTATGTAAAAAGCAATAGCCAGTTACATTTCTTAGATTATTCAAAGGTCTTTGCACCATTTTTGTTACATTAGGAAAATGGAGCAGAATGAAGTGTAAGGATTACTTGGTTGTGTCAGTTTTACACATCCCCCCCCTGTACGTGCAAAATACTACTACTTAATATATAAAATAAAAGGCCTGTCCTGTTCTGTAAAGTAGGAAACGTAAATTTTCTATTATGCCAGCACATATTGGACAGACTTCACATTAAACAGTTTACAATGTGCTGCCCCCTGAGTAGATTGTAGTTTTCTATAGCAGCACAGAAAATGAAAGCTGCAATCCAAGTGGTTACTACTGGCAGGCAGCCCTATACTAGAGCACTGGGCATCCATTCAAATACCCTTTAAAATATATACTGTACATTTTTTGGGGATATAATAGTTTGTGGGTAAAAAGAGTCCTGTGAAGATATTTATTACAAATGTCCCCTGCTTTTTGTTCTTCCTGTGGTAGTCCTGCGTGAAATGTTTTTTAATAAAAATATAATTATATATATATTTAAAGTCTATTTCAGTCACTGATTTCACCTCTGCACTTACATGTTAAATGTCTGTGTATACATGCATGTGTATAAAATGTTTAAAAGTACACAGAACACTCTAACACTTCATCCAATGTATATTTAGAGGCAAGAATCTCCAACACAGGCAGCCATCTTGTAGGCGGAGCCACTAGGTGTCAATGATATTACAAATGTAAGGATTCAGTAACATCATTGGCTCCTATAGGCAGTTCTTCTTAGCAATGACCTGGACTGCCGCTGAACACATCAGCTACTTGAACACGAAATCCACTTGACAATATGGCTGCCCTTTAAACTCGTTGTCATGGCCACAGTAACCAATCAAATTTTTATTTCTAAAATAAAAAAAAGGTAACGCTCGCCTGATTTTAGTTTCCTGATGGAGATGTGTAAATGAAATGGTACAATTTGTCTCTCTAAAATAAAAACACACCTTTCTTGATCGTGTCATGTGTGGTTATTTGTACAGAAAGCGATGGAAGCCTCTGAGCGGCTTGTGATCTATACAGAGTGAAGAAATGATTGTTCTCAGCATGGAGCCAGTCCTGAGCCGTGTTCAGCAGATAGAACGGTTTATTAAACATGGAAAGGACATACATGTGGGGTATGAAGCCAGGCTTAAGCACATTATTCTATTCTGCAGCAAAGAGAGAAGCCCAGACTTCAGTCTAAACTCATGTCTTCTTCTTCCTCCTTCTTCTCTTTGGAGTCTCTCTCTTTCTGAGAGGACGTGCTCTGCATTGCCTTGGCAAACGCCTCAATGTCTGTAGAAGAGGAAGAAAACAAAGTCAACTTTTCACCATTATAATCCACTTTCATTTTTTTGTTTACTCTTTTCTTTCATTCTGCTGGACCCGCCTCCTGCCCCATTCTTAGAGAAGACATTGTACTCTCCTCCCGCAGCCCACTGACGTCACACATCCCACTTTCCATTCATCTAAACAGAGCCAACTCCAGAGCTCACACATGTGCAGAGTCTGATTGTTTTATAAATGGTGGAAAATCATTCCTCCTTGGATATGTGATATCAGTATCTCACAAGGTGTTACTTGGAAATCTGTACCGAGTGGAAGAGGTAGACCACCATTTCTAACCACTTCTTACAAACGCTACATGGCTCTGGTTCCAATATTTTGCGTCAATGATCCAGAAGTAGTTAAAGGCAGTAAATTAACTCATTCCTAGCCCCTCACAGCAATCCTTTAACTGGGTCTTAATGCCAGGAGGGAGAGCAAACTGTGATTGGCTGTCACAGTGATCACATGATCAGGAGTCCTGACCTGCTAGCATTCGATCAGAAGTGCACATTGAACATGCGTCTCCGCACAGACACCTCAGCCTCCATGAACACATCAGCGTTAAAGTGATTTTTTTTTTTGTTAAAAATAACAGACTACAAACATGTTATACTTACCTGCTCTGTGCAGTGGTTTTGCACAGAGCAGCCCGGATCCTCCTCTTCTCGGGTCCCTCTTCGGCTCTCCTGGCTCCTTTCTCCTGTTGAGTGCCCGGACAGCAAGCAGCTTGCTGTGGGGGCATCCAAGCAAAGCCACAGCTGTGTCCATTCAGACACGGAGCTGTGGCTTAGCTCTGCCCCCTTTCTCTCATCATTGGCTGACGACTGATTTCCAGACGTCTGTCTCAGCCAATGAGGAGGGGATTCCCGGGCAGCTGAGACACTCCGGCAACATTGCTGGATCTAGAGGGACCTCAGGTAAGTATTAGGGGTCTGCTGCACACAGAAGGCTTTTTATCTTAGGCATCACTTAACCCAGATGACATGTGATCATGACATGCAAAGCTCCCACCTCCCAAAAAAAAATGGTTGGGCCTAGAAATTCTTCAGTAGTAGTTTAGGATGGCTAAAGTGCAGCTGAAATCCATGTTTGCAGACTAGAGAATGTGAGCAGTGAAAGGTATGAGAAGTACAATCAGCCTCTCTAGAAAAACATTACACAACACTGTAAGAGGAGTACAGAATACATAGTGATCCAGCCACTCTTACCTCCTTTATTGGCGGCATCCACTGCCTCTGCAGGCAGACCAAACTGGCTCATCAACGGACCCAACTGGCAGGAAGCAAGAGCAGCACTGAACATGCTGAGAGCCTGGAAGAGAGCAATGTCATTATAGAACAGATTGGTGCCAATATGGAGACGTCCATCTAGTTTTCACACAATTTGTTTTTACACTAAAATCCAAAAGTGTGCCTGTACAGGAATGGGGGATTTTGTGTAATAAATTGAATGGCTAGAGTGGTGCACAGTGTGCAGGAGATGGGGGACAGAGGAGGACACTTAATTGTCAGAGAATGAGAGTCCTATGAAAGAGAATGGCCACCACCAACAAAATCTGCCCCTTGATGGTACTCAAGGCTTGACAACAGTGCAGACCAAAGTGGAAGAAATAAAGGAAGCTGCCCAGAGTACTTCCAGGGATGGAACCTCTCTCTCTTTTTTTTTTTTTTTATTAATTTCAAACACTTCCCAACTGATATACACGCACGCACACACACCCCCTTGGACAGGAGCGATGATACTTGCTGAGCCATGACCCCGGTATCATTTTTTAGGCGATGGGTTTTCCGGTAAAATTGATCCAAGTGGCTCTACTACACCTCGATCACTTTTACAGGCGGCAGAAGGGGATTCCCAGCGCTGCCTTTCCTGGGCTCTCCTGTCCCACTAGGGAGCCCAGCAGATTTGTGATCCATTACTTCGTATGCACCAAGAAGACTGGGAGGCACTTCTGCTGTTTCTCCTCCTCCCCTGAGATGTCAGAAACCAGAAGGGACGAGGATTTTGTCACTTCTCTTTTTCGGCTTGTAAAGCAATCAAACTGATCTTGGGTTGATCAGCTGCTTTGCAGCTCAGAGGAGAGATCTGGGGTCTAACAGACCCAAGATCTATCCATAAAGGGAGGACCTGTAATGGCCCATGCCATCACAAGGGATATCGTTCATCCCTTGTGATAGCAGTAAAGTTCAATAAAAAAAATAAATAAAAAAAATCAAAATAAGAAAATCAAAATAAACAATATTAATAAAAATTAAAGCACCCCACTGCTCACACACACATGGCTTCCGTACACATATGTAAACAGTGGTCGCATCACACATGTGAGGGATCGCTGCAAACGCCAGAGAGAGCAATAATTCTAGCGCCAGACCTCTTGTTTAAACAGATAACCTGGGGATGCTTTTAAATCATCATCTATGGATAAATTTAACATACTGTAGCTGGTCAGTAGGCGTGCGCAATTTGAAAGCGTGATGTGAAGTGTTGCAGAAAATTTCCCTAGAGTTGAAGAGCTCACGTATGTATCCTTCGTAATCTGGTTTGAGCAGTACAGCCAAAATTTCTAATTGAATCAAAAGGGTCAGTCTGATAATTGCAATACTGATGACTTACCTGCTGAAACTGAGGAGAGGTAAGTGTGTTCTGGATCTCCTCTGCAGTTTGCGGCAGGGACTCTCCAGATGGGAGGTAAGGCATTAATCTCTCCTGAACTTCTGGGTTAGCCAGGATAGGAGCCATTATTTCTGGAGTGAGAACACTGGCCAGGTCCACTGTGAGCAGAAAAGAAGGAGGACATAGAATACAGGTTGTCATCGGCTTTACAGTTACATTACATTGATATTCCACAGGATTTTATGAAGTACATAAAATTGTTCACATCAAGTCCTTGAAACCCAAGGAGCTTGCAGTCTCTTAACCCCCAAAACCGATCAGAAGCGCACACTCTCTAGTGTCAGTCTGATAATCTACTAGAATATTATTGGTGGTGCGAGTAAACTATAGGTTCACAAACACAAGGACATCCATCACTATATACAAGGACGGCATTAGCCAACCAATCTGCTGATTAATTATACAACACATCTTTATCCGCTTAAAAGTAAAAAAATTTAAAAAAAAACCCTACTTTGCTTATTGAGGGCCATGAAATGGATTAACGGAAGAAAAATTGCGCATAGAGAAATGGGTGAGCGGGCAACACTCCACTAGACACAAAGTGAAACAGATATAACAATAATAGTGCAGTGCTCAAAAAATAGTGAAAAATTTGAAATACAACACTAAGACAATTGGTATAGAGATAATGACATAGCATATCAGTCCATCTTGATTGAATATACCATGACAGTGTGAATAAACATCAACACAAGTGTGAAGTCTAAGGTGATAAATCTTGAATAAAGTGCTTGACCAGGAAGTGCAGTCAAAAAAGTAAGGTTGGCGCGAATACCAGATGGGGTGGACACATGTACCTTACAGCACATGGGTCAAACAGGCATAGTGAGGACTCGGCCTCAATGTAGTGATCTGTGAGTGAAGCAGTAGGTGGAGGGTGGACCTCAAGGATAGGTGATGGAAGATCGTACTTCAGACAAACGAGCTCCAAAGGATGTAGCAAGTGTTAAGCCATTCCATTGGCATTAAACAAGAAAGACAAATGGATCCACACAGCATAATGCCGTAGTCTTTTATTTAAAAAAAAAAAAAGAAAGAAAGAAGGAGGGGTTCGCACTTACAGAATTGTAGATAAAAACAAGCTTTTACTTTAAGAGGTAAAGAGCGATTGCCACGGACGTCACCCAACGCGTTTCATCCTAACGGACATCATCTGGGGTTTAACAGGTAAAGAGCGATTGGCACAGACATTCCTCCAACGCGTTTCTTCCGAACGGACATCATCTGGGGTGATGTCCGTTAGGACGAAACGCATTAGGTGACGTCCATGGCAATCGCACATTACCTTTTAAAGAACAAGCTTGTTTTTATCTACAATTCTGTAAGTGTGAACCCATCTTTTATTTTTAAATAAAAGACCTTACGGTATTATGCTATGTGGATCCGTTTGTCTTTCATGTTCAATGCCAATGGAATGACTTAACACTTGCTGCATGCTTTGGAGGTCATTAGTCTGAAGTACGATCTTCAATCATCTATCCTTGAGGCCCACCTTCCACTTCACTCACAGATCACTACATCGAGGCCGAGTCCTCACTATGCCTGTTTGACCCATGTGCTGTAAGGTACATGTGTCCACCCCATCTGGTATTCGCGCCAACCTTACTTTTTTGACTGCACTTCCTGATCAAGCACTTTATTCAAGATTTATCACCTTAGACTTCACACTTGTGTTGATGTTTATTCACACTGTCATGGTATATTCAATCAAGATGGACTGATATGCTATGTCATTATCTCTATACCAATTGTCTTAGTGTTGTATTTTTAAATGTTTCTATTTTTCACAATTTTTTGAGCACTACAATATTATTGTTATATCCATTTCTCCTGACAGTCTACCTGATCTCACATCTACCTGATGTAAAAAGCTGGCAGGTACCCATTGCTGTTTACAGAAAAAATAAATTGCATTTAAAAAAAGGTGGTTAACCTTTTATATTAAAATCAGACTGCCTGCTATAGATGCATTTTCCAACATTTTTGAACCTTTAGTACACTAAAAAAAAAAAAAAAAAAGCAGCCCTTATCACAGGAGCACTTACCTTGCTGGCCACCTTCCGCTGTGGCAGGCACATTCATGGTCGCTAGGATGTTCTGCAGGTCACTTAGCTGGATGGGCTGTGTAGGGCTTGTAGCAGCGCTGGCACCATTGCCTGAGGTCACTGCAGGGGTGGGTGTAGCTACAGGCGCTGCAACAGCTGGAGCAGCTGGTGTAGTGGTGGTGGTGGTTCTTGTGGAAGACGTAGTGGATGACGGAGTCACAGCTGCCGACTGGCTACGAGAACTACAAGATAAGGCCTTAAATTGAAATCTCGTATAAAATTAAATTACATTTGCAAAAGTTCTATTGAGGGTAAAGCTATCACTAAATTGGGATATTGTATTTGTAATATTATTAAAGAAAAGATGCCCGGAGCTCCCCAATAATTCAGTGTGCAATACAAAAATGTATACATGTTGCTAAATATTAAGTAGATGAAGATCATGGGCAGCACATTGTGACAGTTCCAAAAAACCGATGGAACCCCTTATACAAACTGTATGACATTTAACTGTAATTTCCATTGTGTCGGGGACTCATGGGGATGCTCCAAAAATCCCTGTAAAGTTTAGTTGTCCTAAAGCAGGGGTCTCCAAACTGTGGCCCGTGGGCCTTTATCTGGCCCTTGGGGCACTATTTCTCCCAATGATATAAGGCATTATTCCTCCCATTGACACCAACAATAGGGCACCATTTTCTCCACCGATATCAATGATGGGGTACTCTTCCGCCCAGTAATACAAATGATGGGAAACTACTACTTCTACTAACCATCAACCCTGAGGCCACGTTTATTCTCACTGATGTTGGACCCAGGACATTTTGTACCCCTACTGGCACCAATCCGACCCCCCTAAAGTCTTAAGGACAGTTAACTGGCCCTTTGTTTCAAACGTTTGGAGACCCCTGTCCTAAAGCATGGGTGCTCAACCTGTGGCCCTCCAGCTGTTGCGGAACTACAAGTCCCATCATATCTCTGCCACTGGGAGTCGTGCTTATAACTGTCAGTTTTGCAATGCCTCATGGAACTTGTAGTTCTGCAAAAGCTGGAGGGCCACAAGTTTAGCACCCATGTCCTGAAGTAAATGCTTCTGCAGGGTAAAAAAAGAGACAGTCTGGACCTATGTCCTATGTGCTAAGTACAACTATCTGGCATGTATCTGCTGCTGAAGATAATGACCAGGACTGAGAACTATATGGCAGAGGTGCACTGAACTGTGCTATCATACACATACCCATGAGATTATTAATAAAGGTGGCCCTGCCAATGTAGGTAAAAGATCCGTCTTACCTGGAAGAAGAGCTGCTTGTTGTAGGACCTCCACTGCCCAACAAACTGGCTAGGCCTGGACCCGTCAGAGCTCCTAACCCACCTGTGAGAGACAGCAATGTATAATTATACACAACTGACACTTCCCAGGAACACAGAAATACAAATATAAATGAACTGACCAGACCTAACCTGAAATCATAAATTCTCACACAGCTGGTCTAACTTACCAACAATCACCTTCCATCTCCAACATGAATGGCTCTGCCGCCTGTGGAGTTATACTAGCTCTGCTATAACATGACCATTCCCATTTCTCCTGTGCTTTTCTACATAAAAGTGAACTCAATGATTGCAGTGGCAAGTTAAGGTACCACCGTCATAAAAACGTTACCAAAACTGTTACGTTCTGTTACTGTAACTGTCTATAGAGTCCTGGCCCACCTCGCTCTTAATAAACCAGTTTGGGGCAACCCACATTTACCAAAAAGTTTCTCTCCTTCCCTAGAGCAGGATTCTGCTTGTCTCAGGGTCTTATGTTTGAGCGCCAGCTTTTTAGTGAAGGAAAGCTTAAGTATTTTAAGAAAGTTAGAATATGCAACCCCTCACACCAAATTCCTACACTGTCTTCAGCTTTAACATGCAGCCATCAGTCAATTTCTTGGTGGATACAGCAATCTTTACACGAACCCCTGTGGGACATTGTTTTTGGTTTTCTCCGAATTCTGACCAAGAGTGGTACAAGAAAGAAAGAAAGAAATAAAAATGGTGAACCTACTTCAGGGTCATGGGTGGCCAAGGCTCATTGATGCATGTGGAGAGGGAAGGTTGGCCTGTGTAGTGCAATCCAATAGAAGAGCTACCGGAGCTCAAATTGCTGAAAAAGTGAATGCTGGTTCCTAAAGAAAGGTGTCAGAACACACAGAGCATTGCAGTTGGTTGTGTATGGGGCTACGTAGCCGCAGACCAGTCAGGGTGCCCATGCTGACCCGTGTCCACAGAAAAAGGTGCCTGCAATGGGCTTGGGAGCATCAGAACTGGACCACAGAGCAATGGATGAAGGTGGCCTGATCTTATAAATCACGCTCTTTTTTACATCATGTGGATGTCAGAGTGTGTGTGCACCACGTACCTGGGGGTGGCAACAGGATGTACTATGGGAAGAAGGCAAGCCGCTGGAGGCAGATACCACAGCTTACCTTCAAGGGTCTAGTGGAGTCCATGCCTTGATGGGTCAGGACTGTTTTGGTGGCAAAAGGTGGACTGACTCAATATTAGGTGGATGATCATAATGTTATGGCTGATCGCTGTATATCTGTTTTGTGTTGACTAATGGATGTAGTAGGGCAAGTTTTTTTCTTTAGTGTTTTTTTTTCTGTTACATGTGCCAAAACAAAACTCATCTGAATCCCTGCAGATAAGTAGTTATTATCCCTGACAGCAAATTATCATGTCCAAACAGTGGACATGCATTATTATTTGTGAAACAGTGTTGGCACTTTCTGCAGTCGGGATAATTGGGAACAGGAGGTCAGAGATTGTGCTATTCCGGTGAGCGAAAACATCCGCATACTTACCAAGCCCCCCCAGACCAGTGGGTCCAATAAGCTGCATCAGTTGGTTATGGCTCATATTTCCCAGCAGGCTTTGCAGGCCTCCTTCTCCTACGAGACAAGACAGCGAGTAAGACAAACACGAAAAAAAAAACAAGAAACACAACAGTTATATCAGCTTTGCAACATTTCTCAGGCACAGGGCAATGTAAATATTAAAGAGACTATATAATAGCGGTATACATAGGCTAATTATTAGTAACTGCAATGGGGTGGATTTACTAAAGCAAATAATTGTTGCATGTCCTGTTGCTCTCATTTTCCAGAGAGCTTAAAGTGATTGTAAAGTCTTGTTTAAAAAAATAAACAAACATGTTATATTTACCTTCTCTGTGCAGTGGATTTGCAAAGAGCAGCCCCAATTCTCCTCTTCTCGGGTCCCTCTTCCGTACTCCTGGCCCCTTCCTCCGGTCGAGTGCCCCCACAGCAAGCAGCTTGCTATGGGGGCACCAGAGCTGAGCTGCAGTTCCGTGTATCCATTCAGACACAGAGCTGCTGTTTGGCCCTGCCCCTCTCTGATTGAGCTGCCGTTTGACCCCGCTCCTCTCTGATTGAGCTGCTGTTTGGCCCCACCCCTCTCTTTAATCTCTGCTTGGCAGCCGTGGGAGCCAATGGCACCGCTGCTGTGTCTCAGCCAATCAGGGAGGTGTAGTCTCGGATGGCTGAGGGACTCGTGGACATCGCTGGACAGAGATGGGGCTCAAGTAAGTATTAGGGGGTATTGGGGAGGCTGCTACACACATAAGGCTTTTTATCTTAAAGTGATTGTAAGCCTTTGTTTTTTTTTTTTATTTAAAACAAACGTCATACTTACCTCCACTGTGCAGCTCGTTTTTGCACAGAGTGGCCCCGATTGTCCTCTTCTTGGGTCCCTCTGCGGCTCATTCAGCTCCTCCTTGCATCAGACAACCCCCTAGTTGAAGCGCTCTCCCTGGGGGGGGGTTACCTTGCGGGTGCACTACTGAGTCCAGCATTTGCGGCCATAGACACGAATGCCGGACTTGGGCCCCCCCCGTGTCACTGGATTTGATTGACAGCAGCAGGAGCCAATGGCTGTGCTGCTATTAATCTATCCAATCAAGAGCCGGGGCCTCACGCAGAGAGGGACAGCATGTCTCCGCCGAGGGAAATACGGGGCTCAGGCAAGTAAAACGGGGGGATGGAGGGACGGTCACTGCCAGCAGTTTTTTTCACTTTAATGCATAGGATGTATTAAGGTGAAAAAACACAAGGGTTTACAACCCCTTTAATACATAGAATGCATTAAGATAATAAATCTTCTGCCTTTACAACTTGAAGCATGACTGGATGATGAAAATCAGCAAAAGATTACCACTTTTACTAATCTATGGGGTAAATTAGCACACCTATACCGTCTATTTGCCTTTAGTAAATTCACCCCAATGTGTCCTCATAACAAAGAGAAGTACAGTCCCTTCTCAATGACCTGTAATATAGAGGGGGTCTTCCTAAAGTTTCCACACTTTTATATTTTCTTTTACAAAGGTTTATTAGTATTCCAACATTTCAGGTTAACATTTAGATGTTATAGTATATGGTAGACAAACCAAAGCAAAACCAAAAACCTATAACATTGAAAAGGAGACATGAGCAATAAAATTATGCAGATTCTGAACGCAATGTTCCATCGGCTGTCCTCTCACGGAGTCGTATAGGACTGTCATCCACGCTTTTATATTTTCAAAGGAAATTGTGAAGGGGGGGGGGGGGGTAGTAGTCTGTCTGGCAAGCCGCCTGTACTATCTAAACTCTGCTTTCTTACTCCACTGCTCCTTCATTTGTTTTCTCTAAGAATATGGTGTCACACGGATGTGCTGATTTATGGTATAGTTATTTACACCCTCAATATTTCTTACACATGTATTACTAAAAGGTGCTCTTCAACATTTGCATTGGCTTTAAAAGCAGTCAGACCAAAAAAACAATGACCAGCTGGTCCCGATCATTAGATAAATTATATATTATATACATTTATCATTACACAAGTACTGAAAGTAGAACAAAAAGCAAAAAAAGGGAAGAAGACCGCAGAGAACCACAGGCTCAGACGATTGCTGTGTCCTCACTGGGGAGGTCTTTCTGTATTTTATTGGTTTGTAACCAGGAAAGAAGTGAGGAGAATTCTTCCATAGGGACATAAAGCCAGCTATAAAATTCCGAGGAAGTAATCTTCTCCCCAATTAATAATTGATGAGATCTACAACAGACTGTAGTTGTGGACAAATAAAATCCAATGGGATATTTACCTCCCAGGGCCGAAAGCTCATGGCCTCCGCTGCCACTTCCACCCAGTGCTCCAGGCATAGGGGGGTTATTGAGATACTCGTTCACCTTGCGGCAGTACTCTTCATCCTTATCAGTCTTGGGTTCCTAGAAAACATTAAATATACAATGTTCTTCATCCACATCAAGCAGAGCTCTAGCACTCGGGAGACAGCACTGTGGAATATAGCAAAGACGGACTACAAATATTTAAAAGTATTGACCATCTGTGAATCAATAAATTGCTAAACTAAAAGGCTGAGCACACATTCTGCCAGTCTTGCTTATGTATCTCAATGGAGTATTTGCAGGGCAGAGCTATAAGCTGGTGTACATCAACACCCACCACCCTTCATATCTACAGATGCCACTGGACTTTTAAGATGATGGCAGCGTGGACAATAAAATATATGAAAAGTAGTTGTAATGCCAGTTTGTTTTCTTCCTAGAATCCCCTGTTCAATTAAGTTATGTGCCCCAGTGTATGTGCTTTATACCTTATTTTAGAGCTGTGCACTTACATGACCGCCCGCCGCTCTCCTCCCCGATCTGAGAACTACAGCATGAGAGGCTGAGAATCCCCAGCTGACGTTAGCCCAGAGGAGGAAAGGTGAGGAGAGGAGGAGAGTGCCAGGTGGTCACGTGAGCGTCACTCTGAAATATGGTCTGAAGCTGCAGATTTTTTTTTTTTAAATTGAACACAGGGGATTCTAGGAAGATGAAGTTAATATAGCAGGAAGGGAGGGGCAGGGAGAAGATTGGCACTGAGACTGACTGACAGGGAGGGAGGAGTGGAGAGAGAGACAGTAGATGATGGAGGCACGTAAACTGACCATATCATGGATCAGCAACCATGATAAACGTGGTCAGTTTACAGAAGGGAGGGTAGCACCAGGCAGGATCAGCCAGGTATTTTAGATGATAGAAAAAGGGACTAATGACAGCACAAGCACTGTGCTGAAAACCATGCTTTAAGGAACAGGATGCATATTTTTATTAATTTAGGGTTACAACCGCTTGAAGTATGCCTCCATTAATGGACTATAGGCAGGCCATTTAATACCTCCATTTAGTTCACTTTAGACTTTCAAAAGAAATTGTATGGAGTGGTCAGTGCCGATATGGTGAAGGTCCTGGGGTTGTCATCTTCATGCTGGCTTCACTACCTATGAGTCAATGGCCTAGAGCAAGCGTGCCAGCCAATGAAGTCTGAAGGGTCTAAACTCCTGTATACTAGTTCTTTGTAAGTGACTAATTAGGAAGAGGAGCTTGGATATGAGCCACACAACCTGCGACACTGTGTGATGTGCAGGGGGGCTGTGTAATGTAAATGGGTCCAGAGGTATGGGGGCTGTGAAAAGTTACCTTCATTAGCAGGTGAACGCGGCCCTCCATGCATTCAAATACATTGAATCTGGCCCTTATGTGGAAAAAGGTTGCGAACGCCTGCTCTAGTGCCTCTGCTTTAAAAACATATATAATGTTTTGGGGTTCTAAGTAATTTTCTAGCAAAAGAAATTATGATTTTGTAGAAGAGGTGTCAGAATAGGCTTGGGAAGCAGTTGGTTAAACTTTAATGACAGAACGTTACTAGCGACTGACCTGCATCCAAAAAAACAGTCTCTTGGAGCCGGCCTTAAATTTGAGCACGTACACGCGCCCAGTAGTACACTGCGCCACTCTCTTGAACTCGCAGTCGTCTGGAAATATAATCAGATCCTGAAAGAGAACACAAGGGTCAATATCGCAGCTTGTTAAGGGTAAGAGAAAGAAGATATTGGCGGCAGAAAGTACAATGCATCCTGGGTAAACGCACACCCGCCAGGCACAGCGTGACTTTTTAAAAAGCCTCTGCTTTCTGCTACAGTAAGCCACCGGACCAAGCAGCTTAATTGCTTGTGGATAAAAGTGGCTGCACCTGGTTCAAGTAACCTTTCATTGTAGGGAAAAAAAGACTATTGATTAGAGAAGATCACAGCCCTCACCCCCCTGTACAACTTACATCGTCTACATTCCCAGATGTTCTATCCTTCCAGCAGAAGTGGATAAGGGAGTCATCAGTCTGCTGAATGTATACAAGTCCCTTCCTTTTGTCAGGAGTCACGGTGCTTCCCTTCAAGGACATCTTCCCAGCCCGAAACTCCACCAGATACTTGCTGGAGGACCCGCGGGACCCGGGCACCAGACTCGGAAACAAGGCTCCTGACGACGACATTCTGAAAAGATAATCAATAACATTTATCGACCTATATTGCAGTTTACCAGCCTTTAGATGTTCTGCCTAAATTAGTTTTATTTCTTAGGCTTTTTCCTCTCCTTATGCAGCCAATAACCCAGTTCCTGTCCTAGAATGACAACACACACTCATTGTATTGTATCTATGGGGAAAACACCCTAGTCTGCTCTCTCTGATTTGGACTACAGAACACCTCTTCTCATGTCCATAACACAGAAGGGGTTGTCCTGTAGTTCATAGAGGTGAACTTGGCAGAGCTGTTAACACGGCTTGGAATTTCAGTGTACGGGCAGAGCGCTCAGAATGTTCGCTTAGGCCCCTTTCACACTGGGGCGGTTTGCAGGCGTTATTGCGCTAAAAATAGCGCCTGCAAACCGCCCCTAAACAGCCTCCGCTGTTTGTTCAGTGTGAAAGCCCCGAGGGCTTTCACACTGAAGCGGTGCGCTGGCAGAAGAAAAAAACTCCTGCAAGCCGCATCTTTGGAGCGGTGAAGGAGCGGTGTATTCACTGCTCCTAAACCGCTTCTTCCCATTGAAATCAATGGGACAGCGCAGCTATACCGTGGCAATACCGCGGCTATAGCCGCGCTGTACGAGTGGTTTTAACCCTTTTTCGGCCGCCAGCGGGGGGTTAAAACCGCACTGCTAGCGGCCGAATACCGCTGTAAAACAGCGCTAAAAACAGCGCTGTTTTACCGCCGACGCCCCCTACCGCCCCAGTGGGCGGGGCTCTTTGCAGGAGCTCGTTGGGCGGAGTCGTGATGTCACAAGACTCCCCGCCCACCTCTACACCACTCCTACTCTTCAGTCACACTGATCATGCCCCGTGATGAGTAACATCCAGTCAAAACTCAGGAAAGGCACCACATGACTTCAGCATGCCCAATCAGGCTGAGGTGTGTAGCAGCCAATACGGGGAGAGCTGGAGAAGAAAGGAGGGGGGGATGTGAAGCTGGAATTGTAACAATCTGTCACTCTCTCATGTAGTTCATGAGATAAAGAAAGCAGATGTCAGTCACAGCAGTGGGGGATGTGGCACACAAACTTATCTGTGTGTAGTTTTTTATCTTACTAAAAAAAAAAAATTAAAAAAAAAAAAAAAAAAAAAAAAAAAAAAAAGGGACAAGAGGATTACTCAGAGCTGGATTAACTCTTCGTGAGACAAGACTGGGCACAGATGACTTGACATCCTCTACAGTACTAGGTAGAAGTCTTCATTACATTTTTTCCCCATGTTTACATCCATTTTAAAGTGTAACTAAAGGCAGAACTTTTTTTTTTTTTTTTTTTAGTTTTGGATAGAGTGGAGAGGGATTAGAACCCCTGTTATTTGTTATTGCTGTCTGTGGACACATGAAGATTCACCCTCTCTATCTCTCCTGTTTACCATTATCATTGAAAGTAAAAGTAAAAGAAAATCCCACATTTTGGGTTGTCCCCAGAAAAATAGAGGGGAAATCTTCCAATGGGGACACTACGTCTGGTGACCTATGGGTCCCCATGAAATTTCCTTATTTTGCAGGAGTTTCCTCTAACTTCCTGTCTGGCAATGGGACAGGAAGTGAAGGGAAATCTCTGCAATGGGATACAGATAATGGAAAAACACAACTCCCTTGTTTTATCTGAAATAAAAATAAAAATTCTCCCCTATAGTTCTACTTTAATGCATTCTATGCATTAAGATAAAAAAAACCCTTCTGTGTGCAGCAGCCCCCCCTCAGCCCCATCTTGATCCAGCGATGTTTCACAGGAGCCTCGGCTGTCCGGAACGCTCCCTCCTGATTGGCTCAGACACAGCAGCGGGTGCCATTGGCTCCTGCTGCTATCAAAGTCAGTGACCCAATGAGGAGAGAGAGGGGGCGGGGTCGAGCTGCAGCTCTGTGTCTGAATGGAGCCTCTTAGCTTGGCTGCCCCTATAGCAAGCTGCTTGCTGTAGGGGCACTCGGCTGGAGGCAGGAGCGCCGGCGAGGGACCCGAGAAGAGGAGGATCTGGGCTGCTCTGTGCAAAACCAACTGTACAGAGGAGGCAAGTATAACATGTTGGTTATAACAAGACTAATTAATATCGCTTTAAGGGTAAAAAAAATAAAAGCAAAAGGCTAAAAAAGAAAAAACCTCTAGAACATGCACACACAAGGAAAGAGTCACTCCAGTCAAAATGAATGATGCAGCTTTGAAACAAAAACATGAAACCCAGCATGGCTCCCCAGGGCCCAATTATCTCATTAAGTCATTGCAGTAATACACTAAAACTCCTTGCTCCCTTTTTAAGGTAATCTGGTGATTTGTGTGACTGGAGAGGAATTAATGAACACTCCTACTGCAGGCTCCCTGCTGCCTGTCACATAAAACAAAAAGGTAGCTGGAATAAATTTATTAGAGCTACTTTATTACGGCCATCTAACAGATTCTAAGAAAAATATCTGGCTTTACCACAGTGGAGACAATTAGTAACTCACTGAATGATTTTACTTCATGCCTGGGATTTCTCTGTAAAGGGTTGGTTCATAATATAAACAGGTATTTGGTGTGTGGTGTTGGAAGGTTGTTCAGCTCAAGTGTAAGGCTCACCAGTACACATAAGATATGATGTTTTAAAGGCATTGTAAAGGTATTTTTTGTTTAAAAAAATGTCTATATTTACCTGCTTTATGCAATGGAATTGAACAGAGCGTCTGCGCACCTTTTCTTTTGCGTTCCTGGCCCCTCCTCTCTGTCCAGTGCCCCCATGGATAGCCCTTCCCATAGGGGCACACCTGTGTGCTCAACACCTGAGTCCCTCTGCTGCATCCATTGACACAGACAGCGGGACTCGGCCCTGCCCCCGTGTCACTAGCTTTGATTGACATCACTGGTAGCCAATGGCTCCCGGTGTCCCAGCAAAGCCAGCGGGACCTGGAAGTGAGGGGAGAGAGGAGCTGCAGATGTGCATAACGCTGGATCAAATGAGGGCTCAGGTAAGTAAAAGGAGGAGGGGGGTGCTGACACCTAAACATTTTTACCTTCATCACCATCAGCATGAAATAAAGTAATTTTCAGCTATCTGGCTCTCTTTAGCAGCGTCACTGCTCAGGCCATGTGCTCCGGCCCTCCTGGGAACCCAGTCTCCTCTGATTGTAATAAGCATCCTGGAGCCCAGCAGCCTGCCAAGTTGAGAATACTGGGTGACCTAAAACCCTTTTAATGACGTGACAGAGCACAGAACTGTCACAGGTGGCTTGGAGGTCTGACTGAATCACACACCGACATCCTAGATTTCTCAGGGTTTCCTCGGGGGGGGGGGGGGGGGGGGGACATTTCTTTACTTAAACTTCTGGCTCTGCTCAACCTTGGCCTGACCTAAAGATGCGCCAAAGGAGGCTTCTAATGTGAGCCAACCAGGAGTTCCTGTTGTGAATAAGGTCACCCATCATTGTTAGGAAACTAGACAGGGGCCACCCTGCAGCAAGTAACTTTCAGGGAGAGCTGAAAATGGACAAGGGACCCTTTACAGCCAGTAACACAGAGGGATGGAAGCAGACAGGGGACTCCGTGCAGCCAGTCACTACAGCAGAGAAGCAGACAAGGGAACCCTTACAGCCAATTACTACCATAGAGAGGTGGAAGCAGACAAGGGACCCCTTACAGCCAATTACTACCATAGAGAGGTGGAAGCAGACAAGGGATGCCTTACAGCCAATTACTACCATAGAGAGGTGGAAGCATACAGGGGACTCCGTGATGCCAGGCACTACAGCAGAGAAGCAGATAAGGGACCCCTTACAGCACAGGTGCCCAACATGCGGTCCTCCATCCGTTGCAGAACTTCCCATGAGACATTGCAAAGCAAATAGTTACAAGCATGACTCCCAAAGGCAGAGGCATGATGGGAGTTGTAGTTCGGCAACAGTTGGAGGGCCACAGGTTGGGCACCCATGCCTTACAGCCAATTACTACAACGGAGAGATGGAAGCAGACAAGGGACACCGTGCAGCCAGTCACTACCACAGAGAAGCAGACAAGGGACTCCTTACTGCCAATTATGTGGCTGGGAGGGGTAGGTCTGCACTCAGGAAGGCTCGGGTGTAGTCTGTCTCTTATGGAGATGGGGGATTCGGGCGTATTGCAAAAGCATTACAGGCCAGGCCATGAGTTCCCTGTGAGGCTGAATCCCTGGAGGGTCCTGGGAGAGGTGTACCTAAGGAGGAGGTGACTATAGAGAGCACAGTCCTAGGAGTACCAATGAACCTGGGGTGGAGGCGAGACCAGAGGGAAAATTGCTGCCAAGGAACTGCATATGCGTTCACATGTGACTACTGCGGACTGTCCACTAAATAGGATTGACTATGTAATGTCAAGTGACTCCGGAATGTATGTCGATGTGACTGTCATGTCATTTCCAGAATTCCATCAGTAAAGTGCAGAAAGTGGAAGGAATTTCCATTAGGGATGCAAAAGGTCAATAGCTGGGAATGCCATGCAGAAGTCTTTGGCATAAAGTGGGCCAAGAGATGGCGGAGGGTTCGGCCTCAGGAGCAAGGATAATATTCTAGTAAAAGGGACAGGAGCAGAGTGCGCTCTTGGTGCCAATTCTAGCCAATAGCAAAGCTTCTCTTACAACCTATTTCATGCCAGACTGCACAGAGAAAGGACTAAAATCTCCAACTGTGCAAATACAATCTGCCATGCCAAGCAGTGCAGAAAAATACATCACTGGAATGTCAGAAGCAACAGGCGTCTCTGGGATAAATAAGAACAAAGAGAGAAATAGAGACCCAACTGTGAAAACAAACAGGGAAAAAAAAAAAAAAAAAACATACAGGGATGAGGTGACAAGTGTGCTGTAATAAGGATGCACAGGGCAATCCAGGAGTGGTGGAGACACAGCATGACACTCAGTACACCTATAAATTCTGACACTGACCCCTCCACCCACATGCAGAAAGGCACTGCAACATATGTCAGCACACTGCAAGTACATGTCCCTGTGCAGTCTGTGTCCACTGAATTGTATGGCAATGCAATGTCTGAACTGCTTCCCGTGTTCACCAAAAAGATTCAAGTAGGATTCCAGCTTAAAACTTCCTTAGTCTTACCAGTCTCCCTCACAATATCAGAGACGGAATCCCTACTGCAGGAGAAAACTCTGGTGAAACCTCTCTACACTATAAAAAGGCCCTCCAACCCACTATACATAAAAGGTCTTAACAGGCCGTTGTCCTGCCGGCACGAGGAGGTGCCGGAGCTGGATTCAGCGGACTAGGAGGATATCGGGAAATACCTTATGGAACACCTGGTTTCGGCCAGGGACAGGTTAATTTAATTTAAAACTCTTAATTGAGCTTACTTCACTCCCCAAAGGGGATACAAGATCTTTCCCTTACACCCAGTGGTATATTTTGGTTTTGTGCTGCCCTAGGCAAGACTAAAAATCAGTTCGTTTTTTTTCTCTGGGATTTTTAGTCTTGCCTAGGGCAGCACAAAACCAAAATACACCACTGGGTGTAAGGGAAAGATCTTGTATCCCCTTTGGGGAGTGAAGTAAGCTCAATTAAGAGTTTTAAATTGAATTAACCTGTCCCTGGCCGAATCCAGGTGTTCCATAAGGTATTCCCTGGTATCCTCCCAGTCCACTGAATCCAGCTCCGGCACCTCCCCGCGCCAGCAGGACAAAGGCTTGTTAAGACACCCCCCCAATCTAAATTTGTCCCATCTCAGCCACTTTAAAAATGTGCACGCCCATGCAACAGCGACAAACGATGAAAATTTTACAGGTTACCACTTTAGATTTACAGGCGGCTTGGAGCTAGAAATACTGCCCATGATCTGATGTTATACCTCACATGTGTGCGACGAACGCTTTTGCCTTTGTGTGCAGGCTTTTTACACTGTTGCTTTCATTTTTTCTTATTGCCGTCACAAGAAATGTAAACATCCTTGTGACAGGTACTCTTTATGGAGAGATCTGGGGTCTAAAAGACCCCAAATCCCTCCACCGCACTTAAAAGCATTCAAAACACCAAGATCTGTGTCTTTGAATGCTTTACATTTTTAAAAACTGGCACCAATGGTTTTCAAGTAAACTGGAAGTGATGTCATGTCATCCAATTCAGTTGACTGTTACCAACAGCTAATCAAAGCCAATCCGAGCTTTGCTTGGCTATCCGGCAGAAGCGCCAGCTGGTCGCTCGGGTCTCCCGGTGGGGACATCCCCTCCTGCTGCTTGTAATAGCAGTCGAGCAGCTAGTTAGCCACTCCGATTGCTATTACAAGAGAGCCGACCGCCAGCTCTAAAAAACAATACCAGGGTGATGCCTGCAGCTGTCATCCAGGTACAGGCCCCCCCTCTCCGAAAAATGCCACCCAAGGGAAACGCCTTGTTTGCCTCACGGTAGAAACGCCCCTGGTTACACCCATGCAAATGCTGACGTGGTTTGGAAGACCCTGCTACACTCCTATATGTGTTCTGGGATTCTCTGGTTATTAGGCTTTGAGTGAAACTGGAATCTCTCACTGTATTTGTTCGGTTACAACCATCTCAGTACCCTTATCTATTGAATTTTTGCGTCCTTAATTTAATTTTTACATAATGTTATACTCTTTGTAACATAGTACAAATACACCTATGAGTCTAGAGGATGTCCCAACAAATTCTCTAAGGACATCTGGACGGAGTCCAAGGACACTGTCACCTCTACGGCATTGTCCCAATAGTGAACACTGATCTGCTTCTTATTACTTGATATAGGTTATTCTATTGTGCTATGGGAACACGTTCTCCTAACAACTACTCAGTGCCTACCAGCAGAACTAAGTAAGGTTACCTTTGAAATTGGTTGCCAACCACTTAAAGTGGTTATAAACCGACAATAAAAAAAACCTGCAAGACAAAGGCATAATGAGCTAGCATACTAGCTCATTATGTTATACTCACCTTAGAGTGAAGCCCCTGTAGCGGTCCCTGTATACTACTCCAGCCGGCAACATCGCTCATCGAGTATTGACTGCCAAGCCCTGGTCAACCCCCTCCTGTAGGAAGTCCAGGACTGCCGATATTGTTTGGAGAGTGCCTTCTCTAGCTTGTGTCCAAGAGAAGACCTTCCAAACTTTAGCATAAATCTGCCTGGTGACAGGCTTCCTACTTTGTAGGAGGGTATCAATCACCTTCTCCGAACAGCCCCTACTCCTGAGGATATCCCTCTCAAGCACCAGCCCGTGAGGGAAAGAAATCCTGGGTCGGGATGCAGAACTGGCCCCTGACAGAGGAGATTGAGTCTAGACAGGAGATGCAGTGGAGGAGCGACTGACCACCTCACCAAGGTGGGGAACCATGCCCTCCTTGGCCACCAAAGTGCGATTATAATGAGACAACAGTCTGTTTGAGACAACTTCTGTAACACCCGGGCAATGAGTACCAAGGGAGGAACGGCGTATGCCCGGTTGAACCTCTAGCTCTGGGCTAAGGCGTCCACCCCCTGGGCACCTTGTTCCCTGGGGAGAGAGAAGAACTTCTGGACCTTCCTGTTCTTTCTGCAAGCAAACAGATCAATCTCTGGTCTGCCAAAATGTTTGCTTACCAGCGAAAACACCTCGCTGTTCAGCTCCCACCCTCCCTGATGAATGGGCCGCCTGCTGTGGAAGTCCTCCTGTATATTGAGGGTCCCTCTTATATGAACCGCTGAAATAGAGGAGGTTCTCCTCCCTGTCTCCCTCAGGATCTCCTGGGTTAAACTCATTAACCTTCGGGACCTTGTTCCTCCCTGGTGGTTTAAGTAGGACACTGCCACCGCATTGTCTGAGAAGACCTGTACTTGTCTCCCCTGGATCTGGTCCCCAAAAACCTCTAAGGCTTTTCCAACCGCCAGGAGTTCCCTGAAATTGGGGGAGGCCCTGCTCTGACTTTGGTCCCAAGGACCCTGGGCGCAGAGATCTCCTAAGTGAGCTCCCCATCCCTAGGCACTCGCGTCGGTTGTCACGCTCAACAGATGCTGTTAAGCCCATGACCAACCCCCCGACAGGTTGCTCGGACTGAGCCACCAGTCTAGGGAGTCCCTTACCTCCCCTGGGTGAGAAACCCTTACATCCAGGGATTCCCTTTTCCCTTCCCAGGAGGAGAGAAGGAATCCCTGGAGAGCCTGAGAATGGAGTTTGGCCCAGGACACTGCTGGGATGCAAGAAGTCATTACCCCCAGAATTCTCATGATAGACCTCAAAGAGACCCTTTCGGGTTCGAGGAGAGTGGGCACTGTCCCCCGCACCCTTATGATCTTCTCCTGGGGAAGGAAAATCTTTTGAGCTACCGAGTCCACTAGGTACCCTAAGTACACCTTGGACTGCGAGGGGTCCAGTGAGGGCTTCTCCCGGCTGATCATCCAACCTAGGGATTCTAGGGTGGCTATCACCTTGTCCCGGTCTGACTGGAGCTGTTGTAGGTCCGGATTGTAAATAAGCATATCGTCCAAATAAGGGATCAAGGCTACTCCCTGGAGGTGAAGGAATGAAATAACCTTGGCGAGAACCTTCGTAAAGATTCTCGGACTGGCCGCAAGGCCGAAGGGGAGTGCCCTGAATTGCCAGTGTTGGACACTGCCCCGACTGCATCGCGAACCGAAGGAACTTTTGTGTTTCTGGGCAATGGGGACATGGAGATACGCATTCTTCAAATCTAGCGTGACCATGAAGACCCCTGCTTGCAGATGCCTCCTGAGCGTGTAAATGCTTTCCATACGGAACTTCTTGTACTGCAACTGTTCAGTTTCCGTAAGTTTATAATCAGTCGAAATTTGCCTGAGGGTTTCAGAACCACAAATATGTGGGTATAAAACCCCCTGCCGACCTGATTTGCTGGAACAGGGATGACAGCTGGAACAGCTCTCGGACACTCTCCAACAGTCCCCTTGCCTTTTGTGGGTCCTTGGGGAGAAAAGTGAGCACAAAAAAGTCAGAGGAGGGATGGACAGGAATTCTAATCTGTAACCCTTCTTTACAGGGTTTAAAATGTATGGGCTCTGAGTGATCTTCTCCCATTGCGGGAGAAACCACGAGAGCCTTCCACCAACCTTTAGGCTGGCGTCATTTTGTTTCTTTATTGGAAGGTCCTGGCCCGGAAAAAAGGATTCCACCTTTTTGTTTGCCCTTCCCGAACCCCCACTTCTTACCCGTCTCCTTCATACCCCTAAAACAGTCTTTTGAAGGGGGGGCCTCGAATTTTTTTTTTAGCATTATCCTTTTTAGGTTTGGTTTGGAAATTTTTTCCCTTCTCCATCGACTGGGAAAGAACTTGTTCCAAAGCGGTTCCGAAGAGCAGTGAGCCCTCAAAAGGTATACCGCAAAGACGTGACTTGGAGGTATGATCTCCATCCCACGTCTTCACTCAAAGAGCTCTCCTAGCAGAGTTCAAGAAAGCTGCAGACTTAGCGGTTGTTCTTACCGTCTCTACTGCTGCGTCTGCCAGATAGGCTACCGCTTTTCCGATCACTTCCAGGGAGTCCAATACCTCTTTCGATTTTGATCCACGCGAAACATGGTCTACCAATCTACAGACCCATGCGTCAATATTTCTGGCAACACAGGCGGAAGCCAATGCAGACCCCATAGCTGCTGCATTGGCGTCCCAGGCCCTGCGCAGCAGGTTTTCTGATCTACTATCCATTTGATCCCGGAATCTTCAAAGGAGAGGTCCGAGCGCTTGGATACTTGAGCTAGGGAAGCATCCAGCCGCGGTACCTTAAAAAAAGTATCCTTTTCCTCCTCTGTGAAGGGGCATCTACGCTTCCACGTCTTAAGCCTAAGTACCTTCCACTCAGGTTCCTTCCACTCTCTCAGGATTATGTCCTTGAGAGATTGGTGGACAGGAAAGGACTTAGTCTGAGTGAGGTCTGCCCAACCCCCTATACAATCTATCCTGAGCTGATACCTGCGAGGATGGCTGTTGAATATCCTCAGATGCACAAATTGCTCTGAGGAGGCCCTCCATGTCATCAGCAGAGAACAGGTGCCTTCCAGGCCTAGCTTCTTCACTCTGACTATCCTGGTCCAAATCTTCACCATCCTCAGGAGACCTCTGCGCTGAGGCCCCTGCTTCCTCCTCATCAGAGTAGCAAGGTACAGATGTTCCTTTGAACCCCCCCGGTGTTAATTGTTGAGGTTCCCTCCTGAGAGCAGGAATTCTCCCTATGGGAGGGGGCCTCCATCTGCCGACTGGACCGAACTGTAGCTTTAATCGACTGGAGAGTTGCTAACATTTCACATTGCAGAGCAAGGCACTCTTTCATGGCTTGTGCCAATTCCTTGCCCGCCAATTTATAAATGCATTTAAAGCAAAAGGACCTGGTGTGGTCCTGAGGGAGTTTCTCATTGCAGTATCCACAACGTTTTGACCGAGAGGGGCCCTTGGACTTGGATCTACCGGCAGACCCCTGGGCAGGGCATTGTTTCTGTCGAAACATACAAATAATTCCCTATTAGCCCCTCTAAGGTGTACTGTGGGGGGGGGGGGGGGGATACCCTTTACCCCCACAACCGCCAGGTAGACTTACCCCTAGTGGTCAGCTCAGGCGCCATGGCCATACTTGGCCCATCCTCCTTCTCCATCAGTCCAGGCTTCCATGTGAAGGTAGGTGACTGTGAAGGACACTGGACCCCCGCCCCGTTGCACTCAGCGCTCGATTTAACAGCACCGATTGCCAGCATTTTGCCAGAGCCTCCATCACCGGAAATGACACCGTGCGAGCGCTCCGCCCCAGTGCCAGGCATCCAGACCTGCGCAATAGCGCCGGCAGACGCTGAAGTGGCCATGCTAAGACCGCCGCACAGTCCGTCCTCCAGTAGCTTCTGGCCCGCCCCCCAGGCAGAAGAGGTGTGCAGATATACTCCTCCATCCCATCCACCCTGTCATGTAGGAGGAGAGAGTGGGAATGTGGCCCCTGGAGTTCCAAACACACCACTGTGTCTAGGGGCCTCCAGCTCCTGCTCCCCCTGAGCACCATGGGACCAACAGCCCCCCTGGGAAAGGCAAAGCCTCTACCAGACCCTGCATCCAACACTGGTCTGCCTAGGGTCTGATGTCCCGGGGGGGGGGGGGGGGTGGCTGAACCGCAGCGCTCCCAAAATGCCCTGCCCATTGAAATGAATGAAAAGCAGTTAAAAGAGCCCTACTAGCGGACGAAAAGTTCCGCTTAAACAGCGGTGCTAAAACCAGCGTTGCTTTAGCACTAACGTGGTGGCCGTGGCTCAGTGTGAAGGGGCTCTATTGCATTTATGTGGTTTTTGTTTTTTTCCAATTCACTGATCTGAATGCAGCCCATTGTTTTCAATTAAAACTGATCTAGACACGTAAACACACAAAAGAAAACGATGGGTGTTCTGGGTGAGTAGTCTACGTGTCACGCGTCCCCCTGAATAGTAGATTATAGTACAGGTATAGACAGGGTTTGTTCATACACACAAACGGGCCACTTATTCCATCTCCAGTAAGGATGAGCTCCGGCGTGTAGCCCACGTGCAGAGCCCGCCAGGAAGTCGGCACTGCGCTAATCACAGGCAGTGGGACATTTTCCGGATGGGCGGCTGCAGAGATCGGGAAATGTCTCACTGCCTGTGATTAGCGCAGCGCGGTCTTCCTGGCGGGCTCTGCACGTGGGCTGTGCGAACACACGCCAGAGCTCATCCTTAGTCTCCAGGTGCCATTAGGACGCATCACCTGCACGCTCACAGCCACTTATCCTAATGTGTCCTGTCCTGGGTGCGGGTAAGGGGCCCCGGAGCGCACCCTGTCTGCATTTGGAGAGTGGAGGTCGCTCACCTAAGTCACATTAGGAAGAGCGTCAGTGTGTGCCCAGTCACATCACACACACCGCCGCTCATCCTAATGTGTCTGGGGTGCGGGTGGGCAGCCCGGAGCGCACCCTATCTGCATTTGGGGGAAGGGGAGGTCGCTCACCCCCCGCTCACATTAGGACGAGCATCAGAGTGTGCGCAGGCTATACGTGCCCATTCAAGTCTATCGCATGCACACACCGCCGCTCATTCTGATGTGACCGAAGTCTAGAGATGGCGGAATAACCACTATGCGGGCTTCAGTGCCCCCCTGGTCCAGACCTTACACCCCATTCACACCTAGCACCCCGTAAAATGAACATTTTGGCAGATTTCCCCCCCCCCCCCCCATATGTGCCAAGGAAGCGCCCGTGTTTGGGGCGCCATTAATAAGAGCGGCTTGTGGTTTTTACACATTCATAGAACGCAAAAGACAATATTGCGCCCTCATACGGACGTTTTTTGCGCAGGAACTTTCTACTGAGATGATATTAAAGGAGACCAGGAAATATACACACACACAGTATAAGAGAGATTATATATATATATATATATATATATATATATACATATACACACACACACACTATAAGAGATATACACACACGGCACATACATATAGTATAAGAGATATATACACACACACAGGGCACATACATACATATATTATACGCACACATTGTATAAGAAACATACACACACCCACATTGTATAAGAGATATATACGCACACGGCACATACATACATACATACATATTTTATACACCCACATTGTATAAGAGATGTAAGTTGCAGCAATGGACACAATAACACCACACAGATATAAACCACCCGGGTCCCGGTCCCACACCCCTCCCTGGGGCCCCTGGAAGGTCCCAGTCCCGGGGCCCCTGGAAAGCCCCAGTCCCGGGGCCCCCATTACCTCAGAGTCTCCTCAGCTCTCGGCTCGCTTTACACAACACACTGCGGGCTTCCAGGCCTACCACGTCACCGCACTCCCTGTATCGCGCGCTCCCATTGGCCCTCTCGCTCCCTCATCACGGTATCCCGAGCCGCGATTGGCCGAGGAGGACGGCAATCAATGGCGGCCATGTTGGTGTAGGCCGGGGAGAGGCGCCGCGTTTGCTGTGTCACCGATGTTTGTCCATTGAGAGTGGCGGTTTGGAGGGGGAGGGGGGGCGGACAGAGGGTTGAATACGGGCACACAGGGGATCATTGTGTCCTGACATCCTGGAGCCGCCATTGGGGCCGGGCCGTTTTATCCCTTTAAGCTGTATGGATGGCCACATCCCAGCATGAGAGCCCAGGCCTAGCTGCTGGCCCCTGTATGTATGGAAGCAGTGGGGGGCCACAGGGGTCCGGAGCCGTGGACGACGCTCCCCAAACGCAGCCGCCCGGCATCAACTGTGCGCCGACGGCGTCCGCCGCCGAGCACCTGACGTCCAGAAACGGCGGCGTCGAGGCGCAGCCAACCGGCAGCCACCACGAAGCCACTTCTAGTCCACAGGGGGCGGATGAACCGCGCCTGTCCGGCCGAGGGATGAAATCGTCTCGGCTCATCGTGGACACCGACCTCCTCATCAGCGAGGTGAAGAAACGCCCGTCCGTGTACGACCAGCAGGAGGACGACTACAGCGACCGCACCAAGAAACAGAAGTGCTGGGAGGAGATCTGCGCCGTCCTGGTGCCGGGCTGGGAGGAGTGCACCCAGCTGGAGAAGTGCCGCAAGGGTAAAAAAAAACAAAAAAAAAGGAAAAGAATATGTTGCGTTACCACGCCAATGAATAATACCCATAAAAATATTCACTGTAAAAGTCTTCACCTTTTTCCGCAAACGAGACCAAAAAACCCGCGCCACCCCCCCCCATTGAAGCTGGCGGCCTACAAGACATTGGGAGATGGTCGAATCCTGCCATAAAATACGAAGGGTCTTCAAAATGTTTCCACACCTACCATACCTTAGTTAAAAAAAACAAAAAAAAGTGCAGAAACTTTTTGAAGAACCCTTGTATATCCAAAGCCAAAACTTTTTAATTTTTTCTTTTGGATGGGGCCGTAAGAGTTCAAACTTGTTGGGGGAGACTTCCCTTCACGTCCTGTATCGTAAGACCCAACAGGAAGTGAGAGGAAAATATCTCGAGAGCAAAGAAAATCCTCCTATGGGTGACACCAGCCTTTGGAGGAACTCAACATTTTGGATGCTCCCCTCGCTTTCAGTCCCCGTGAGTCAGGAGTAGATCTCCCAAATGGGACACGGACGCAATGAAAATGTGACGGCGGTCTAACCCGTCCCTATCTAAAATAAAGAAAAATGTGGCTTTGGATACATTATACTGGAAAATCGAATACTTGCCTTTTCGTGATATTCCTTTCCTGGGGCCTCCATGGTGGCATACACCATATGTTTTCCGCCATGGAAGTACCAGGAAAACGAAAGATTGAATTCCCACCTTACTGTAGTTTTCTTTTCCTGAGGGCCTATCCATGGAAGAATACACCATACATATAACGCTATGGAGGCACCAGGAAAACGCAAGATTGAATACTTACCTTTCTGTTCATTTCTTTTCCTGGTGTCTATCATGGAAGAATACACCATAAGCATGCAGTCACGGAGGCACCAGGAAAACCATACATCTTTAGGCCAGAGATGACCAGATGAAGGAGTACTAGCACTTGTGACCATCTGACTGGACTGATGATGCCAGCGGGCACCTGTAGGGGTATTGCACCCTGAGCCTATGAAGTATTTTCTTCTTTTGTTCCTACCAACAATTGCTTTTTAGCTGTATTTTGCAAAAAACTGTCTACTCAAGATTGGGGCCACCAGTTCTGGGATCTTCTGGATTGGGGAGTACTTGCTGTGCTGTTTAGGGTCTGCATGTTCCATGATTCTTCACTCCCAGCCCATGATGCACATGCATGCTTGCCCTCTCTAATAGCACCAGGTGACCTCCAGTGCTGGGACATCCCATCCTGTGATTATTCATGCCCAACTCAAAATGTGGAAGCGTCTCTGCTCTAATGGCATGAGGTGGCTTCCTGTGCTGGGACTCCATATCCCATGGTTTTTAGTGCCCAATCCATATTGTGCTTATGTGTCTGCTTTATCAGCGTCAGATGAGCCTATGTCAGTGATGGCGAACCTTGGCACCCCAGATGTTTTGGAACTACATTTCCCATGATGCTCAACTACACTGCAGAGTGCATGAGCATCATGGGAAATGTAGTTCCAAAACATCTGGGGTGCCAAGGTTCGCCATGACTGGCTGCTATAATGCATGTGTCCCCACTCTGACAGCAGGTGACCTCCTGTTTCAGGAATGCATGCCCCATGATTCCTCACACTCAGCCCATAGTGCATGTGTCCCCACTCCAATGATAGCTGGTGACCTCCTGCCTCAGGAATGCATGCCCCACGATTCCTCACACCTAGCCCATAATGCACGTGTGTGCCTGCTCTAATAGCATCAGATGACACCTGCTTTGGGACTATATGTTCCATGATTCCTCACACCCAGCCCATAATGTATGTGTCCCCACTGATATGGCAGCAGGTGATCTTCTGCGTCAGCAATGCATGCCCCATGATTCCTCATTTGAAGCCCATAATGCGTATGTGTGCCTGTTCTAATAGCACCAGATGACACCTGCTTTGGGACTATATGTCCCATGATTCCTCACAGGCAGCCCATGATGCTCATGAGTGCCAGTTTTAACAGCAGTATGGGACCTTCTGCAGCAGCACTACATATCCCATGATTCCTTGTACCTAACCTATAACACGCAAGTGTCCCCACTCTTGTGGCATCAGGTGACCACCTGCATCAGGAATGCATGGCCCCATGATTCTGCAGTCTATAAAAAACATGCGTGCCCACTTTAATAGAGCTTCTGCTGGTCCTTCTTCTCGAACTTCGAAGTCCCATCCGGGGATGCACACGGCGTAGCCATCCTACAGGCAGAAATACCAGGGCCTAGAAATTGTTGTAGGATTGTGCTGCAGACAAACAGGACAGCACCAGTAGAAGTAGATGAGGTATGGTACTACATACACAATTTGTTTTATTAATACATTAAGATTTGCCCACAACTAGGAAGAAAGCTTGGGTCCAGATTGTGTTTATGCTGCTGATCTATCACTCTACTTCTTATATGTTTTAATGAATTTTGGTTTTACATTACAGCCAAAGAGATCCAGACACGATGGAGGTCCCTGAAAGATTGCTTCCGGAGGGAGCTGCACCTACAGAAGAAAGAATCCCGGGGTGGCTCTTCTCCTGCTAAAAGAAAACGCTATATGTTCTATGATCAGCTAACCTTCCTGGAACCCATGTTGATGCGAAGATCGTAAGTCACTCATTGAAAGGGCAACTTTCAGATAGGCTACTGTAAGGCTGTGCAGGGGAATCGTATCAGGCAATAGTATTTATTGGCTGCTGTCTTCCTTAATGCCAGGAGAGGTTTGTATGCCTGAATGGAAGGTGCATGGTAGACATCCTTGGCACTCCATCAGAGGGAGTCATGGAAACATATTGGTATTACTTTGTCAGAAGTATTATATATTTCAGCAGAGAAAACCACCCCTTGTGCAGTGCACAGGTGCCTATACAGTATAAAGCACTTGGAAGTAGGATTCTGACCCATGCCAATCGCCTCTAAATGACCGATCTGGTAGCTGGCACCGAGTGTGCTGTATCTCGCCATTTTTCTTTTGTTGCCTGTTCTGGTTGATTCCCACCAACTGTATGACTGGTTAGGCCTCCAGCAGAATGCAACCCCAGCAACATGAACTTTGGGTTCTCTTCTGCCCCCATGTGATACTGGTGATGTGCATTGAGTCATTCAGTGCAATATAAGTTGTCTGCCTAGATTAGTAGTGGTCAACTTTCTTGATATGGGCCTCAAGTGAGGCCCTCAACATCACCAAGGTCTGCATGGAAAAATTCAGTGAATTTTAAGAGTCAGAGACTGCAGACACACAGCAGGATATGGTCAAAGACTAATAGCATGATACAGGATACATGATACAGAGACTGTAGACATGATACAAGAGATGGTCAGAGACTGCAGACATGATACAATAGATGGTCAGACTGCAGACATGATACAATAGATGGTCAGAGACTGTAGACAGGAGATGGTCAGAGACTGCAGACATACTACAGGAGATTCCTAGAGACTGCAGACAGGATACAAGAGATGAGCAGAGACTGATGACATACAAGAGATAGTCAAGTGGCCACAAACTGCTGCAGGTGACTGTAAGAGACTGTGAACATACTATAGGAGTTGTTGGAGACTGGGGGCATATTACATGAGACAGCTAGGAAGCACTATTATAATAGGCAACAGGGAAACAAATTGGTGTCTGTAGAGGCCTAGGTCATCATATAAGTGGCCAACATGAGTAACACCCACTGTGCACCCTTTTTTTTTTTTTTTTTTACACCCTTATGTACAGGGCGTAGAAGTGCCTGCTGGTTTTTGGTTTTGTATGAGAACTACTGTTTATTTCATTGCTCATGCTTACTAAGTGATTGAAACATCTTGTTGATATGAGTAGGGGTCCCAGGCAAATAAAGCTCACCATACATGTTACATTCCGACCTTTAGACCCCTCAACTTCAGAATTTTAGATAAATCCCCATATTGCATCCAAATCTAAACTATTCAATCAATCTAACCAATCAGGCAGGTGCTTGCATTACATAATTGTTGGTGGATCTAAAGACGATTATACCATCAGATTGTAAGCTTGCAAGAAATGTAAGCTATAGAAACAAAATGCAGCATGTTCTTTAATTGTTTTCTTTCTCTTGATCCTTAGCACTTCTGGAAAAGCCTCAGACACAGCAGAGAGCCCCAAGTCGGAAGGCAGCGACTCTGAGCCACCCCAGAGCCCTCTACCAGAACGTATTCCACAAGTATCAGACACGCCGCGACCCAAGAAGACCAAAGGAGGGGCTAAAGGTTTGGGGGATTTCGAAAGCCAAATCATAGACATGGTTGATTGTCTTAAGAAAAGAAGAGACAACGAGGCTGACGAAGATTACAATTTTGTTCAATCTCTGATTCCGTACTTGAAGAAAGTGCCAGAACAGAAGAAGATTGACCTGCAAATAGACATGCTACGGCTGGTGAAGAGATATGTACAGCCAACATCCCATGGGGCACGTGACGGAATAGAGTGCGGTCAGCACGAATAATGTGAATGAACCTGACAGTCTGAGCCTTTTGGTGCTGACATATACATATGTGATATTTGTATATACATTTAGTACTGACAGATAAGGGGACAGCACTAACTCTCTGAATTGTGCTCCAGCATTAACACAGTGCTGTGCATGTATCAGCCCACATTACTGCTAAACTGTGAAGATCTGGGGAATTGTTCTTATAAAGATATGAAATAAACTCTATAATTATTATTGTGTTAGAGCAGAACTGTGGATACATTTTTTTTTTCTTTAAGGTTCAAGAAATGTTATAAACAGGGGGGGATGGAAAGTATTCAGACCCCCTTAAATTTTTCACTCTTTGTTATATTGCAGCCATTTGCTGCAATCATTTAAGTTAATTTTTTCCTCATTGATTTACACACAGCACCCCATATTGACAGAAAAACACAGAATTGTTGACATTTTTGCATATTTATTAAAAAAGAAAAACTTAAATATCACATGGTCCTAAGTATTCAGACCCTTTCCTGTGACACTCATATATTTAACTCAGGTGCTGTCCATTTCTTCTGATCATCCTTGAGATGGTTCTACGCCTTCATTTGAGTCCAGCTGTGTTTTATTATACTGTTCGGACTTGATTAGGAAAGCCACACACCTGTCTATATAAGACCTTACAGCTCACAGTGCATGTCAGAGCAAATGAGAATCATGAGGTCAAAGGAACTGCCTGAAGAGCTCAGAGACAGAATTGTGGCAAGGCACAGATCTGGCCAAGGTTACAAAAAATGTCTGCTGCACTTAAGGTTCCTAAGAGCACAGTGGCCTCCATAATCCTTAAATGGAAGACGTTTGGGACAACGAGAACCCTTCCTAGAGCTGGCCGTCTGGCCAAACTGAGCTATCAGGGGAGAAGAGCCTTGGTGAGAGAGATAAAGAAGAACCCAAAGATCACTGTGGCTGAGCTCCAGAGATGCAGTCAGGAGATGGGAGAAAGTTGTAGAAAGTCAACCATCACTGCAGCCCTCCACCAGTCAGGGCTTTATGGCAGAGTGGCCCGACGGAAGCCTGTCCTCAGTACAAGACACATGAAAGCCCGCATGGAGTTTGCTAAAAAGAAACACCTGAAGGACTCCAAGATGGTGAGAAATAAGATTCTCTGGTCTGATGAGACCAAGATAGAACTTTTTGGCCTTAATTCTAAGCAGTATGTGTGGAGAAAACCAGGCACTGCTCATCACCTGTCCAATACAGTCCCAACGGTGAAGCATGGTGGTGGCAGCATCATGCTGTGGGGGTGTTATTCAGCTGCAGGGACAGGACGTGACTGTTCTTGAATGGCCCAGCCAGAGCCCTGACTTAAACCCAATTGAGCATCTCTGGAGAGACCTAAAAATGGCTGTCCACCAACGTTTACCATCTAACCTGACAGAACTGGAGAGGATCTGCAAGGAGGAATGGCAGAGGATCCCCAAATCCAGGTGTTAAAAACTTGTTGCATCTTTCCCAAAAAGACTCATGGCTGTATTAGATCAAAAGGGTGCTTCTACTAAATACTGAGCAATGGGTCTGAGTACTTAGGACCATGTGATATTTCAGTTTTTCTTTTTTAATAAATGTGCAAAAATGTCAACAATTCTGTGTTTTTCTGTCAATATGGGGTGCTGTGTGTACATTAATGAGGAAAAAAAATGAACTTAAATGATTTTAGCAAATGGCTGCAATATAACAAAGAGTGAAAAATTTAAGGAGGTCTGAATACTTTCCGTCCCCACTGTATTCCATCTGTTTATTTAACTGTTTGCTAATCGTTCTGCTTTAAGTGATGGACAGAAGATTTTGAACTTTTAAAAGGACACTAATTTTTTTCACATTTTGTGTTCTTGTAGTATTATTTTAATTCCTTTGACCTGATCGGTGGCTCTCCTGGGATTCCAGGATTGGTACTTACTAGATTATTTTCAGCACTGCAAGTAGTAAGGTCCTGCACAGAGCATTTCAGGTGCTTTTTTATAACTAGCAGAATAGTGCCTGGATGGCCTTAAAGAAGTCACCTCACTACAAATGTTCTTTGTTGTCCTGCCCTACAGGGGAAGAAGTGCATGTAGCACCATGTCCCGTCTTTCTAGCTTGTCCTATTATTGAGATTTCATGGTGGACAAAAGCGGACCCCCTCCCCCCACTGCTTTTTGACCAGGCATATAGCAAGGAGATGAATATTAAACTAGCTATGATTGACAGCACTAGTTTTGGGAAACAGAAATTTTCTTGGGTCACTAGGTATGCTGGGGGAGGGGGTGTCAGTTCCCCTGTTCCTCCCCGAACTTTTTTTTAGTAGCTAGGACACAGGCAGCTGCTCCGCACAGTGTCATTGGTTGCTAGGATGCAGGGGGCCTGGCTGCACAGCATCATGTGTTTTTATTGTACAAGTGGCCTAGCTCACTGTCCCATAACAACCAATGAACCTGTGCGGCCCCACCACCTACGTTTTAGCAACCAGTGAAGCTGTGTTGCTTGTGTCCCAGCAAACAAAGCTGGAACCCTAAGTGTAGACCCAGCAAAGCTTGGATGAAAAGAGTGTCAGTAAGGCCAGGGGATTAAATACAGGGAGGAGGAAGAGAGCAGTTTTGGAGTTTAGAGGTGGGGGGGGGGGAAGCAAAATGACTATGGGAGCTTATAGTAGAGGGGGTGGAAGCTACTGGCCTTTGCTAAAACTTACCCATGGGAAGGCCCACAAATTGGGTTTTCTACTGGGGTGGAGATCACAGCCAAAAATGCAAGACGTAAAGAAGTGAGTTTCTGTCAAATGGTTTTGCATATGATTAGGTTTTTGTTTTTTTTATATGTATCACTAGATGAGGAGTTGAAGCATAACTCCACTTTTGTTGAGAAAAATAACATTCCCCTCTGGGTGATCTATGTACTTTACGAGGATTTTCACAAACTTAGTTGCAGATTCCTACCTTTGTTATTCTGACAAAATCCCTGTGTGTTTGTCTGTGTCCATTTAGGAAAGTGAATCTAATGGGCGTGGTTTCATAGTTCTCAATCATGCTGCTGCACCTGCAGGGCTCTAATGAGGAAAGCCGTTGGGCCTGCATCCCTTTAGACGTGATTTCCTATTGGGAGTATCTCAACAAAAATGAAATTTTTGTTGCAGGGGATGCCTGAAATCTGACTTGTATCTTAGACCCCTTTCACACTGAGGCAGTTTTCAGGTGTTTTAGCGCTAGAAATTGTGCATGTAAAGCGCCTGAAAACTGCCTCCTATTTATTGCAATGGATGCTTTAATACTGGGTGGTGCACTGCGGAACGTTAGAAAAAGTCCTGCAAGCAGCATCTTTGGGGCAGTTTGGGAGTGCTGTATATAGCGCTTCTAAACCGCCCCTTACCCATTGCAATGAATAGGCAGCGCTGCTGAAGCGCCGCATAACGGGAGTTTTTAACCCCCTTTTTTTGGGGTTAAAAGCACCCCGCTAGCTGCCGAAAAGTGTCGCTTAAATAGTGGATAGCGCCGCTTTGCCACAAACACACGGGCGGCCCCAGTGGCAAAGGGCTCTTAGTGCAGACTTTGGAGAAATCCAGTGAGCCAATCACAAAAAGCATGAAATTATGTTTCTGGGGGGTGGTCAGTACAGAACACCTCCAGGTTGCCATATTGCATTTTCTGAAAATTACAGAGCTGCAGATTGAAAAGGAAAGATCATTTTTAATAACATTCAATTACAATCTGACTTGTGTCGCAATTGTATACGCTATATTATTTTTTTCTTTATTTGCTTTTTTTTTTTTTTTTTCTCCGAAAGTGGAGTTACCCTTTAAACTTTTATTCCAGCTGAAACTTCCTCCACACGGGCTAGTGCACGAAGCGATGTACAGGTACTTCGATTTGCGCAGCCGTGCCACCTTGCTGCAGTAAATCTGCGGCAGGAGGTCGGCAAGTAGTTAAATATTGCAAAGTTTGTGGAAATACCCTATTAAGGCCATTCATATCTTTACGTTTTGGAGTGTTTTTTTTTTTTTTGCCTGATCTGTTTCAATTATACTCCATGGAAGCGTATCAGAGCACAAGTTGAAATGCATTACCGTACAATTTAATGCAGATAGCAATGCACTCTTCTTTGCACATCAATGCACTGACATGCGTTTTTACTCTGTAGCAGACTAGTCTTGCCATATGTGGTGAGTGAACTTAAAGTGGTGTTCCGGCCGAAATTATACTTTTTAAATAAAAATACCCCTATAATACACAAGCTTAATGTAGTCTAGTATAGTTAGTCTGTAAACTAAGGTCTGTTTTGTTAGTTTATAGCAGTAGTTTGTTATTTTATAAAATTACAGTAGGCCGTGGCCATCTTAAGTGTGGGCATCTGAAGCCAGACTGTATTTCTTCCTGGATCTTATCCTTGCAGATCTCGCACATGCTCAGTGCAGCACAAGCAGTGTAATAGGTTTCAGGTCAGGTTTCTATAGCAATGTCAGTGTCCGAGGAAGTTGCCGCCCCTTCCCAGAAGGCATTGCAAACAGGAAATGATGCGATGGGGCACGGCCAGGGAGGAGGAAGTGAAACATGAATACAGCAGATATACAGTAGGTGCTGAGAAAATGTTTTTAAAAATATCCAATTCGTTTACAGTGCACAGTTTAGTGAGGGATGCTGAAGAGTTGTAAAAGTGGGTGGAACTCCACTTTAAATACAACATGGTACCTGTTTGTCCCTCACATTTATTTTAATGCTCCAGTTTGTTTTGTTTTTTTTTTGTTCGGAATGTTTTGTACGAGGATTTGGCCTTCAGCCCAGGTTCACACTTGTGCGAACACAGACATCACATGTGATTCGCACCCGCCACGCGAGTTCAGCCATACAGTTCTATGGCTGAACTTGCATTGGATTCGCAGGAAAATAGTGTAGGGGCCTTTTTTTTGTTTTCCCTGCACTGGAATCGGATCACATGGGTGTTCTCACCCATGCAATCTGATTCCTGTGCGACTTCACAGTACGCACTGCGATCTGTGAACCAATCTGGGGGTGTCATTAATAATGTATCGACACCTGCAGCGGTTCGCAGAGGGCAGTGTGAACTGTCTGCGGGAGAGATGCGATATGGGAACCGGCGCTGTAATCGTGCTGGTTACTGCATCGCATCAGTGTGAACCCAGGCTCAGTCACATACATCGCCTGTGTACTTTGCAATTAAGAAAATGTCTATATTACTATGTAATGTTTCCTAGTACTCTGCTAAGGCATGTCACAATAAAAAAGTGTGAAAAATCTTTGTGGGGAGAAGTCGTCACTGGCCATCTCTGGGAAGCTGTCTTCTATAGTCAGTGGGTTCTTTTATACAAACCAGTACTTTTCATACATGATCTGCCTTACTTTACTGGGGAGGAAGAAGGAAATGCTTTATCAGCAACTGATGTCTTTTAGTAGATATTCTATTGCCAAGGGTAGCGTTCACATTCTTAAAGCCATAGTCCACCTTTTGGAAAAAAATTATATATATATATATATATATATATATATATGCACCAATAATGATAAAAATAAGAGTGCATTTATTATATTTTTGTATTTAGGTCTGCAGATCATTAAAACTGCAATCAGTACATCTTGGCTGCAATGCATGGCCATTGTTTACACCCAACCCTGGGTCCGTTATGGAGGCACGGGCCTAAAGGAATTGCTGAATGAACTACAGTTGCAGTGATGTCACCGCCTTGTTGCTGGCTAGCTCTGTAAGTTCATTTGCCGTTGTGGCAGTGCCACTGATGAATACCCATGAGCGAATGACATTCTGAATTCAAACAGCCACCTCCAGTAAAAAGCAATCAGTGATTAAGGTAAGGTGGGGTTCTTTATTTGTGTATAATCACATAGAAAATCAACGTTTTGGGATTACACAGGGACCCTTCTTTAGGCATGAAATGTCCTTGTGTGGTCCTGAACTGTTGTTTTCTATGTGATCATACAAAGAGCTTGTGGGTGTGATGGCAACATATTTAAAGGATAAGTTCACCTTTAAAAAATAAATGCACATCTTTTTGCAGGTAAAAAACGTTCATTTATTATTTTTTTTATTTGTAAAGCATTGCACTTGCAATCAGTAGTTTGCAGGTGCCATGCAGGGCTTCTGCATACTTGTTAGTGTATCTGTCTGCTCGTTCCTCATACGGGAAGGCTGATACACACTGACAGGAAGAGACCATGAACTACCAGAGCGCTCAACAGCCCCATGGTTGTTTATTAAGGGTTACAATCCGACAGACGCAAAGGCTGTTGGTACTTGTAGTTTCCTATTCACAGAACTCTGTGAATTAATGACGCAGGCTGGCAAAGAGCTGCTCGGCTGTGCTATTTTCAAACAATGACAGCAGGTGCCCAGAGGAGATGCTCCCTCTCTGACACTGAGGGGGGGGGGGTCTGCAGCTGCTGGAACTTATTACATGTTCCACTCTAAATGCGAGTGAAACATGTAATGTTCCAAAAGGTGAACTTATCCTTTGCCTGTTGTGCACCATGACCAGTTCAGAGTCATTGCAGCGCCCTTTTAATCACATCGAATTCTGTATAGTGTGCAAGAGAATATACCACTTGTCAGGTAAGGGAGGGTGTTGGGCAATGGTGTACAACCCTAATTCCAAAAAAGGTTGGGATGTTGTGTAAAATCTACATAACAAAATGCAATGATTTGCAAATCTCATAAGCCCATATTTTATGGCAAGTGGCAAGAATTATGCCCCATTGTTAGTGTCAGTGAGAGAAACAGTGCCCAAGGGCCATATCCAGCCTGCGGGCCACAGTTTGGGGGCCACTGCACTAATCCATTCACTGTTCAACCCTGCTGAGGACACCTCACAGTGAAAAGAGACACCTGCTGCTTGGGCTGAAAAATGTTTTTTTTTTTTAGTTTGTAAAGACAGCCAACACTTTTCGCGGGGTCTTGATTGCCTCCTTCATCAGGGCTTGGGGTTAAAAAAAAGCTGTAAATAGAACAATCTTGAATATAGACTTACTGACCCAGCTGCATGCTTATTTCAGGATAAATGACTCACTTGCTTCCTCTGTATTTCTTTTAGTACAGTTGTTTAAAGTGTTACTAAACCCAGGACCCTGCATTCACTATATCTGGTCTCACACAGAACGTGGAAATGCAATTATTTTAGTAAATATAAACTGCTAAATACCTTTTCTCATCAGCAGTACATAGCAGTCTTGCGACTTCTATCAGTTTCTAGTAAGGCCTCATGTACACTGCAGCTGGTAAACTGACGTTTAGGAGCAGTTGGGCATTTTTTTCAGCAGCCTCTGGGCTCTCCTGTATGTTATCTTATCAGTACATGTACACAGGGTCGTTTATAATCATTTCTAGGCAGTTTAGAAGCATTTTTTGAAACGCAAAAAAAATGCGTTCAGGGCGGCTGTTTAGAGGCATTTGAAACGCCAAATAAATGCCTGTAACAGCTTGTAAACACGGTAACTTGCATTTAGCCACGTTTCGTTTACAGGCGTTTTTAATGGAGTTACATTTATGACTATTTGCAATGCAAAAAAACACTTCTAAGCGCAAACACGGCATGTAAACGCGACACAACGGATGTTTTTAAACGTCAGTTAATATCCATCAAGTTAAATCATTTAGCAGAGGTCCCGTGTACCTGAGGCCTAAAGCTTGTAGGAGGAGTTTTCATTCTTCTCTGATCCTCTGTCTGGACAGTGCTGATTGGCCCTGTGCTGATCACATACATCCTCCCAAGAAAAAAAAAAAAACTCTAGCAATACACACCAAACTGAACATGTGCAGCCTGTCCCCTGGCTCTGTAAATATCAGGTTACTTTTTGGAGACAGTGGCAGAGGAGGAGGATCAAACAGCCTTTATACACAATGCAAAGGATTAACCCCTTTGGTTCCACAGTGAGTATAACAAGCATGCTTTACTCCATATACACACTGATTTTAGTGTTGTGGGTTTAGTAACACTTTAAGTGTTAGTTTCACAAAGATCTATCAATGGTCACAATATACAGTTTGACAATTAGTACCTTTTCTTTCCCCATAGGTGTCACTGCAACTAATACTTTCTGTATAATTTGAAGGGAAGCCTTGGACAGAAGCACCCATTCCCTGACTTTTGGGCAGCATGCTACTACAGTAAAACCTTGGTTTGAGAGTAACTTGGTTTGAGAGCGTTTTGCAAGACAAGCAAAATTTTTAAATGAATTTTGACTTGATATACAAGCAATGTCTTGATATAAGAGTAGCGTCATGTCACAACTGAGTAAAAAAAGAGAAGAGAGGCGCCTCTAAGTGTAGCAATATGGTTACATTTAATGACGGTACAACATTTAGCAACTCACATGGTTGATGATTAAAACAGGCACATCTAAGTATGCAGGCATCCGGGGTAAAGCTTTCCACATAGACCATCTCCTCACCACCATTAATGTCATCCCTTCCACGCTCCACGAGCGGTTCAAGCCAGACTTTCAGATCGGGGTAGTCTTCCTGGTCACGATTGCAGAATGACAGCGATGAGAGCCGGCGGTGTGGGGGGATGGTCTATGTGGACAGCTTTCCCCCCGGATGCCTGTGCCATGTGCCTATTTTAATCATCAACCATGTGAGTTGCTAAAAGTTGTACCTTCATTAAATGTAACCATATTACTACACTAAGAGGCGCCTCTCTTCTCTTTTATACTTTGTAGCTCCTGCTGGATTTTGCTTCTAATCCCCTTGTGGAGGTTTCCATTTGTGGATTGACATTTTATGGTTACGCAACCTATCACATTGCTATAATCTTTTTATATGGACTATAAATTGAAGGACCTAGGAATAAATGGTTGTGGAACAGATCATCTGAGTTTCCATTATTTTTTTATGGGGAAATTTGCTCTGATATATGAGTGCTTTGGATTACAAGCATGTTTCTGGAACAAATTATGCTCGCAATCCAAGGTTTTACTGTACTACGGGTGTGAAGTCAAAGTGAGGTGACTGTCTTAAAATACGAAAAAAGTCAGAACGACATTCTCACTCTTGGGCTTCTCACCTCTAGCTGAGCAGCTATTATTCTTACATTTACAGGTTGAGTTCACCTAGGTGGCAAGAGCGTGGTGGATTTGTCCCGGCTTGAGCTGTGCCAAGAGCGCAGAACAAAAAGTTGTCTTTGAATCCCAAACACAAAAAAAATAAGAAATTAGTAAGCATTTGTAGTTATAACCTGAATACCACCACACTGCCTCCTTGAATAAAACAATTGCCTAGAGATGAAGCCTTGATCTATTCCCTTTGTTTTCTTTGTGAATGCTTCAATTATTCCAAATGTTTTATGCAACTTCTGAATTGTCAGCTAACCTTCAGAGGTTTCTTTGCAAAATACTGAGGCCAAAATAAATGAGCAAAATAATTATTTGATGTGTTTTTTTTTGGAAACACAAAAGGTAGAGAAATCCTTTAGATGGAACATCCCAGATAGCAAGCAATTGTGCTGCAAGTTTGAAAAGGACTTGCTATGCTACTGCTAGATTTGCCAGGCGTCACAAGTTTGTCTCCAGACATGACTCCAGATCAACTTTCTTTGCAACCATTCTGCAAGTCTGCTGCAAGTTCTGGTTCAGTTATGTTGTGTAATAGTCATCCCACCAAAGGGGTCACTGTGGCTGAATTTTCATGCTGTAGATTTGCAGAGCTCTTTCTTGCTGTAGACTCACCACAGCAACTTTGCTCTTGCTAGAGACTTGCCACACAAATTTGCTATAAATTGGAAAAGTGTCAACTAGAACTTGTGCTTCAAGTGGTCTGCAAGTGTACAACTTGCCAGTCAAAATGTGCAGCAAATTAACAGACTTACAACTCAACACTGCCACAAATTTGTGGCAAGTAATCCTTGCTATCTGGGATGTGATTGCTGCTGTAATTTTTTTTAATTATTTCAGGTACTTATATAGCGCCATCAATTTATGCAGCACTTTTTACATATACATTGTACATTCACATCAGTCCCTGCCCTCAAGGAGCTTACAATCTAAGGTCCCCAACTCACGTTCATAAATACACATACTAAAGCCAATTAACCTACCAGCATGTGTGGGAGGAAACTGGAGTGCCCGGAGGAAACCCACGCAGGCACAGGGAGAACATTCAAACTCCAGGCAGGTAGTGTCGTGGTTGGGATTCAAACCAGCAACCCTTTTGCTGCTAGGCAAAAGTGCTAACCACTACACCACTGTTCATAATCTAAACTTGCAATATAATTATTTGATCCCCTGCAGATTTTGTAAGTTTGCCCACTTACAAAGAAATGAAGGGTCTATCATTTTTATCATAGGTGTGTTTTAAATAATAGAGACAGAATATCAACCAAAAATTCAGAAAAAAACACATTATACAAATGTTATAAATTGAGTTGCACTGCTGGGATGTTTCAGGCCTGACACTTTTTTAACGGTCGATGGATCACCAGATGACGGATCATGGATGACCCGAGGTTCGAGGGACTTTTTTTTTGGGCAAAAACTTCAGCTGGCCCATTTTATTGGCGCCTTACCTCCTCCAGAGACCCTCAACAGACGCCTTACCATGTTTGAGCGGCTATGTGTGGAGCAATCCCCTTTGCGCCACGCAATTTCTCAGACCTACCGCTTGTTAGTCACTCTGCCGCCAGATTTCAAAATGTCCTTATATTGGCAAGTGGGAACGAGACTTAGGCCGGGTTCACACTTGTACGACAAACGATTCGACATTAGGAGCTCATGTCGCATGAAGTGTGAAAATCAATGTTTCCCTATTGGAGCCGTCTTAACTGGACCGACACAAGTCGGTCCGACTTCGAAAATGCTCCCTGCACTACTTTGGTCCGATTTTGATTCTACTTCAGCCCATTGAATATCACTGAAGTCGGATCAATGTAGGATTGCCGTCTTAGCCGATCTGACTTTGGTATGCGACTTGTGCTCTGAGGATCTTGAAGGGGAACTCCATGCCAAATTTACAATAAAAACCGGCATAGGTTCCCCCTCCAAGAGCCATCCAGGCCTTTCAGTCTGGTATGGATTCTAAGGGGAACCCCCCTGCCGAAAAACCGGTGTGGGGGTCCACCCCCAAATCCATACCAGACCCTTATCCGAACACACAGCCTGGCAGGTCAGGAAAGGGGGTGGGGACAAGTGAGCGCCCCCTCCTCCTGAACCGTACCAGACCACATGCCCTCAACATGGGGGGGTGGGTGCTTTGGGGCAGGGCGCCACCCCACCCCAAAGCACCTTGCCCCCATGTTGATGGGGTCAAGAGCCTCTTCCCGACAACCCTGGCCGTTGGTAGTTGGGGTCTGCGGGTGGGGAGCTTATCAGAATCTGGAAGCCCCCTTTAACAAGGGGGCCCCCAGATTCCGGCCCCCCACCCTATGTGAATGAGTATCGGGTAAATTATACCCCTACCCATTCACCTAAAAAAAATGTCAAAAATAAAACACATTACACATGTTTTTAAAGTAATGTATTAAGGCAGCTCCGGCGTCTCTTCTCCCCTCTCCGGCTCTTCTGCCTCCTCAGCTGATGTCTTCTGCCTCTGTAGGTTCTTCTCCCCTCTCCGGGTCTTCTAGCCCTCTCCGGTTCTTCTACCTTTGTCCGCTGTCTTCTGCCTCTGCTGGGTCTTCTCCGCTATCTTCTCGCTCTTTTACCGGGTCTTCTCCGCTATCTTCTCGCTCTTTTACCAGGTCTTCTCTGCTATCTTCTCCCTCTGTTCTTCTTCCAATGTTAACTCGAAGCTCTCTCCCACTCTAATGCTGGGTGCGCGGTGTGCCCCTTCTGCACCACCACCGATTCTGGAGTAAGGCCTACAGGCATTCCATTTTACCCCTCTTGATTACAGCGTCAAAGGGCTGTATTCCACTGTTTTGGAAGCAGACACAGGCACCTTCTATAGCCATTTGGCTAAAGAGTAGTTGAAATGAATGAAATGGAGGACCTGGTGGCCACGGAGAAGGGCCTCTGGGTAAAATGCCTTTAAAAGTGGTTCTACTGGTATGAATTGGTCTATTCCAGTGTTTCTCAACTCCAGTCCTCAAGGCACCCCAACAGGTCATGTTTTCAGGATTTCCCTCAGCTGAAATGGCTGTGGTAATTACTAAGGCAGTGAAACTGATCAAATCACCTGTGCAAAATAATGGAAATCCTGAAAACATGACCTGTTGGGGCGCCTTGAGGACTGGAGTTGAAAAACACTGGTCTATTCTGAGGAATACAAAACTCTGTTGAATTAAACCCCCTCATTCTCTGGTGGGTCTCTTGGTTCTGTCGGTTTGGTGGTACAGCTGGTTCCCTTTCCTACCCCTCCCCCCCCCTTTGTGTGTTTTTTTTTTATTGATATGACCATAGGGGTCTTTTTCTTATTGTTTCTTTTTTTTTTTTAAATATTAGCAGTGTTAACTGTGTAAAATGTCGCGCAGGGTACAGACACTGTCTAGTACCTGGGATTCTGGGTCCTTACAGCATCTCATATATTGAACTGCATGTAATGGTTTGATTGTTATGCTGAACTTTCTATGTACATATACTATTGTCATTTTATATCTGTTGAGATCTCTGTATGTTCCTTAAAAAATAAAGTATTGGAAAAAAAAAAAACGTTGCAGTTTAGTGAGTAAAATAAGTATTTGATCCCTCTACCAACCAACAATAATTCTGGCTCCCATAGACTGACTGCAGTATGTGCTCATGTGGTACACAGATTTGTCCTGTCACTTTAAGAAGGTGCTCCCAATGACAACTCATTATGTGTATAAAAGACATCTGTCCACAGAATCTCTTTCTTCCATTCAAACCTCACCATCATGGGCAAGACCAAAGAGCTGTCAAAGGATGTCAGGGACAAGATTGTAGATATGCACAAGTCTGGAATGGGCTACAAGACCATCAGCAAGAAGCTTGGTGAGAAGGAGACAACTGTTGGAATGATTATTCGCAAATGGAAGAAATACCAAATAACCATCAATTGCCCTCTGTCTGGAGATCTTTGCAGGATTTCACCTCATGGGGTAAGGATGACCATGAGAAAAGTGAGGGATCAGCCCAGAACTACACAGGAGGAGCTTGGGAATGATCTCAAGGCAGTTGGGACCACAGTCACCAAACAAACCATTGGTAACACAATACGCCACCATGGATTGAAATCCTTCAGTGTCCGCAAGGTTCCCCTCCACAAGAAGGCACATGTACAGAAGTTTACCATTGAACATTTAAATGATTCAGAGAAGGATTAGGAGAAAGTTCTGTGGTCAGGTGAGACCAAAATTGAGCTCTTTGACATTAACTCGACAGGATTTATTTTTTATGATCAACAAAGAAAACAGCTAATCCTTCTTCCAGAGGAAAGAGAATACAAGATGGCTGTGGCCTGGACACAGCTGTTGCTGAGAGTTCAAAAATTTGATGCAAATGAGAATCTTTCCGTAGAGGTTTGATTATTGTGATCTGAGCTCCATACACAGCGTGGTGCCCGGAGGAAAACACAAGGACGAGGCTATGTATTGTAAATAAAGAAGAATGTCTCATAGCAGCCCATGAATCACAAATACCTCTGCTGAAACCAGAGGACAATGATATTGCATGTGGTTATATGGCACAAAAAAGTACAAAATGGGGGATGGGAAACCTGATCCAATTCATCGTACCACAGTAGCAGGGGATTTGGGCTTCTGTGTAGGTACTAAAGTGGTGCAGCTGACACACAAGACAAGATTATTTAAAAACACAGTGCAAGGACCAAAGTGCCAAATTTGCAGCAAAAATCTCTCTTGCATTGGAGTAGATTCAGTAAAATAAATAGTTAGTGGTTGCTATAAGGTAATGTACTCTGCTCTCAAGCACCATTTTTTGAATAAACACTTAAGTCCACCCAAAACATAACCCACCTTATTAATTTTACTTGGATGACAGCAGGTTGATACCCATCCTGCTTCTTAAATCACTTAGGAGCCCTTCAAGTTTCCATGACTGGTCATCTTCTGCAATCATAATGAGATGCTTCATTCTGATTTCTAGATTTTCTTAGGTGTCAACATTCTAGCTGTAGTACTGTCCCAGAAAAGTGCTAGTTTAGGTAAATTTTGTATCTGGTTCACTGTAATCAATTGACCTGCATGGGATTGTTTTGGTCTGTTCTGTGTTTCATTGGCTACAGGGTTGACTGTTTCCCCCTGTCTGGAAAGATTTTGGAAGATAGTGGGCTGGGAGAGTCAGATCAGCAGCTGTATATCTATGAAGCCTTGGCCAATCCCTGGGGAGAGGTGCCCAGATGGCGGCTAGGAAGGAGTATAAATACTCGGAGACCTGGAGCAGAGGGTCTCTTGTCTTATAAGAGGAGATCCACAAGAAGCTTTCTTCCCTCTCATACAGTACACGTCACCAAAACTGCAGTGGTATGCACTTATAAAAAAAAATAAATAAATAAAAATGACAGTGCGCTGTAATTTTTTTTTAAAGTTCCATGTTGTGCCGTGCAACCCACTACACTGTGCTGCAGCCAATAGAACACAATGAAATGTGACTTTGTTCATTCAAAAAAACAAAAAAAAACAAAAAACAGTGTGATGAGCTGTTTATATCGCATTGGCACTGCTTCCGTTATACTGCACACCAGTTCGCATGTTCTAACGCAGCTGCTGGTTGGAATGGACCCTTATGCCCTGTACACACAACCGGTTTTGCCGTCAGAATAAACTCCGAAGGTTTCTCCGACTGTCCAGAATGCAGTGACGTACAACACGTACGACGGGGCTAGAAAAAGGAAGTTCAAGAGCCAGTAGCCAACAGCTTCTGTCTCGTACTTGCTTCAGAGCATGCATCGTTTTTGGTCCATCGGAACAGCATACAGACGAGCGGTTTTCTCGAAAGGAATTGGTTCTGTTAGAAATATTCAGAACATGTTCCATTTCTAGGTCCGTCAGAATTTTTGAAAAAAAAAGTCAGATGAGGCATACACACGATCGGAATAGACGATGAAAAGCTTCCGTCTGACTTTTTCTGTCGGACATTCCGCTCGTGTGTACGCGGCTTTAGTTATACTTTAACTTAAAGTGGGGTTCCACCCAAAAAAACAAAAATACCTGAAAAATTCTAAAAAAAAAAACAAAAAAAATTTGTATATTTTTTTTTTTTTACTTACCTCTAAATGCCTGTTGCTAGGTGGTCCCTCGTAGTCTGCCTCTTCCTTTGCCTGGGCTGGTGACATCACTTCCCCCTCAGCACAGGAAGGGCTCGGCTCTGCTCCCTCCCTCCTGTCAATCATCTGGGACCCATTACAGGTCCCAGGTGATTGAGCGGCCAATCACGGCGCGCGGCGCCGCTCGCATATGCGCAGTGGGTGCCAGGCTGTGAAGCCACAGCCCGGTGCCCACAGTTGAAATGCCGGCTTTGACGAGCGGAGAGGGCTTCGATCCCCCGCATCGCTGGACCCTGGAACAGGTAAGTGTCCAATTAAAAGTCAGCAGCTGCAGTATTTGTAGCTGCTGACTTTTAATTTTTTTTTTTTAATGGACCCCCTGGGTGGAACTCCTCTTTAAAGAGGGTTATAGCATGTGAATGGTGTATAGCTCACTGCAAGACTAAGACCAGCCATACACGGTTCGAATCTCGGCCGGTTCAGCAGGAATCAGTTGCCATTCGAACCGTTAATGGGCAGGCTGAATTTACCAAGTCGATCGATCAACTTGGATACAACCAGCTTGCTGGATTCTCTTGCGATTAGCCGCTAGCGATAATCACTGTCTTCTCCCGAGGGGGGTGCCCCCCCCCACCGCCACCACCACCATTGGCCAAGCAGGAGGGATTCCCATGTGAGCTCTGTCTGTGTTGAAGGGGAAATCAAGCAAATTTCTTTCAGGCAACCCGTGTTTGCAGAAAATAAATTTGCTCCGTGTATAGCTAGCCTTAGGCATCATAAATACAAGCATTTACATGCTCCTGAGTCAAGGAGAGTACAATATTTGATGTTTTCCTGTGCCTGGGAAGCTGCAGTGCTGCATACAGCGTCCAATATAAAAGTATATGACTGGCTGCTTGTAAACACTGATCACTTCTGCATCAGGGTTTACCCTAACATGCACATACAATGTATTGCCACAAATGTGTCATTTTCGATTTTGGATTAATACGCCATATGCACATGTGTGGGTAAATGCTAATACAGAAGCTCCTGGCATTTACAAACAGCCGAAAGCAGACAGCTACTCACTTATAACGGATGAAGTAAGTTGCACCATGGTTCCCGGGGTGAAAGAACGCACTGGACATTTTACGCTTCTAGGTTGAGGAATGTGTAAATGTCCGTGTGCATGAGGCTTTGGCATTAGGGTCGCCACCTCATCCCTTTGAACCCAAACACATATGAATTACACAGGTTCTGAGGCTAATTTAATGCAGATAAGGCACCAAGTGAAAAACTAACAGTTTGATTTTAAAGGGATGAGGTGGTAACCCTACTTGTAATGTTGCATTTCAAAAAACACAAAAGGAGGGATTTACTAAAACTGGAGAACTTAGAATCTGGTGCAGCTGTACATGGTAACCAATCAGCTTCTAACTTCAGCTTGTTCCATTAAGCTATGACAATAAAACCTGGAAGCTGATTGGTTTTTCTGCAGAGCCGCAACAGATTTTGCACATTGCAATTTTAGTAAAAAACCCCCAAGGAGTCTTGAACAAAAAAGGAGCTGACAAAAAACTGTAAACTCATCCTTATAATCCTGTCAGGGTTGCCAACCTCAATTTAATTACAGGCCGCATCAGCAGCATAGCTGCTCTCAAAGGACCAATTGTATCTGGGGTGCGCTGTGTACAAAGTTCAGGGCTCAGGATTATGCTAGGTACAGGGTGAACAGTTCAGGAGTGCATTATGTACAAAGTGCAGGGTTCAGGGGTATGCTAAGTACAGAATGCAGGGTTTATGGGTGCACTGTGTACAGCGTGCAGGGTAGAGGAGTGTGTTACGTACAGAGTGCAGAGTTGAGGGGTGCACTGTGTACAGAGTTCAGGGGTGCACTGTGTACAGAGTGCAGGGTTCAGGAGTGCACCCCACCTCCTGGGTTCTAACCTCTGCACACATCTGCCTCCACACCTTCACAGCCTTCCTCCCCACCACACAAAGCTTAAGCTTCCTCGCATCTCTTCTAGACAGCTCCCTCCCTGTGGATTGGGGCCCAGCACCTGTGTAGGCAGATATGTGTATTTGTCTCCTGTACCAGTGAATTCAGTTCTGCCACCATGCAGGGAGATCCTTCTGCCAGATCTGTCCCCGCCGTGCGTGCCTGCAGGGATCCAAGAGCCAATGAGAGCATAGATGTCAATGTAAACACAGGAGGCTTGTGTTTATGGGTGACAGTGGGAAGCATAGGGTGAGAGCAAGATGTGGCGGTCAGTGGCTGCAGGCCTTGTGTTTGCCACATGTGTGTTAGAAAGATAGAACGTAACTTTTTAACCGGTTCTTGACCAGCTCACGTACTTATACTGCGGCACAATGGCTCTCCTGCCCGAAACCCCGTATGGGTACGTCCTTCCCTTTAGGAGCCACCAGAGGGCGCGCACGCACGTGCCTACTGCACGGCGGGGGACCCAGTGCACGTGGCTGGCGGGCATGATCGCGTGCACGAGAGCAAGCACGGGGATTTGTGTATGTAAACACACAAATCCCTGTTCTGTCAGGGGGGAGGAGACTAAGTAGGAACAACGATATGTCTCCTCCCCCAGTCAGTCCCATCCCCATACAGTTAGAACACACATTTAACCCCTTGATAGCCCCCTAGTGTTAACCCTTTCCCTACCAGTGACATTTACACAGTAATCAGTGCATATTTATAGCACTGATCGCTGTATAAATGTTAGTGGTCCCAAAAATGTGTCAAAAGTGTCCGATCTGTCTGTCACAATACCGATAAAAATCGCAGATCACCGCCATTACTAGTAAAAAAATAAATAATAAAAATGCTATAAATTTTTCCCATAGTTTGTAGACGCTTTTTTAACAAACCCATTAATATACGCTTATTGCGATTTTTTTTTTTACCAAAAATATATTTTTGGGGATATTTATTATAGCAAAAAGTAAAAAATATAGTTTTTTTTTTCAAATTTGTCGCTATTTTTTTGTTTATAGCGCAAAAAATAAAAACCGCAGAGGTGATCAAATACCACCAAAAGGAAGCTCTATTTGTGAGAGAAAAAAAGGACGCCAATCTCGTTTGGGTACAGCATTGCATGACCGCGCAATTACCAGTTAAAGCGACGCAGTGCCAAATTGTAAAAAGTGCCCTGGTCAGGAAGGGGGTAAAATCTTCTGGGGCTTAAGTGGTTAAAGGAAGTTTGTATTTTTTGTTTAGTAGAATGATTGTGGTAGTGTTACTTTGCTCATTTAGATACAAGTGGTACTTTCAGGAGCTCTTCTTCCAATCTTATTATTTCTCTTGTCTGACCAGCTGCGGTCCCCCTATGTACTGGCCTGCTCTGGGGTAAGAGGTTTGTTAGTTGACTGTGCTGGATGTGCGCCACAGGCTTTTAATAACACTTCCCAAGTTACTGCTGACAGCTTTTGTTGGTACATCTGAAATCCCTGACAAACAGGCAGCTTCTTGGCAGAACTCTGCGAAAATGTCATATCGGTCGGCTCTGTGAAAAGCTAGGAAAAACACAGTTCAGTGAGATATTTTAGTATTTGAGTAGCTGAGGACTGACAGAAAGACCTTATTTTCCTGTTCATTGCAATGCTTAAAGTTTAAATATGCCCTATGTATATCTAAATCTGATTTTCGTCTAATTTTAACCCTGATTTCTCTTTTCTTTTCAAATAGCTGAATACATAAAATAAAGTGAACCTGTCATAGTAGGAAACATCCCTCAGACACCTTTGACAGCCATTACCAGTCTCTGAAGCCACAAAGTAGTGAAGCTGAAATAATTCTTAATAAAGTTTTCTGTATTCAGCCTATTCTGTATTAGCATAGTTACATAGTAGGCAAGGTTGAAAAAAGACACAAGTCCATCATTTCCAACCTATGTGTTTGATTATATGTCAGTATTACATTGTATATCCCTGTATGTTGTGGTCGTTCAGGTGCTTATCTAATAGTTTTTTTAAATTATTGATGCTCCCCGCTGAAACCACCTCCTGTGGAAGAGAATTCCACATCCTTGCCACTCTTGCAGTAAAGAACCCTCTACATAGTTTAAGGTTAAACTGCTTTTCTTCTAATTTTAGTGAATGGCCACGTGTCTTATTAAATTCCCTTACACGGAAAAGTTTTATCCCTATTGTGGGGTCATCACAGTACGGTATTTGTACATTGAAATCATATCCCCTCTCAAGCGTCTCTTCTCCAGAGAGAATAAGTTCAGTGCTCATAACATTTCCTCATAACTAAAATCCTCCAGTCCCTTCATTCGTTTTGTTGTCCTTCTTTGGACTCTCTCCAGTTCTAGCACATCCTTCCTGAGGACTGGTGCCCAGACCTGGACAACATACTCCAGGTGCGGCCAGACCAGAGTCTTGTAGAGTGGGAGAATTATCAATTTATCCCTGGAGTTAATCACCTTTTGAATGCATGCCAATATTGTGTTTGCTTGCAGCTGCTTGGCATTGCATGCTATTGCTGAGTCTGTCATCTACTAGGACCCCCAGGTAATTTTCCATCCTAGATTCCCCCAGAGTTTCTCCCCCCAGGGAGTAGATTGCATACTTTTGCCACCCAAATGCATTATTTTACATTTTTACACATTAAACCTCATTTGCCATGTACTTGCCCACCCCATTAATTTGTTCAGAGCATGCAGCCAATGGGCTGACAGTTTCTAACAGTGGCTTCAGAAAGAAAAGGATTTTGGCATATTGTTAATTCATGGATTACAGTACAGAACTCAGGAATTGATTCTTGTATCATTGGTTATATGCAGTGGAGGCTGGTGGTAATTTTTTATTTGTGGGGGGGCGGCAAACAGTGCACCCACAGCCACCTCCCGGTCCGGTCGATCGGGTCTGGAGCACTTACCCCATCTATAATGGGCATCACGGGCAGCGGGCATCACAGGCTGCGGGCATCACAGGCTTCCCCTTCTCTCCTCCGCGGGAATCACGGGTGGCTTCCCCTTCCCCTGCTCGGCAGCTTCCGTCTCCTCCCTCTTCCTTCTCTGCAGCCAATCAGAAAGCTTCTCCAATAGGGAAACGGGTCTCAGACCCACTTCCTGATTGGCGGGCAGGGGATTCAGTGTGAAAAAATAGTGAATATTAATTTGCTATTGTCGCACAACTGGGTGGGCTCGGTTCGCAGCACTTTGCGCCCCGAGCCCACCCTATTCTGAAGTGGGATCAGTTTGCAAGATAATGTGTGGAGAGCATAAATGACAGACGTGACCCTACCTGTAAGGAACTCATAATTGTCTGACATCCTTCAAGGCAGGACCTGGGGACAGAGAATGACATTCCCATGGAAGACGATAAGAAGAGCAAGCAAGGACTGGTTTCCAGGGGACTTAGTCTCCTAGTAACAGAAAGAAGACAAGGGGTGTCAATGCAAAACTACAGTTGGAGGGACAACAAAGAAGAAGGTTTCATTTTAAGGGCCTAAGGATGCAGCTTTGCAGGGTCAAAAGGACATGAGGAGGGCTCACAGGGTCACAAAGTCGCAACAGGCAACAATGACAGCAGCTTCCTTGAAAGAAAGTTCAGGAATAGTGGAAAAGCCGAGGTGTTCGGAAAAAGAATATACAAGGTCTAACTAAAACCTGAAGGGTACCGAGATGGATGTTTGGCGATTCCAGATGAGGAATTGGAAACATTTCTAGGATGGCGTTCCCTATCATCACGCGTCGCTAGATGAGTGGTCCTTCACATACAAAATTGCAGCGTATGGGGAAAGTGATTTGCATACCCTAGGAAAAAGAAGGGCACCCGAATTAGAGGTTGTACCCAACTGGTGAAAATTACAGAATTAGAGATAATAAAAGATCTCGGGGTAAGAGTCTGTAGATCCGTCTGCAGAACAGACACATAAAACTAGGTACCGAGAAGAGGGGCAATGCAGCCTTTTCCAGTACTAAGCCACTGAAAGAAGCTGTCTGGTGCCAAAAGCCATTTCTTTTTGGAAGCACGAGTAGAAAAACTTCCCAGCTCTTAAAACAAGCAACCTGGTGATCCACCACCCTGATACAGGGAGGAAGGACATATCAAGACTCAGGGCAGAGGCTGAAGTTTGTAGACCAGGGATACCTGTGTAAAAAAAAAAAAAGGGGGGTCCATGAAATGGGGCTAACCTCCCTGAGTAGTGAGTGCTTTGGGCACTTCAGGTTGTAAAGTCTGAAGATAATCAAGAGTAGAGAAGAGAGTAGAGCATTTACGGGTGTTCGCACTTGCTGATTCCAGAAGTTGCGATAGCCTTTGGAATAGATCAGATATAGTGGCAAATAATTTTGCTTACTCATACAGGCTGTGAGGGAGCCCAATTTAAGGGGCTGGAGAGGTGTCAATGTAAGACCTTGCTCCATAACAAGGGAACAGCTATCAACTTGGCATTTCCACAGAGCCTGCAACGGATTATTGTTTGTCCCATGTTCTCCCGAGCAGTGACAAGTTCACTAATCCTAAAGGTGCCAAACAATGCTGAAGAAAAAGCCCTCGAAACAAGAAAGCCCTAAATGCAAAAACAGACAGAGGGCAAAATGGAGAGGATGTTGGTTAAGTTGTGCACAGAAAATGTGCCGAGAATCAGAGAAGCAAGTCAGATGTTTGCAACCCTTCAAAACCCTCTGAATAAGATAACTTGAGATGTCCTCCCAGCTGAATAGTCTGAACCAAACAATACAGTAGAGAGAGCAGTACCCACTGTCGAACGAGCCACAACTTTATCATGCGGGTAGAGGAGGTAGGAGAAAAGAGCCAGGTGCCTGTCCTGCAGGGGGAAAGGGAGAACTCATTGCCAGGTGAAGGCACCCATTCATTCCAAATTTGCCGGCAGGTTACCCAAGAGTTCTGGGAGGGGAGGCATGGACGGGGTCCAACAGGAGTCAGAAACGAGAGTACACAAAAACCTTGGACAAAGAAGACCCACAGCCATTGAAGTCAAAGAGCAGAAGCAGGTGAACTGTGAAGAGGACAAATCTACCTGTGTAAAAAATAAAAGAGGGTCCATGAAAGTGCTAACCTCCCTGGGTAGTGAGTGCACCGGACACTTCAGGTTGTAAAGTCTGAAGATAATCGAGGGTAGAGAAGAGAATAGAGCATTTATAAAATGTTAGCACCTGCTGATTCCAGCAGTGGCGATAGCCTTTGGAATAGATCAGATACAGTGGCATATAATTTTGATTATTCAGATAGGCTGCATGTTTCATGTCTGTGAGGGAGTCCGATTTAAGGGGCCGGAAAAGTGTCAGATCTTGCTCCGTAACAAGGGAACAGCTATCAACTTAGCATTTCCATAGAGCCTTCAACTGAATATTGTTTGTCCCATGTGCTCCCGAGCACCTGCAATCCATATATAGCTAAGTGAGGATCTTCCCGTGGGGTACTCACAGAATAGATGCTGACTGAGGAGGTTCAGTGTGTCCAGTATAAAGGAATCACAATAACCCAGGCACAGCTCCTGTGGCTGTATCTCTGCGGTATCAGGCAGCAGGCAAGGCAGCGAAGGATCAGCTTGTGTCCTTGGCAGAAATGGCAGGTAGGAGTTTTATGAGCGCTACGTCACTAGCCAGAGATAGAGAGTAACCAAATACCCAAATACCACAATTTTTAAATAGCTAAACCCTATAATAATGTTACATATAAGGCTGAGTAAGCGAGACAATAATAGTAGGGATAAAAACACTCAAGGTGTAGATTACCCCATAACCTGTGCCCTCAAACCTGCTTGTGTGCTTAGCACCGAGGTATGACCTGTAGGATAAAAGGATATAGTGTAGTATCTACTACATATCTAGGGAATAATCCTTCAAAGGGGTCTTTAGGGTATGGGCCCTAGAAATGGACCACGGCCCTTTACCAATAGAGCACCCTGCAGCTAAATCACTCGTTGTTCCATGTATCTAAGTGAGTACCAAACTCAGGATCTAGTGAACGAAGGAAACATGCAGGCTGGCCCTGTTGCTGCCTGGGTCCGGGTCCCAAAATATGCCTAGAAGGTAGGGATACACCAATACCATTTTTTTTACGAGTACTTTTTTTTTTAGTACTCAATACCAATTACCCATACCTACCACAACTGTTTTGTGTACACTTCAGCTGTCAGCAAAGGTGCAAAGCATTGAAAAGTTATTTACAATTGAAATACATTTTTTTTTGTAATTGTGGGCTTTTTTCAATGTGAAACGTGTACGTTTATGTTAAAAGTGTAAAAATATTAATGAACAAAGCAAACAAACAAAAAAAAAAGTTTTAATTATTAATAGTTTATAAAATAGAAGTGAACAAAAAAAATCAGCAGGAAAATAATAATTAACCACTGCAGCCCCGGAAGGTTTACCCCCTTCATGACCAGGCCATTTTTTGGGATACGGCACTGCGTTACTTTAACTGACAGTTGCGCGGACATGCGACGCTGTACCCAAATAAAATTGAAGTAGCTTTTTCCCACAAATAGAGCTTTCTTTTGTTGGTATTTGATCGCCTCTGCAGTTTTTATTTTTTGCGTTATAAACATACCTAATAAAAATTTTTGAAGAATCTAATTTCTTCATCAATTTAGGCCAATATGTATCCTACTACATATTTTTGGTAAAAAAAAAATCCCAATAAGCGTATATTGATAGGTTTGCGCAAAAGTTATAGAATCTACAAACTATGGGATATATTTATTACATTTTCATGTATTTTTTTTTTTTTTTTACTAGTAATGGCGGGGATCAGCGATTTTTAGTGGGACTGCGACATTGTGGCAGACAAATCACTGTCACTGTACTAATGACATTGGCAGGGAAGGGGCTAACATCAGGGACAATCAAAGGGTTAATTGTGCTCCTAGGAAGTGCTTTATAACTGTGGGGGGAATGCTTTGACTGGGGAAAGACAGACATCCGTGTTGCGGCTTAGCACTGGGTCTGGGGTGCGCCCCTCCAGACCCAGTGCACGGAATCGCGTACAGGTACGTGATTTTGTGCAGGAAGGCCGCCCTGCCGCAGTAAATCTGCATGGGGCTGTCCTTAACAGGTTAAATGGAGAAGGAGAATAAGGAGTTAAGGCTGATAAGAGAAAATTAAGGGTTAATAAGGGGTTAAACAGAGGAACATTAAATAAAAAAAAAAATTTTTTTACTTGACAGGTTGCTTTAAACTGACTTCATCTGCAAATCAAAGTTCATCCCTTTGATCTGTAGATGAATAAACAAAAAGAAACAATATTTCTTTTTATCTACAGTATCTGTTTCAGCAGCTGAGCAATGTTTTTGACAAACATTACCCAGCTGCCTTTTTTTTTTTTTGACAGCTCCAATGGCTGGGACTTCCTTTATACTGCAGCTGTCAACTGGTGAACTCCACTGACAGCTCAATGAGTCATCGGTTGAAAAAGACGTGGCAGCCCCGCTCCCTAACGACCGATAATTGACAGCTTTTTAAAAAATATATATTTCAGCTGTCAGTGGGAGAATCTCATTGACATCTAAAAGAACCAAGCCTGAAAGTATCAGTTTTAGGTATCGGAGTATTTGCACGAGTACCGATACTCATGCAAATGCTTAGTATCTGCACCAATACTGATACCAGTATCGGTATCCGTGCAACCCTAGAGGGTGATCAATTCAGAAACTGCTAGTGAGCCACAAGGCAATAAGTAGTCATATCTCAATAGAAGTGTCAAATGTGTAAATTAGAAAAAAATTCTTCTCAAACAGGAGAAGAGGTCCATCAACTAAGGACACCAGCTAAAAAACTGGAGCCTCAGAAATTGAGTGGGGTTATATGGGGAACTTTCCAGCAAAGCTTTTACCAGAGGCCATTAAGGGTGCACGGGCGCCGCACCCTCTCTCCAGCCACCCCCTCTGCATTGCATGAATCTATCCATGGCTGCTGTAGCCACCCCCTATTTAGGCGTCCGGCCCCTTTTCGGATGCCGGACGCCTGAGCGGCGGGGGTGTTTTTTGAAGCCCCTGATTAGAGCCAAAGGCTCTAATAGGCTTCAAAAAAGGTGAACTGTGAGCGCAGAGCATTGCGCTCGCAGTCCACCCAGGTGTGTTAGCAAAGCAAATTAATATTTGCTTTGCTAACACTGAACCGCCTCTCCGCCAATCAGGAGGCACAGATCTAATACCGGTCACATGATTGGTTGAAGGCAGAGGTGATTACATTGGCCGCCTAGCAGAACAGGAAGAAGAGATGCAGGGAGGACACAGGAGCCATCGCCTAGCCTGCGCTACCCATCCCACAGCTCGCTGCCTGACCCGCCACAACGATAGGGCAAGTGACGGGCAGACAGCGGACGGGTGGGCACAGTAGATGCATATTATGGGCACAGAGCCTGCATATGATAGGCACAGAGGCTGCATATGGTGGGCACAATTGGCTGCATATGATGGGCACAGTTGACTGCATATTATGGGCACAGTTGGCTGCATATGATGGGCACAGTTTGCTACATTTGCTGGGAACAGTGGGTGCAATTGATGTTTTTGTTTCAGTATTTTTCTGTTAGTTTGCGTCCCCCCAAGAATTTTGAGCACCAGCCGCCACTGGCTTTTACTATTGTCCAATAGACATGTGCACGCCAAGAAAGTTTCTTTTCATTTTCATATCCAGTCTTTAAGTGAAAAATTCCTTTCAGGTGCATTCTTTAATGGACTGATTCGTTTTCGGAATGAATTTTGAATCTTCAGCATTCATTTTGTTTAATTTTAAATAGCGCTGTTTGTTAAGGAACAGGCAGGCGGTAAGCATTAGGGAGCTGCATACAATAAAATGCATGAAGGTAAACGCATAAACAGGTAAAGGCAGCTTCCAGATTCCAATAAGCCCCCTGCTCGCAGACTTCCACAACCACTGGGCCAGGGTTGTGGGGAAGAAGCCCTTCTTCTCATCAACATGGGGACAAGGTGCTTTGGGGGGGGGAAGCAAAGCACCCCCACCCCCCCATGTAATGTATGGTTCAGCAGAGGCGCACACTCATTCCCTACACCCTTTCCTGGCCTGCCAGGCTGTATGCTCAGATGAGGGACTGGTATGGATTTAGGATTTAGGTGGGGGGACACCATGACATTTTATTTTAAAAATTTGGGCGTGTCTTTTTTTTTTTTTTTTTTAAATGCCGGCATTGTTTGTTTACATTCTGCTGTCAGCGGGGAATCCCGCGGCTGCCTGCACCTTGATAACGGACTATTCTCAATAAATTTGAATGAAGCAAAATAACAAATGCATTTGTTCATTTCGTTTCAACTTTTTTTTTCGGATTCCTTTACATTCGTTACCATGTAAAATAAAATTTTGGGGACAAAAAACGAACCGAAACACACATGTCCAGTGTCCAATAACCTAAAGGTAGTGGCATATAACCCAAAGTCTAAGAATTCATTCCTGTGTCCTGTACAATTAAGATATATGGTTTGCTTTATTAGGGTATCCTATTAAAGTGGACTTATAACTAAATGACCAGGGCAAGGCCGAGGGGTTGACAAAAGAGGCGGCCACTGTTGGTGCTTCATCTGGAGGGGTCGCACTTTGGCCTTTTTGCCTTGGGTGCTGAAGGAAGACATACCAATCCTGTAGAAAATGCTGCGGCATTTGATCACATGATCTCAATCAAAAGAGCCTAGGGGATGAACATTCAGACAGGGTTTCCCTATGGATGACTCCGTCTTTACACTGATCCCACCCCTTCACTTGTTATAAAAGAAGCAGGGGGAGTTGTGTGTCGCAAGTTTTCCTGCTTGTGTAGTTATCTCCTTGCTGCAGTGCTTCTCCTAGTCCTCCGATTCCTTTCACATGTTTTGCTCGACTTCTGTGCTCACCTATGGGTGTCGTCTGTGTTTAGATTTCCTTTCCCTTCCATCACATTCTGGCCGGCCTCTCAGTTTGCTTCCCTATACACATGCTCAGTGGATCCTGCCTTGCCTGAGCAACAGCCCAGTTCTCTGTTCTCCTGTTTGCCTACTGTTACGTGTATTCTATTTCTGACTTCCTGTGTACCAACCTCGGCTTCGTCTACCATTTATGCTTGCCTACCACACACCCTGACATTGGCTTGCTTCCTGAATTTCTTTTGGTCTCCTGCACATGCAAGAGGTCTCTGCCTCCTCAGTTGGACGTACCTAGGGGGCTTTGACCTGGTTCCAGCTTGCTGCAAGTCCATCCCCGCCATCGGGGGGCTCTGGTGAAGAAGCAGTCTGGGGCTTATACTCTGTGCCCTGAGGAACCCCGAGTTGGCTCACTGTCTCAGACAACTGACATTGGGAGGTTGGTGCCTTGGTTAATGAATGCAGGTCATCTTCTATTGAACCGGTTGTCCATATAATGAAATAGTTGTGTTTTCTTCCCTTTGCATTTCCATTTTATTGCAGTCATTATTCCTGCTGGCTGATTGCTTTTAATTAGACAATGGTCAGCACCAAGAAGATGAAAACCGCAGGCTCTGTTTTCATTTTATTATCAACCCATCTTTTCCAACACTGTTCATTATTAAAAATAAATAAATAAAATGCATTACATTTAAACCCATTAGGAGTGAGTACTGTAGGAGTGGAATAAACACTTTACATCATTCAGATTTTGCTTTAGTTGCAGGAAAGTGTGTTCAGTGTGCAGGAGAGTGTAAAGATCAATAACCCTGCATTTTATAAAGAAATTGGGACAGCCTAACACATACACTAAAATCTTCTCCTACTGGCAAAATCAGGTGGATAGCACTATGAGCTCAGGGCATGAGACTCCACTGTCTAATAACCTGAGGCATATCAGAATCAAGTAGTGGACCAACATATTGATATCTATAGCTTACTTAATTCTCCAGTATACATCCCTAAGCGTAGATTCCAAGAGATTGATTCCATCTTTACATCCTTTATCTGGGGAGGCAGGGCAGCTAGAATACCTAGGGACACCTTGCAATTGCCTATTAGAGAAGGAAGTCTTGCTGTGCCAAATCTTCACACTTATTATATTGCTTCTCAATTGGCTCACGCCCATTGGTGGTTTTTCCTTGAAACTAAACATTCTGCTGCGCTCCTGGAAGTGGCCAACCTTACTTCTTATGAATCCCTACAAAATTTACATTTACAGACAGTCCACTATTGGGGCTATAGCCCCGAATCTGGCGCCCATAGCCCCCAGTCTCTTGCTGCAGGGTCCTTGCCTAACCAGTGGATTGTGGCTGCTGCGGCGGGCGGGCTGGCTGCATGAGAGAGGCAGAGGAGAGAAGCGAGCGGGCGGACGAGCAGAGATGACATCTCTCTTCGCCCGCTCCACATCAGCGCTCTTCACAGCCGGGCCTCTTCAATTTGGGAGTGAGGTGTGGCAAGCAGCAGAGAGATGACATCATCTCTCACTGCCCGCCACACATCAGCACTCTTCTGCCCTCACAGCACAGTGGAATGGAGGTCACATGATTCCTGTCATCGTGGAGCTCCACTTTTCAGCCAGACCCCCTTGGTTCAATGTCGGAGGTGTGGCGGGGAGCAGCGAGATGACATCATCTCTCACTGCTCACCCCACATCACCGCTCTCCTGCTCTTACTAAATGGACCAGTGCTGTCAGCCTGCCACCGATGCAGCGTGAATGCACATTTGGTGGCACTGGCTGGCATGGCAAGTGACAATCCACATCAGTTGGCAAGTGACAACCCACATCTGGTGGCCAGTGACGTGGCAGGTGACCATCTGAAAATGGTGACAGGAGATGTGGCAAGTGACAATCTGCAAATGGTGGCAAGAGATGTGGCAAGTGACAATCCTGAAAATGGTGGTAGGAGACGTGGCAAGTGACAATCTGCAAATGGTGGCAGGAAACGTGGCAATCTGCAAATGGTGGCAGGTGAAAATCCACATCTGCTGCCAGGTGAAAGTGGCAAGTGACAATCCACGTCTGGTGGCAGGCGACATGGCAGGTGACGGCAGCAAGTAACACGCTGCATCTGGTGACAGGCGACGGTGGCAAGTGACACACTGCATCTGGTGACAGGAGATGTGGCAAGTGACTCGCCCAGGGCTCCCACTGATTCTGCAGTATGGTGAGTTGAACCACTTCATTATACATTAGAATGTAACAATAGAAATAATGCACTTCAATCACCCTGAAACCATATAAACCATGGTGCCATGATGATTGAAGCGCCAACACCAGCCATCGCCCGTGAAAAATTGCTTACCACAGATTCCCCAACCCCCCGCACCCCAACCCCCCCCCCCAGCGGGCATGCAAAAATTTGGTGACTGCTGCTATGGCCTGGCTAGTACCAGCATACTGGCTACCAGAATTCGATCAAAGGACCGATGGACTATTTTGGGTTAGACATGGGGTGAAACTAGCTACACATTTATACTCATTAGGTGTTTTTCGCCTCTTTTCAGAGTTTCAAAGGGAGCATAAGCTACCCTCTTATGCCCATTTTCAATATTTGCAATTGCGACACACAGCAGCAGCTCAGTTTGGCCTCAGTAATGTATCTTTACAACCCACTGCTCTAGAAAAATTATGTGACCCAACACACTCTAAAATTATTTCCACCACTTCTTCTTCTTTACTTCATTCTAACACCACACGTCTTCAAAGTACTGAAACCGATTGGAGAGCAGATATTCCAGAAATCACAGAGGAAGTGCAGCAGGAACTCCCTTACAAGTTCCCATGGTCATCTCATCGAGAGATACGTTTATACAGGCGAAATTTTTTTATCGAGCATATTATACATCATGCCTTCTTTTCCACCTTGGTAGACTACCTTCTGCTGCTTGCTCTAAGTGCTCGGCCGCGGATGGCACATTGTTCTATCTGGTTTGGGAATGTCCGCCTGTTAGGGCCTTTTGACCAGAGGTTAGGGCCTTTTTTTCACTTAATTACGCAACAACCTAATATTTGTAACTACAATGCATCTTGCACTTTTTCATGCAAAGAAATCGATAACAATGCACCCTCCCACTGTCACCTCTTCGATAGCCTTAGTTAATCAAGCAATCCCACTCTATAAGCTGACGTACGAAGCCAGGGGTTTCCCTAAAAAATTCCATAAGGTTTAGTCTTCTTGGGTAGACTCTGCAAAAAAAAAACTGGATGACCTGATGGCTGAATTACATTTCTGGACTACACATTTTTGTTTTACCTCGGCTATTTCCATTGCAGATCCTGTTTTTATACTTTATGATTCATGGATACTATTGTGATTATACTCTCTTTATTCTTTGATCATTATACCTTTTATGTCTGATATACTTTATTAGGTCTTTATGCTATATATGATCTTCCTGTATGTTGATTGGACACTTTGAATTTCTATTGCTCACCATATTTACTCATGTTTGTATCATTATTGTTTACACAAAAAAACAAAGTTACCTTCAAAACGGAAGCCAATGCCTTCCACTGCTGTCTCTGAGCCTGTGAGGGGAGAGAGAGCCGGGAGAGCAGCTGCTCTGGGGCACATTGCTGGATCGAGATCGGGCTCAGGTAAATATTAGGGGGGCTGAGGAGCTGCATACTGAGAAAGCAAAGGGACAATACTTTTTGACAAGGGGGGGGGGGGTCAGTGACTCAATCCCCCTTTCACTTGACAGTGCTAGTGCTTGGCAACTGGCTGCTCAGGCACCCAATGCTGTCATGTTGGGACAATGACACAAATCTTCAACCCTGTATAAACCTCAAGTCAAGACTTGGTGCTTAGACAGGACTTCTTTTCTTAGAGAATACTGCAGCGGAAGAATGAAAAGAAGAGAGGTACCTGTAGCTGCAGGGGCTGGTATTAACATGACCCTGTTGTTTTAGCCCTACACAGGCAAGGCACAGATTCACTATCAACAGTCTCGCTAAGTTTTATAAATACAGAATAAATGACCCTAGCCTTTGCTCACATGATATCTGTTGAACGAATGGATGCTCAACCTGTGGCCCTCCAGCTGTTGCAGAACTACAGGTCCCATCGTGCCTCTGCCTTTGGGAGTCATGCTTATAACTGTCAGCTTTGCAATGCCTCATGGGACTTGTGGTTATGGACAAGTTAAGCATCCATATGTTAAAGGGTATGACTAGACAATTTGAACTCTGACCCTCAGCAGATATCACACAACTAAATGCCTAGGCTTTTTATTTGGTGAACAGTATTTCCCTAGTAAAGTGCAGTATGTTACTCCTTGCTTATCCATCCTACCAAGATTATGAATGGAGTACTAGTTAGCTTTAAATATGTAACTGTAGCACAGGCATACGAACAGGGTGTGCAGACTGTGCCTAGGCACACCCTAATCACCCTATGCGTGCCAATCCCCCTATCTTTGTTTACTCTGTTTCAGTTTGTGAATGAACAGGAAGCCGCTCAGCGGAGCACTTCCCATTCATTCACTGTCCAGTGCAGCTGAGGCTGCAAAGAAAGGGAGTGGGGAATCTCTATTGTCAGTCCCTTTTCCTGTCTCCAAAGTGAGACATCAAGGGTCTGTTTAGACCCCCGATATTTCATCAAAGCCCCCCCAAACGGGCTCCTTACAATTTTTTTTTTTTAACAAAAAAATAAATAATATTATAAATAATAAAAAAAACACAATTGTGCTGATCATGAAGTGGATGTACGAATCCAGATACATTTGTTCAGTATTTGTATTTGCATTGCACACTTGTATTTTCCGCAAATACTTTAAAAACAAGGATTAAACATAAGAAATAAAAAAAATACAATTGTAAAAAATAAATAAGAGCTCTGGGATGCACACCTATGAGCTGCTGGTGTCCCACCTGTGGCACTTTTTGAGGGGTTCTTGGGCCCCTGCATACATGTTTTCTATTGCCCTGTAATAGCAGAGATCTCTAGCCGTCTGATTTAATGTACCTGATTCAATGTCTCCTGATACACGTCCCTAGTCTCCAACTCCCACTGCAGGAAAACTGTAGTCTCTGAGGATATGAGGTTCATTGTCTGCAGTCTCTGACAGCTTTCTGCAGCATTGAAAGAGAAAAAAAAGATAACAAAAACAGTCATACTCACCTACTGTGGATGGCTACAGCACCAATCCCAGCTCCAGTTGTTCCCCGACGCCTCTATACCAAGAACTGAGCAATAAAAGACCACTGATCGTTCAGTTCTCGGTCTTCGCTGAGCAGAGAGCCAGAGACTGTCAGTCATCAGCTCTGAGCTTTGGTCCTCCAGCGCTCACTGGAGTACTGGGCTGTAGAAGGGACAGGAGTGGCTACAGCTGGCTTAGTCTCCCAGTGGCTTGATGAGCAGTTAAGCCAGCTGCTGGTCCAGGTATCTGGGTGGATCCGACATTCTATGCATTAAGATAAAAAGCGTTCTGTGTGCAGCAGCCCCCCTAAGGTCCCTCTCTGTCCACGAGTGTCTCAGCTGTCTGATATTCTCTTTCCTGATTGGCTGAGACACAGCAGCAGCGCCATTGGCTCCCGCTGCTGTCAAAGTCAGCTAGCCAATCAGGGGAGGGAGGGGGCAGGGCCGGGCCAGGGCTCAGTGTCTGAATGGACACAGAGAGCTGTGACTCGGCTCGGGTGCCCCCATAGCAAGCTGCTTGCTGTGGGGGGCACTGAACAGGAGGGAGAGGCCAGGAGCACAGAAGAGGGACCTGAGAAAAGGAAGATCTGGGCTGCTCTGTGCAAAACCGCTACACAGAGCAGGTACGTAGAACATGTTTGTTATTTTTATAGGGAAAAAAGAGCCTTTACAATCATTTTAAAGTGTTACTAAACCCAGGACCCTGCATTACCTATATCTGGTCTCCCACAGAACACTTAAATGCAATTATTTTAGTATATATAAATGGCTAAATACCTTTACCTCATCAGCAGTATATAGCAGTCTTGTGACATCTATCAGTGTCTGGTTAAACCTTGTAGGAGGAGTTTTCATTCTCCTCCGATTGTCCTATGAGACTGCAAGTCCCCTGACTCTCTGTCTGGACAGTGTCGATTGGCCCTGTGCTGATCACATGCACCCTCCCAAGAAAAAAAAAAAAACATCTCTAGCAATACACACCAAACTGAGCATGTGCAGCTTGTCCCTTCTGTGGAAGAAGGGACGGATCAGAGAAGACAGGATCAAACAGCCTTTTTACACAATGCACAGGATTAACCCCTTAGGTTCCACAGTGAGTAGAACAAGCATGCTTTACTGCATATGCACAGTGATTTTACTGTTGTGGGTTTAGTAACACTTTTAAGTCGGGATCGAGCCTGAGCTTGGACCAGCTGGGAGGGCGTCAACCGACAGCAGACTTTAGGCAACAGTCAGCTAAAAACAGGTCCACTTTTCCCCGACTTCTCCTTTAAACTCATTGAGAATTATGTGCGGCCCTTCAGGGATGTCAGGTTGCCCTATACAAAGAAAGTTGACCAACACTGCTGTAGACAAATTACTACCTGCTGGGATTACCCTGGAAATTGCACATCCTCTTTCTATGACTGCGGGCCTGGTATCCTGCAGTTTTCTGACACATTCACATGGGCAGCTAAGCAGAACAAGAGAAAGGCATTAGAGAAAACGGATGGACACCACACAAGAGAGATACGTTTTTGTCACAACTATCTTTAATAAACCCTGTTCCAACCCTAAAGTTAGTGAATTTATCAGTTTCATAACCCCCCTTACTATAAAAACCTTCTGTATTTAAATTCATTGGCTTAATATAATTTAAATATTGCTTTGTTGCACAGTTGTCGTTTATACAAGTGTATACACCAATATGTCTATTTTTTTGACACAAAATGATACAAGCTACATTAAAGATGGACATTAAATACAGACATTGCCAGCTTCATCGTCTATGTACACAAACCACCATATAATATGTCCCTATTCAGAGACAGTTTGCAAAGGAAAAAAAACAAAAAACAGATAAAAAATAAAAAGTGAGAATTCATTGGTTTCAATTAGTTTCCTTTTGGATTTAAGAATTAACGTTTAAGTTTTATAAAAGAAAAAAAATATTCATCAATATTTATCGCCAAACCTGCATTACTGCTAGGCAAAGACTTCTCTTGAGCTTTTGCTGGTGACGATACGTCTCCACGTTTGCCAAGGTTGTGTCTTGGTTGGTTGGAAGGAAATTAAATTGGACACTTAGGGGTTGATTCACTAAAACTGGAAAGTGCAAAATCCAGTACAGCTGTGCATAGAAACCAATCAGCTTCCAGGTTGTAGCCCTGGTTCACATTGCAGCGATTTGGCATGCGATTTGACATGTCAAATCGGCAGCTTTTGCCGGCAATGGCACCGCTTGAATCGGTGTGACGCTGACTTTGCGTTTCCCAATTCCCAAAAGTAGTTTCTGTACTACTGTTGCCGACTTCAGGGGTGCGATTTCAATAGACACCTGTGCAGAAACCCACACGGATGTCTCTGAAATCGCTCCCGAAGTCGGGACTGACATGCAGGAATGAAATCGTGCGAGTGCAGGTGAACTCTCACGATTTCATTCCCGCTGTTAGTGTGAACGAGGGATTATTGTCAAAACTTAATTGAACAAGCTCACGTTAGAAGCCAATTGGCTATCATGCACAGCTGCACCAGATTTTGCACTCTCCAGTTTTAGTAAATCAACCCCTTATTATCGGATACATGTGTGTAGCCCATCACAGCTGCATTTGAACTGTTCTTCCAAGGTGTTTAAGGGCCCAATATACACCTATATGCTTAGAAATATATGTACCTATACATTTAATTTAAAGGTAATCCGGCATATACAAGACACCAATTAAGGTATAGATTCATTTAAAAATCATTAAGTGTATTTATTAAAAAAAAAAAAAAAAAAATAGTGTTTGTACCTGAATCTGATTTGGCATTGGGCTCCTGCGGTCCCCTGTATGGCAGAGCTCAGACTGGGCAGGGGAGAAGCTGCACAAAGAGCCAGTCGGCTGTGCTGCAGTGCCAAGGAGGAGTAGTCCGACAAGGCATGATAGCAAGGTGATCAAGAGATGAGCTAAATGGTTTGTTGCTTCACCATTCAATCACAGGCACGGGGAGGTACAAGACCTAGTTGTATTACATAGCTGCAGTAGTGAACGATTAGGTCTGCAGGCTGGCTGTGCTTCGTGGAGGAGCTGTGTGACTTGTAAAATAATCAATATTAAAATGCAAAAAGGGGGTTTGCAAACCCCCTAAATGCAAAAAGGGGGTTTGCAAACCCCCTAAATATGGCGGGATTTTAATGGCACAAGTCCATATATACCGTAGTTAAAATCTAAAAAATGTATTACAATAAACTTTATATTTTAACTATATATGGACTTCTGCCGAGAAAATCCCGCCATATTTAGGGGGTTTGCAAACCCCTCTTTGCAGTTTAATATTTTTTAGGGATGTGGTACTGAAAGGCCAAATAAATAATTTATCTGTAAAAGATACACATTCTTTGGCAGGTAAAACAGCCTCTACATGTGTATTTTTTTCTGTGTATGTTCTTTTAAGCATTTTTTTTTTTTTTTTTACATCAATCATGTTTTACATATGTTGGGGTATGTATTTAAAATGTGTTTTCATGGAGCAGAAGTCTAACTTTTTGCATGTACATTAAAACATATCTAAAAATATACCGTGCACGGGTTTTACATGGAGTATTCATTGCTATAGAAGACATGTGCCTGGGAAAATCGCTGTTTTAGAGTACTGTTGTAAAATGTTTTCTATAATTGGCACCCATGAAAACGCAGCGGTGACAATCTTTAGAAATCGCATTCCTTTTGCCACCATTTCTGGATGCAGCGAACTGACAATTAAAGCAAACTTGTTTAATATAAAGGAGGCCACCACTGTCAACCTCCTCCTAATAGCTGCCTGCCTACCTCAAGCAAGTCATTGAACAGGAAAGCAGATAAGAATATGTCAGAGCTTCTCATTTGCATATTTGTTCCAGGTCTGTGACTCAAAAAGCCATGCAGCCATTAGACCTGCATGACAGGCAGGTATCCAGAGGTCAGCAATGCCATCCTTCATACTTTGGCCCGTTTCATATGGTCTAAGAGTAGTGTGAACAGCAAGCTTTGACAAAGCATTTGCAGAGCTTTCAGCAAACTTTGTTGAAGCTTTTAAAGTACCTTTTAACTTCAGTTTGTAAATGTTGAACATAAATCCTAATGGGAGTGCCGACCGCCACTTTAAACAAAACTGCTAGCAGGCTTCAGCAACTTCTTGAAGCTTGTTGAAAGCCTGCTAGAGGCGTGCTTAAAGCGGAGTTCCACCCAAAAATGGAACTTCCGCTTTAAGGGAGGTGACCCCCTGACATGCCAGATTTGGCATATCATTTTTTTTTTTTTTGGGGGGGGGGGTGTACCATCTTTTTAGGGGGTCCCAGCTCCCACATCCTCCTGGCGCACTGCGGCACCAGAAGGAAGAACACCTCTCCCCCCCTCTACACGTGGGACACGTCACAAAACTGATTTCTAACCAATTATGGGAGAATCATGTGAGAAATAGAATTGAAAAAGAAATTCTCATGAGCTGTGACCTGGAAAGAAATTAAGATTCCCAGCCACCAAAATTCTCTCTGTGAAATTGAAGGCTTGTTTGGCTGAATTTCAAAATCAGTGGTGGCACCATCACAAAACACACGAAATTTCTGATTTTCAAAAGAAAATTTGTTCGGAATTCGACCCATGTATGGCCTGCATAAGCATCTAGTCATGTCGATATTACCATTACATTGATATTATGTACAAACAACAGCAGCATAACAATTTAAAGTAATGCATGACCAAATACTCTGACCTTGTGTCCTTAAAGTCTCACCATCACTAAAATATAGCAGATGTGTTCACTGACTTTTTCTTTGGCGGTACATGCTACAGGGCCGTCATTCTTATATTTGTGCCAATGTTTAGCGAGTCGTTAACCTGGAACACAAATATGGCGCTCTCCCAGGGCATATGCTTGCCCTGGGAGAGCGCCAAACCGAGAAGGATGGCTAACAAGCACCTCTAAAAATCTATCAGCGAGGGCACTTTTCATATTGCTTTGCTGACAGGTTCTTTTAAAATCTGCAACAGCAGGCTTCAAAGCCGACCGGACTTGTTTATTTTACAGTCCCATGTCTCATCTTTGAAAGCAGAGGGCTTTACTGAACAGCAGCCTAAAGCAATCTGAATTATTCTCTTATAAGCTATAGACTTTTTTCACGTCATCGCTGTTTACATCTTATCAAATAGGCTTCCACAAAACAGCTCTTATAAAAAAAAAAAGAAAAAAAAAAAAAGTAAATAACGTATCAGTGGGCTAGCAGCCGCTTATCTGCTTTTTGAACATAGCTACAAAAATATGACCGATTTAGTAGTGTATATAGGATTATATACATACACACATTATATACACATATGCAAACATATAATGCAGTACAGGGTACCGTTCACAGGAAGAATGTATTTGGTAAAAATTTATAGAGATTTTGTATAGAGAATCTGTATGTGTGTCATCCAAAAAATATATCAGTTCTACTTCTAGACTACAGAAGAAAAGGCAAATGTGTGCAAGTCATGCAGTGAGATTGGGAGATCGTATAGGACAGCTATGGGGTTAATTGTCCTTAACATTTCAGTTTTGGTCGGATGGCTTCATTTTCCATACTTTGTACCAACCTCTGACAGGAGGGTATGATCAGAGTGCAAAGGGTTATGAGCTAATGAAACGTCCCTTCCCTATACAACTCAAAGCTTAGGTCATGCTCAATCCCCATTGAGGGATTTAGCTGTGCAAAAGAACCACTTTCAAATACCCTCAAAGTATACGTATAAGTATAGTTGGAACATTAGCCTATTCACAGTAATTCACCAGGGCCGATTTTAGCTTATTTGATTTGGGGGTGCATTAAAAAAAAAAAGTCAGGCGCCTAAGATTTTATATTATTTTACAACCCTTTCAATTCTGGTCCCCACATCCCAACTCAAACACCTACAGGCAGACCTTCTAAATTTCACGTGGAACAATAAACGCCATGGAATAAGTAACTCAGTGCTCTTTGCCTCTAAGAATGATGGAGGTTTGGCCTTTCCCAACCTCCTGCGGTACCTATCATGGCACTCAACTGAAAGCCATTGCGTCCTGGGTACCCCTGACAGCGTATAATCGCTGGACTTAGACAAATTATGGTTAGCCCCGATCCATCTAATCTGCTCTGGAATGCGGATGTAGACATGTCCCCTGGTTCCCTTCTAAGGATGAGCTCAGGCGTGTTCGCATCCGGCACGTGCAGAGCCCGCCAGGATGTCAGCACTGCACAGCGCTAATCACAGGCAGTGAGACATTTCCCGATCTCTGCAGTCGCGCATAGGGACAATGTCTCACTGCTTGCGATTAGCGTTCCGCAGTGCCGACTTCCTGGTGGGCTCTGCACGTGCCGTATGTGAACACGCCGGAGCTCATCCTTATTCCCTACTATACACCATGATGTTACTACGCAATATTTGGCAACAGCTGAGACACAAATACTCCCTTCCATCTGAAGTATCTTTATTGACTGCCTTTTTATACAACCCCAGGTTGCCAGATAGCTTCACTTCCCAGATGATTTCCCCCTGGCTGTCGAAAAATGTATTTAACTTTGGACACTTAGTGAATCCCGCTTCATGAGTATTGAGGTCCTTTGAGGATCACCGCGAAAATCATGATCTTTCACAAGAGGCGTTTTATGGCCATATCCAGATTCGCCACTATGCCTTGTCTGTTGCACCTAACCTTCAATTTTCCAATCTATCCCAGTTTGAAAGACTTGTCCTTGGGGGCCCATCCCAAAAAGGTTTAATTGTTGATATTTATAAACTATTGAATGTATAACCTCTGGAAACCCTAGGTAAGCACCGTTATTTGCTTAGATGAGAACAGGCCATCGGGGAGGAGTTCTGCATGCCTCAGTGGCAGATTATTTGGTCCCAAGCTGCCAAGAGTTCCATATGGACTCTTTAGAAAGAAAATACATACAAAGTACTTTATTTTTGGTACATGACTCCCTCCCGCCTCAAAGCCATATATCCTCTAGCCTCAGATCGCTGCTAGAGATGCCGCAAAGACCTTGGCACCTTGTGCCACATCTACTGACGGTGCCAAACACTACATTCCTATTGGCAGTCAGTACAGGACCTCTTTCAAAGATTATTAAGATTTGAATCTTCCCCCCTCGGTCCTAAGGTAAGGTCTTTTTACTAGGGTTACTCCCCACCTAAATGATCTAAACTTGCTAAAAAGTTAGCAAGCCATATATTGACGGCGGCTAGGTGTTTGGTGGCTCTCCATTGGAAAAAGAAGATTCCCCCGTCCCCTATTAAGCTATATGCTAGGATTAAGGACGTGGAGATTATGGAGTCACTGAAAGCCCGCCTCACCGACACAGTTGATCAACACAATGCCGTCTGGGGGTCCTGGCATCTGCGTGAAGAGTCCTCATGAGTAACGATCCTGCTTTACTGTCTGCGGTGGTGGTGTGCTCCAACTCCTGGGATTGACAGACTCGGGTTTCTTTCTATTTCCCTTTCTCTGTCACTCTCCTTTTTCCCTCTTTACTTCTTCCAGTTTGTTAGTTGCCAATTTCCGCTAAGCAACCATTTTTGGACATCATATGGTGCCTTGGGTGCTGTCCCTGTGCCCGGCTGAATTTTAATTGACCTGGTTAGGAACAGTGCCCAACTGCTTGAGCTTGCGCAGCTAGACCGGTTGCTATGCTTCTTTTCTTTAAACCATTGTTATTTTTTGTAGCTGGTTTGGTTACTGTGACTTATGCATATCCTCCAGCTATATGTCTTTGTTAGACTACTGATTAAAGATTTTATATGATGTCCCTTGTCTGATACCCCATCTTTTTTATTGTTATGTGGAAAAATAAATAAAAATTGTTAATTAAAAAAAAAAGTCAGGGGGCAAAAAGACAACACTGAGTGACAGTTTGTAGCATGAATTATGACTCAGCAGTAACATCTGGCAGGTAGTAAATAGGTGATGCTAGTATGCATTAGGCTGTCATTGGATTAGGATGATTAAACAGAATCTGCACCTCCTTATATCAGTTGTCTTTATCAGAGTCCCTCCTTACATCAGGAGTCCTTAAAATAATCCCACTTTACATTAGGGTCCCTCATCAGAGTTGCCCCCTTACATCAACTTTCCACATCAGAGATTCCTCTTACACAAAGTGTTCCCTTCAGAGTGTCGCCTCATATTAATTATCCCCCCACTGGATTGGCTGACAGATCAGTGGATGCACTCCAAGAGACCCTGAGGGGCACAGCCCACCCCAGCACCCTTCTAGATCCGGTCCTGTAGACCATTGTGGGCTGCCCGTGTTAAACCCAGGGGAAAAAAAGAACATCAACAATAATACAAAATACAAGGCCATTAAACAACCCTCTATCGAATTAATCAGTGGTACAAAACCATATCCAATCCATCACAACACACTTTCAAGATTGCAATTAAATTTATAGGAACAGACATCTATTTTAATGACAACGTTATACAAAATAAGCATACATTGGCTCTGGAAATCAAATATAGCTGCAGTACCTGTTCTCAGCCAGCAGGGGATGCCATCTATACTACCGACAAAGTCATAGAGTAGACCGCTCATTTAAGCAGCACATCCTGCTGGCTAAAAGACCATACTGCACCCAATTATTAATCGCAAATATATTCATGAGTAATCGTGAAGTACGCATGAGGTTGTTACTAGTGTGTGCTGTGTAAACAAGAATAAATACCAGCCAGCGGTTAGACAGGAGTGCTCTGAGCATATTAGATATTAGGAACCTGGTAGGAGGACTTATACAGAAGATCTATTTAGGAACACATATAAAAAAGGTACTGCTTGTAGGCCTGTTTTACTTTTTCCCCTCAGGGTAAAGGTTTGGATGAAGCAGCTGTTAAGTTCCATTGACTCTTGCACCAGATCATTCATTATTGTCTAAAAAAGTACATGGGCACATCTCATTAAATGTCCATGGATTAAGACATCAATAAATGACTGGGGCTTGGAGCTGAAAGGAGCGTTTAGTAGCTCTAATATGCAGGTCTAAGGCCTCATACACACTGGACTTTATACAGCTGCTTCTAGGGGCGTCTGGCGTTTTTTTTTTTTTCCCCTGCCTCTAAACTCCCCTTCATGTTAGAATATGTGTCCATGCACATATAGACTTTTAGCAGCGTTTAGTAGCAGGGGCTTTTAGAGGCAGGAAAAAAACAAAAAACAAAACACTGCCAGTGTGTACAGGAACAGCAGCGTTTTGGCAGAAAAAACGCTTGACGCTGCTAAATGTGCCTAAACGCTAGGCATGTTTAGCGATTGAGCATTAATTAATTTCAATGGCCAGAATAAATGGATTATTCTGGCCGATTAAATGACTTAACGCCCAAACCCTTGTCGCCTGGAAACGCGCATAAATGCTTGGTCTTGTGTGCATGAGGCCTAAAACTGATCAGTCAAGGAAATGTAGTACACTAAAAATAGTACAATAAAGTATAGGGGAGAAGGATGGCCAAATGACTGTACAATTCAGCAACCAGGGACAGCAGGCTCACTAAAAGGAGTGAGGGAACTTGTGCTTTCATTAAAAATAAAAGAAGCAAAAAAAAGCACCAAAAACCAGCAGTAATTTATTTAGGCACGCTCACTACCTGGGTCCAAAGACCTGTCCATCCCGAAGACAGAGATATGAGTACATACATTAGAAATCCATGGGTCATCTGCAGGTTAGGGCTAGTACCCCTGTCACTGGAGATTTCCCTACAGTTCTTGTCCTAATGACACAATGGAAACCTCCAGAAAGCGAGGGGAATTCCCACCTTTACCGGATGTCACCAGAACACATGTTCCTTATTCTGGTGACGACTGTGAAAGCTTAGATCTGCCCTCACTCTCCGTCCCTGCAACAGTGACAAAATAAAGCAGTACAAAATAAAACAGACAGATACTGCAACCCTTCCTCAGTCCATCCAAAACGCCTTCCTAATTTTGTGCAAGTAAATTCAAACATTCAGGTGAAACATTCAGGCAAATATAAATACATACACACACATACCCTTTGATTCTAGCTAAGCAATCATTAAAAAATGAAATGTATCTTAAGATACTGCAATGGCCTAAAATCCAACTCATTCTTATCCTCACACAATTCCCTGCACAGCAGGATTCGGGCTGGGAGGATCTGCACTGCAAACCAATTAGGCCCTACTGCATTGCCAATCCAACACATTTTAGGCACTCGGGGAGGCATTTTGGCAAGCTTAAAGGTGATGAGAGTCCTGAGAGGACATAAGCAATGTGAGAAGGTTTTCTGCTTTTTTTTTCTTTTTTTTAACAACGGAATGAGCAGGCAGCGGACACACAAATCTGCAAGAGTGGTGTCACTATCCTGACCATGCAGGGTGGCAGTGGCCAAATAATGTTACAAAATTTTCAAATATTTAAAATATTTGCATTCCAACTGTGTGTTTAGCTTGGGTTATCCAGAACAAGTGTGTAACCAGTGATGTCTGAATACCTGATCTGTTTGCTTGTTTCCAATTAGAGCAATAAGCAAGATGAGGTCAGTAATAGCAACCCCATTCTCTCTGTACAGATCTCTTTACATCATTTGTCATAGTACCACCAAACATTACTTTTATAGCAAGGAGGTTGCCAAAGCCCACTCAAAACTGATTTTAAATACGGGTTGACATTGGTGGGTCAAAGTACTGTACTCCTCAAGTATCTTTAAATTCTAGAAATTAAATTTCTCTTTTGGAATTTCCAGTTGAGCCTCCCAGCATGGCCATGGTGTCTCCCTCTTCCAGTAGCTATGAGAGCGAGGCCCTCAAAGAAATGATAGTGGCAGTGGGTGGAGCCGCAAACCTGGGTATTGAGACCCCACCTCTAGAGTGAGAGAGGCGACAGAAGCCAATTGTCAATTCAACCCAATGACGAATATTAAAAGTTAAAATATCCATTTTGGAAACTTAGTTATGATGCACAAGACTCCACCCCAACAGCTGGAGCTACCATCTAAGAAGGACAGGGTGACAGACAGGCACTTAAAACATGTCCTAAAATTAAAATTAGCATTAACAAAAGACAACAAAAAACAAAAACTAAAAAAAGACTACACAGAAATGGTTAAAGGTTTCCGTACTGCTGGCTGCAATTTGACACCTGTGCGCCCTTATACACAGATATGTACGCTGGCATATACAAACCCATGCTTTCATTTTATTTTTTTGGCAACCAAAAATAGTTTTATAATTAATTCCCTGATTGCTGAACAATAACGTTTCCTAAAATGTTTCCAAAAGAAAAAAAAAAAATAAGGAGGTGCATATACATCTATAAATATAATTAAATGTACACCCGCTCCCCACAGACACAGTTAGCGAGCCGCAGCTCCGGTGCAAATGGCGACACGGTGTTTAGGTCAGATATGAGGAGTCCAGGGAAGGAAGGAGGAGGGGAGAAGGAAGGAGGAAGTGTCAATAAATGTCAGGACAGTCTGTAAATTTTCTATCAAAGTATCCTCCTGTGTAGATCCAGTCTGCGGTCTTAGTGTGCGCGTTAGTTCCCTGTGTGAACCACCTGGAAGAGAGAGGGAGCGGGTTACAAAACAGAAGGCAGACATCAACATACAAGAGGTGAAAAGTGTGACGACACAGAAATAAATCCTTCTTCACAGCAATCTTGGAGAGAAATAATACACGGGCTGGTGATCTCCTTCTGAAAATGCCAGCTGCTTAAACTACTGACCAGGAGAAAGTATGCAGATTAGGTTGCAAGCTTGTTCCAAGATGGTGACTACTGAAGCAATAGACAGCCAAGCAACTAGCATTTTCTTTTTCTACTTTGAACAGTACCGTATATACTCGAGTATAAGTCGACCCGAATATAAGCCGAGGCACCTAATTTTACCACAAAAAACTGGGAAAACTTATTGACTCGAGTATAAGCCTAGGGTGAGAAATGCGCAGCTAATGTAAGTGGAAAAGAGGGTCAACAATGCCCATTTTCAGCCTCACTGTGCCCATTTGCAGCCATAGGTCCCCCCAAACTTCAAACCTCGGTAGTTAAGGGTTCCTAGATGCCCCCTAGCTGCAGCCAAAATTTGGGGTCTCTGGACCCAAAGGGTCCTGAAATGACCTTGCTGCAGATGGACACAGTTGACCGACTTTGGGGCCCCGTTCAGAAAGTGTCAAGCACTTCTGCAGCAGAGAATTACATTTTATGAACCCACTTTGGGGCCTCGTATCTCGAGGCTGCTAGGAACCCCAGCTTTGAATATGTTGTGCTACTAGTTCCACTGGGTTTGCACACCAAATTTGGGGTTCCTAGCACCAAGTGACCCTGAGATATGGGGACCCAAAGTCGGTTTGTAAAATGACATTTTTTGCTGCAGAAAAGTGCTTGACTCGAGTATAAGCCGAGGGGAGCACTTTCAGCACAAAAAAAATGTACTCTAGTATATACGGTATCTTTATTGTAACAAAAATATCAATTTACAAATAGAAAATATGCATAAGAAATGTCAAATGTTCACTGACAATCTTACCGACGGTTATCTCTTAACAGATATCTCGTATATATTATACTACATGCTGAGACACGCATTTACACATATAACAGAAAAGATATTAGTAACAGTAATCATCGTACATTGTTGACGTATGTGTCGTCATCACTCAGTTTCCATTAAATAGCAAAAATGCTGGTGGAGGGCAGTATTTAGGGTATGAAAAGGAAGGTTTGCCTTGCTAACTAAGGGTTTCTGCGGCTTGTAGCCACCTATCCCAAATTTTATTATATTTTGACGGGCATCCTCTGTGCTTGTATATGAGTTTTTTTATATGGCAAGCTATTATTCACTTCTGCTACCCATGTACTGAACTCAGGTGAATTAGTTCTCATCCATTGCCTTGCCAGGTCTTTCCGTGCAGAAAAAAGTGTTTCATTTAGAAAGATTGTTCATATCTGGCTCTGGGTATATCCCAAGTAGCAAGGTTTGGGGTGCAGTGCAAGAGGAGAGCCCATTGTATTGTGTAGGAATTGTACAACTTGTGTCCAGTATCCTTGTACCCTAGGGCATCTCCAAATTAAGTGATAAAATGTGCCGGTTTCCTGGTTACACATTGGGCAAAGAGCAGTGCAACTAGCATTTTTAGATGAATAGGTCATAGCAGCCCACGTATGTTTGGTCTATGATAACTTGTGTCCCTTTTAACCAGACTGTCCCCAATGCAGTTGCGATCGTTGCCTTCCCGTCTGTCTACCCCCCCGGGATCTTTAACTGAAAATCTCAACATTATTTCAGTGTGAGAATCAACAGCAAGCAGCAGACGGGCAATGTTTTTTGCTGTTGAAGATCCTGATCACATGGCTGCATTACAGGGGGTATGATAACCTCTTGAGTAACTCAAGTCGGGAAAATATGGATCGAAAGTTGGCTGGTTCAGCAGGCACTGGTCAAAATTCAATGTATGGATGGGCAGGCTAATTGTACCCTAGTCGATCCATTGAGCCTGTTGGATTTTTCACATTCGATTACTGCCGGCGGCTAAAGCCGCTAGCAGTAATCACTGTGCCCCCTCCTGCTGGCAGTACCCAATAGCGCTGTGGGAGGCATTCCCTCATCAACACCGACTGTGTTGATGGAGGAAAAATCGATCCATTTTTTTCCCCCTTCCAACCATGTTGGAAGGAAAGAAAATCAAGTCATCTATGGGCTGCTATGGCCTACTGTGTTTCTCAAGGCATTTACCTTCAATCAACGTAATAGAAAGATATCAGTTAAACTTTCATGGCTTAGGGCTGCTTAACAAGGAACTGAAATTGTGCCCAAAAAACAAAAAAAGTAGTGTTGAGGTCTAAGGATTAGTCACTATTAGTATTGCCTGTGGTCTCCCTGCAGCTGATCTCTCTCCAATACGGACCTACCATGCCTTGTTCTACACTGGGTCTCTTTCTGAATGTGCGATAATGTATATATTCGGCAGCACACCAAGAATCTTCAATTTTGTCCAAACGTTTTTTATTTAAAGAAAGATCACATCACAGAACCGTGTAGTGCAATGTTTCAGAGTCACACAGGACCCCTTCGTCAGGCATGTGATGATTATCACATACCCGACGAAGGGGTCCTGCGTGACTCTGAAACGTTGCACTACACGGTTCTGTGATGTGATCTTTCTTTAACCACTTCAATACCAGGCACTTTCCCACTTTCCTGCCCAGGACAATTTTCAGGTTTCAGCGCTGTCACACTTTGAATGACAATTGCGCGGTCATGCAACACTGTACCCAAACAAAATTTGTATCATTTTCTTCCCACAAATAAAGCTTTCTTTTGATGCCATTTGATCTCCACTGGGGTTATTTTTTATTTAACAAACTAAAAAAAAGAGACAGAAAATTTTGGAAAAAAAAAATACAGTTTTTCTTTGTTTCTGTTATAAAATTTAGTTTTCTTCGTCACTGATGGGCACTGATGAGCTGGCACTGATATGAAGAATTGATGGGCACTGATAGGTGGCACTGATGGGCACAATAGGTGGCACTGATATGCAGCACTGATGGGCACCGATAGGCAGCACTAATATGCAGCACTGATGGGCGGCACTGACAGGTGGCACTGATGGACACTAATAGATGGCACTGATGGGCAGCACTGATGATGAGGTGTGCTAGAGAATATGTATATTATCATGCATGTTTTAGTATCCAGCTGGCGGTTGCTACAGCGCCCAGCACTTTTACAGCTCACTCCAGGAATGTGTGTGATGGGAATGTGGACTGTGTCTTTCTGAAAGTGGCTATCTTGGTAGGCTTTCCTTTCTCATGTCAGAGCCCCCAGCAAGGAGAACAGTGACCAGCACAGCACAATAGTAACCTTAACAAATCAGACTCCAAATGTCCACAAACTAGCAGTAATTTAGAACTCCTGTGTTCAGAATGTAGCAGGGCAGCCTCTCAGCGCAGGACCCGGAAGCACGTGGAGATCACTGGAGTAGCGCTGTCTACTTCAATGATTTTCAGCTTCCAAAGGGAATGGGCAAGTATGTTTTTAAGTTCAGGTCCACCTTAAAGCAGACAAGTTAAACTCTCATGAATTCTCTAGTTGGCGGACCAGAAAAAAATTACTTTAAACAGAAACATACCATTTATTGAAATAGGATTTGTTTTAATATTTAGCCTTCGAGGGATGCTAATCAGACTGCAGCAAGTTTCAAATTCTAATCCTGTTTAGTGCAGAAGCAAGAAATTGTTTTCTGCCCCATCAACTGTGAAATTATGAAAGGAAACCTGGCCCCAAAAAAAAAACAATAGAAAATTTGGTGCCTTCAGGTGGGACCTTGTTAAGTTAAAACGCTTTAGTGACCCAAAACAAAAACAAAATTGAACATGGCTATTATGTCTTCATTGAGAGCTCATTTATGGCAGGACTACAAAGGCTTTAACCACTTGACCTGCGGAAGATATTCCAACCCCCCCCCCCCCGTTCACGACCAGGCCATTTGTGATACGGAACTGCGTTACTTTAACTGACAATTGCACCGTCATGCAACACTGTACCCAAATAAAATGTATTTACTTTTTTTCCCACAAATAGAGCTTTCTTTTGGTGGTATTTGATCACAACTGTGTTTTCTTTTTTGCACTATAAGCAAAAAACAATATTTTTTACTTTCTGCTATAAAACATATCCAAAAAAAAAAATCTAAAATTTCTTCATAAATTTAGGTCAATATGTATTCTGCTACATGTTTTTGGTAAAAAAAAAAAAAAAATCCCAATTAGTGTATATTGATCGGTTCACGCGAATGTTAGTGTCTACAAACTAGGGGATATATTTATGGAGTTTTTAGTAAAACTGCGATATTGCTGTTGACATTCTGACACTTTGCCTGGAACCAGTGACACTAATACAGTGATCAGTGCAAAAAATTTGTATTGTCCATGTACTAATGACACTGGCTGGGAAGGGGTTAACATCTAGGGCGATCAAGGGGTTAATTGTGTGCCTAGCCAGTGTTTGTGTGTAACTGTGTGCTACTTTTACAAGAAGAAGAGATGGATTTTAGTTTCTGTTTTGCAGGAACATAGAATCCATTTCCCCCCCCATCCCCCCCCGGCAGAACGGAGATATGCCTTGTTTACATAGGCATATCTCAGTTCTCTGTGTATTGCCAACGATCTGCGGGTGCGGAGGACATTAAGTGCATGTAGCAGTAAAAAAGTGCTATAGGGCGGTCGGCAAGTGGTAAAAGAAATACCTTATTCTGACCGAGGTTAGCGGAAATAGCCAAGCGTAAGCATACAGATGCAAGGTCTAAAAGCTACAGATTGCAAGGCTGCTCTAACTTGCGTTCGGGCTGCGCAAACTAGCCAGCAATCTTCAAAGCTTGGGCAGGCTAAGCCCTCCAGTCAGAAATCACAGCATGTATTTGTGAATGCAATACCTTGTGTTCCATTCTTCATTTGTTTTGGCTCGTTCCCTTCTGGATGCCCTCTGCTTCTCTTCTAATCTTTCCTTCTCTTTACTAGCCTGATCTGAAAAAAAAAAAAAAAAAAAGAAAGATGAAAATTCTCATACAAAAACAAAACAACTAACCCCATGCTAACTGCAGCATAACCAAAGCGCTACAATATTAACAGCATCCCACCAGTAAAAATGAGAGAGGTGACCAACCCAGACACTTACCTAGATCCCCGCTTTCCATGTATCTGATGTCGGGTCTTAACCGGCAGTCCGTAGGGGCCAATACTGCCAACATGTCTTTGTCTAATTCATTAAGAGCCACAGCAAAATGGGTAAAATTGTACATCTTGGGAGGAAAAAATTTAGAGAGTGTTAGAAAACTCACACTTGAATTATTCAAATCACAGCAGGAAATCACATATTCTTTACCAAGTCTGGATTTGTTTTTTTTAGTACTGTAGTACAGCTAAAAAAAGAGTTCCAATTATGAGTGACTCTTAAATGATAAATTAATATTAAAATAAAAATAAAAAATGAAATAAAGGTTCTGTGCTCACCTGAGAGGAGTTTGAAGGTCGGTTACTGATCCGCCATAGAAGGGTACTGCCAGGTATGACCTGCACAGTCTCATGGACTTCTGGCATATCATCAGCTTCGTCACTGTCTGGATTCACAGTTTCTTCATTCTATAGTCAATGAGGTGTGAGAGAAAATGAATAATCTATTCCTTACTTCGCTGCCTTGAAGATATCTCTAGGCAAGTCAGCCTTGAAGATATCTCTAGGTAGTTCAGCCCTCGCATCTCAATCCTTGAAGTGAGCTTAAACTTTCATTTTTTTTATAAAAGTCCAAAAGCAGCTGCAATATTCATCTGTAATTCAGAGCTGTCCCCCGCAGTAATGCCTCTTGGCCACAAGATGTCAGCAGTCTTCCAGGTTGAATGTCCCCCAGTGTGAGGGCACTACGACGCCTTTCATTCACTGTGTACTGGTGCAGAGAGTGACGTTGAAGTCATCTCATTAGTGCCACTCTCTGCATCAGTAGGGACCATCCTGCCTATAGAAGAGACAAAGATGAAGAGGACCTTTGTGGCATCACAAGACTGGACATAAGACTACAGAAAAGGTAGGTTTAAAAACAATTATAACTTTTAAAAAATACAGTCACCAGGGGCTACAAGGGGAATGGGCATGGCGCTTGGAGTTGGGTTTTAAGTAGCATAACCTTATTTCTCAGCCCTGAGAGTCTTCACCCCTTGAATTAGTCTAACTGGTCTAGTGTTGACCTTTCAGCCTTTAGTAGTGACTTTGCTAACTCTATTACTCACTCAAACAGTGAATATGAACTATTATTTACTTTATAAACTTCAGATTGATTATATGTGATCTCCTTTTTGCTTCACAGTCCCTGGAATGACTCTAGATGGTCTAGTTTTTAATACTTACCTTGAGTGAGGGTTGCCTAAATTGTTTAGACCTGATATCTTAGCCTTGGAATAAAGACTAAATGGTGAATTTCTAATTTCTTTGTCCCAAGTGTGCGTCCAAGTCCTCCTTTTGTACTTGTCAGTAGGGATGAGCTTGATGTTCGGGTGGAACATCGGGTGTTCACCGAGGAGTGAACATTATGGGGCGTTCGTGGCAAATTTGAGCGCCGCGGAACGCCCCATAATGCACTGCGAGATCGCAGTGCATTGCTGTATGATGATTGGCCAAGGCATGCATCTGACCTGCATGCTTTGGCCAATCACAGCGCCCTCTGCTAAGAGAGCCATAATTGGCCAGAGGCACCATGGCTCAGGGGGACTAGGTCCACGCCCCACACTATATAAGGCTTCTTACACGGCCGCCATATGTAGTGTTGTTGGTGTGGACAGAGAGATAGCTTGATTTAGATTAAGCAGGCAGGTTATTTAGTTAGTGGCAGTGTATTTAATTTATATATATATGTATATATATATATATATATATATATATATATATACACACACACACACACCTGCATATACAGTTAGTCTAAAAAAAAAAAAAAAAAAATATATATATATATATATATATATATATATAACATGTAGCTCTGCAACAGCTGGAGGTCTGCTAATTGCATATCCCTCTATGCTATATGCAGTGTGTGTACATATATACATACATATACACACACACACACACACTGCACATAAACCAGGGATATGCAATTAGCAGACCTCCAGCTGTTGCAGAGCTAGTTGATCTATTCTTTCCTTTTCAAACCCTGGAATAAGTCTTGGTGGCCTTGTCCCCCTTTCTCAGTCCAGGGGATGTATCTAGTTGCCCATTTGCTCTCATGTATGCTTTCCGAAAGTCTGTGTGAAATATTTAGTTCTGAGGAGGTGTCTATGTGGCTAGTTGCTCTGTCTTTGGAATGAGTCTAGGTGGTCTTCAATTCTCAGCCTTGGTAATGACAATAGGTCTCACCTGTTTACTTTTCTTCGGTTCACCTCCTTTCTTTTCTGACTTCTTGTAAGCCTCATACGTAAAAGGATCTATACTCCACAAGCACTCTGTCCACTTTCCGTATATCATACATAGTTTCTTTTTGCTATGAAAAAAGCAACACCATCATGTATTAACGGTGTGTAACAAGAGTAAACAACTGCCATGATCTATGCTGTATAACAATCAATGACGAGGTACAGAAAACAATCTGAGTGGGACGTTACAAAGCACAGAAATCAGGAAGCACACCTACCCACTGCACTTGCGAAGAGTTGTGTGAAGCCCATTATAATAAAATAACTGGACCTTCTGACTAAGCACAGATGCAGTATTTGCTGGATTGCCTTAACACTCAAGGTTCGGTTTCACTTGTCCTTTCAATTTCCCTTCACAGTGGAAATATACAGCAATCAGCCTTAACTTTATGACCACTGGCAGGTTAGTTAAGTGAATAACACTCATTATCTTGTTACAATGGCATCTGAAAGCCAGTGGGATATATTAAGCAGCAAGTAAATCTTTCCCCTGAAGTTGATATGTTAAAAGCAGAAACAAATGGGCATTGCAGTTTGTTGTGTATGGAGCTGCATAGCTGCAGACCAGTCAGGATACCCATGCTGACCCATGTCCACTGTCAAAAGCACCTACAATGGGCATGCATCAGAAGTGGACCACAGAGAAATAAAAGAAGGTGGCCTGGCCTAACGAATCACGTTTTCTATAGGTCATCCATTATGTGGATGGTTGGGTGCGTGTGTGTCTCTTACCCAGGGAAGAGATGGCACCAGGGTACAGTGTGATGCTTTAGGCAGTGTTCTGCTGAGAAACCTTGGGTCCTGCCATTCATGTGGATGTTACTCGACACATATCAACTACAGTGAGGGAAAAAAAGTATTTGATCCCCTGCTGATTTTGTACATTCGCCCACTGACAAAGAAATTATCAGTCTATAATTTTAATGGCAGATTTATTTTAACAGAGAGAGACCGAACAAAAATATCCAGAAAAACGCATTTCAAAAAAGTTATAAAATCGATTTGCATTTTAATGAGAGAAATAAGTATTTGACCCCTTTGCAAAATATGACTTAGTACTTGGTGGCAAAACCCTTGTTGGCAATCACAGAGGTCAGACGTTTCTTGTTGTTGGCCACCAGGTTTGCACACTCTGGAGGGATTTTGTTTCACTCCTCTTTGCAGATCCTCTCCAAGTCATTAAGGTTTCGAGGCTGACATTTGGTAACTCGAACCTTTACCTCCCTCGACATATCTTCTATGGGATTTAGGTCTGGAGACTGGCTAGGAGACTGCTTCTTCTTGAGCCACTCCTTTGTTGCCTTGGCTGTGTGTTTTGGGTCATTGTCATGCTGGAATACCCACCCACAACCCATTTTCAATGTCCTGGCTGAGGGAAGGAGGTTCCCAAGATTTAATGGTACATGGCCCTGTCCATCATCCACTTGATGCGGTGAAGTTGTCCTGTCCCCTTAGCAGAAAAACTCTCCCAAAGCATAATGTTTCCACCTCCATGTTTGACGGTGGAGATGGTGTTCATGGCAGCATTCCTTCTCCTCCAAACACGGTCAGTTGAGTTGATGCCTAAGAGCTTGATTTTGGTCTCATCTGACGACAACACTTTCACCCAGTTCTCCTCTGAATCATTCAGATGTTCATAAGCAAACTTCAGAAGGGCCTGTACATGTGCTTTCTTGAGCAGGGGGACCTTTGCGGCCGCTGCAGGATTTCATTCCTTCACGGCGTAGTCTGTTATCAATGGTTTTCTTGGTGCCTATGGTCCCAGCTGCCTTGAGATCATTGATAATATTCTCTTGTGTAGTTCTGGGCTGATTGCTCACTGTTCTCATGATCATTGAAACTCCACGAGGTGAGATATTGCATGGAGCCCCAGACCGAAAGAGATTGACAGTTATTTTGTGTTTCTTTCATTTGCGAATAATCGCAACAACTGTAGTCACCCTCTCACCAAGCTGCTTGGCTATGGTCTTGTAGCCCATTCCAGCCTTGTGTGGGTCTACAATCTTGTCCCTGACATCCCTGGAAAGCTTTGGTCTTGGCCATGGTGGAGAGATTGGAATCTGATTGATTGTTTCTGTGGACAGGTGACTTATACAGAGATTAGGAGCACTCCCTTTAAGCCCCCATTCACATGGTGGCTATTTAACATGTCAAATCGCAGCCTATTGCAGGCAACGGCACTGTCTGAATCAGTGCGATGCCACACCGATTTCCAAAAGTAGTTCCTGCACTACTTTTGGCGACTTTGGGGGCAATTTCAATAGAGATCTGTGCATGAACCCACACAGGTCTTTCAAATCGCCCCCAAACCCGCAATGAAACGCGGGTTTGAAATCGTGTTCAGCTTTCAAACCGCCTCCAATGTGAACATACCCTAAGGGTCGGTTCACACTGGGGCAACACGACTTCGCCGCGACTTTGTACCGCGACTTCAGCGCGACTTCAGCAAATTACAAGGCGACTTGAAGTCGCCTCCATGACAGGCGACTTTGCCTGTGGCCAATCAGCTCTCTGGGAGGGAGGGGGGGAGGGAGGGGTTTTCCCTGCAAAGTCGCTTGACTTTACAGAGAGATCCGACTTGGAGGCGACTTCCATTGATTTCTATGGTACAGGTCGCCTACCAAGTCGGATCAAAGTAGTACAGGGAGTACGCTCTGAAGTCGGAGCGACTTCAGTAGCGTCTATTAAGACGCTAGCGTTCACTCCCATCAAAACTATTTCTGGGGCGACTTGGGGGGACTTGAGGGCGTACAAGTCGGATCCCAAGTCGCCCCAGTGTGAACCGAGCCTTAGAGAGTGCTTCTAATCTCAGCTTGTTACCTGTATAGAAGACACCTGGGAACCAGAAATCTTGCCGATTGATAGGGGATCAAATACCGTTTTTATCGGTATATAACACGCACCTTAATTTTAAGAGGGAAATTTCAGGGAAAAAAAACTTACATTTTAAATAGAGAACTTTGAAGCAAAATAAGGGCCAGTGCCCTAGCTACCCATCAAGGTAGCCAGACCAGTGTCCATCAAGGCAGCCTGATCAGTGCCCATCTGCAGCCTCACCATTGCCCATCAATGCAGACACGCCGGATTACAGAGCCGTGATCTCCTGTTTACTCGGCGGCCACTGTGATACAAAGTCCTACCTCCTGGACCGACTCACATGATAGACAGTACACTGGTCCAATGCTGGGACATGTGACGTCTATCATAGGAGCCAATCCAGGAGGCAGGACTTCATATTACAGTGGCCGCTGAGTAAAAAGGAGATCCCCGTTGTAATCCGGCGGCGCTCGCCCCCCCCTTCCCCACCAAGGCAGCACAGGTAAAATATCAGTGTATAACACGCACACGATTTGCCCTCTATTTTTAGGGGGAAAATGTGCGTGTTATACGCCAATAAATACGGTACTTATCTCACTCATTAACATGCAAATCAATTTATAACTTCTTTGAAATGCGTTTTTCTGGATTTGTTGTTATTCTGTCTCTCACTGTTAAAATAAACCTACTATTGAAATTATAGACTGATCATTTCTTTGTTAGTGGGCAAACATACTAAATCAGTTTGAAAAACACAACAATGAGTTTGAGGTGTTGGCTTGGTCTTCAAATTCTCCAGATCTCAAAAGAATCGAGCAACTTTGGGATGTTACAGTTCCAGGAGAACCCACCTCGCAACTTACCGGACTTAAAGGATTTGCTACTGATGGCTTAGTACCAGATATGTACCAAAGAAGAAAAAATGGGAATCCCAATAATAAAAGAAGGTAGTACTCACTCTATTAATGAGGGGGGTGTTGTCTAAAGATAACTGCTATGGACTATGAAAAATAAAAAACAAAAAGACACTACACACCAAAATGAGTGAACTACAACTTTATTAAGCAATGGGCTCAAGGTCAAAGGGAAGGATAGAGTCCCAAAGCGGAGCTGAGCCCACCCTCCCCTAAACAAAAACCTCCCCCACACCAAGGGACCCTGAGCCACCCCACCAAAAAACAGGTTGCACCGAGTGCGGTGCTCCACCTTGAAGCCACAGTGGGCGAATGAGGCACCAGCACTAAGAGGGACAGAGATGCATACCTACCCAAATGGGGCTACATACAGAAAAACACAAACCCACAAAACCAGTCAGTCAAAAGAGTCAATCAATGGCAAAAAGGAAAACCAAATGGCTGCAATGGGAGCTCAAATATCAAAGAATCAGCGTCCAGCTGCTGTGCTGGTAACGAGATGTATGAATGAGCCTTGCACATGATAGTCAATTGACTAGTAGCTGATTAGATGATCCATGAAGGGATGTGTAGGAGACCATATATATGCCAGTTATACCAGCATGATAACCATTCCTAGGGAGCGTACTGATTACAGTGGCTGGGAGGGCTGGCAGAGATGAGTCGTAAGCCAGTGAGATGGAGCAAGGAGATTCCCAACAAAAAACAGGTAACCTCAACCTGTCAGTAATGCCACCTGGGGACAATGACTCCCAATGTGGGTGTCAGAAGTACTCGCAGTTCTCCATTCATGCTCCCCTCCAAGTGAAGGAATGGAAATAATGTCCGCTCAGCTTTGTGTCCTGACAAAGCTCCGCCCCTTGGAATGAAACTTGTAGACGCAGACATTTCATCTCCCCCTCCCCCCTTTTATCATCTGGCCCGACCACCCCATCTTTACAGAGAGCTTAAGTTTTTAATTGTGGCTCATACAGCCGAATGTGTATGAGTTCATTGAAGAGTCCAGCCACCTATGATTGGATCAGCTCAACAGCACATGGTGCACAGCAATGGAGCATTTGAAACTCAGTAGGACTCAATCATACACAGGAGATTGGAGAGACCAGGTATACACGACTGGAATAGCTGATCAGCGCACAGCATGTGAATTTTGGTTGGATTTCATCCTAATATAGGAGAGGTGTACTTGCTGGGAATTGCTGAGCGTACATTTCCATTCCTTCACTTGGAGGGGAGCATGAACTGTGAGTACTTCTGACTTTCAGCTTTTAGTTCCCTTTCACACTGTGCCGCCACCGGCGTCAGTGGTAAAGCGGCACTATTTTTAGCGCCGATTTTCCGACGTTTTAGCGGCGCTATTCGGCCGCTAGCGGGGTGGTTTTAACCCCCCGCTGGCGGCCGAAAAGGGGTTAAATCCGCCCGCAAAATGGCGTTGGAGCGGTGTTTTGCCGGCGTTATCGCAGCACTGCCCCATTGATTTCAATAGGAAGCAGTGGTGGAGGAGCGGCGAGTTCACCGCTCCTAAGAAGCTGCTGGCAGGACTTTTTCTGACGCCCTGCCAGCGCCCCACTCCAGTGTGAAAGTCTTCGGGCTTTCACACTGCAGTGAATGGAGCAGCTGTTTAAGGCTGCTTTCACACTGGGGTGGTAGGGGGCGTCGGCGGTAAAACAGCGCTATTTTTAGCGCTGTTTTCCTGCGGTATTCGGCAGCTAGCGGTGCGGTTTTAAGGGTTAAAAATCACTCGTACAGCGCGGCTATGGCGGCGGTATTGCCGAGGTATAGCCGCGCTGTCCCACTGATTTTAATGGGCAGGAGCGGTTTAGGAGCGGTGAATACACCGCTCCTTCACCGCTCCAAAGATGTGGCTTGCAGGAGATTTTTTCTTCTCCTGCCAGCGCACCGCTTCAGTGTGAAAGCTCTCGGGCTTTCACACTGAACAAACAGCGGAGGCTGTTTAGGGGCGGTTTGCAGGCGGTATTTTTAGCGCAATAACGCCTGCAAACCGCCCCAGTGTGAAAGGGGCCTTAGGGAGGTTTGCAGGTGCTATTTTTAATACTATAGTGCCTGCAAAACGCTCCAGTGTGAAAGGGGTCAAAGGTGGAGCACCGAGTGTTTTTTGGTGGGAAGGTTCAGGGTTCCTTGGTGTGGGGGAGGTTTTTGTTTAGGGGAGGGTGGGCTCAGCTCCGATTTGGGACTGTATTTGGGACCCTTTTTGTAAGGGTGGTCCATGGTTCTACTCTGGGAGGGGTTAATAGGGGGACTCAGGTGGTTATTAGGGCACTTATGCTGTTGATCTTGAGCCCATTGCTCAATAAATTTGTAGTTCACTCATTCTGGTGTGTAGTGTCTTTTTGTTTTTTATTTTTCATATTCCTTAATACCAGATATCACAGCATACCTTCAGAGGTCTAATGGGGTCCATGCCTCAACTGGTCAGGAATGCTTTTGGCGGCAAAGCGTGACTTACCCATATTAGGTGGGTGGTCATAAAGTTATGGCTGATCATTGTATTCTGCTCTTACTCTGAGGGTCAGCTTACTAAAGGGCTCAAAAAGATGAAAACACTGAAATTGCCGGTCTAAGCTTGAGCGCTGCAATGTTCTGAGTCTGTCAGTGGAGCCTTGATTCCTCAGCAACATAAACAAGGAAGCTCTGGGCTATGGCAGAAAGGGATCTCATCTGTCCATTCCAGAAGGCCTTCCATAGTAAGAAGTCAGGGCCAGATGCACTGTCCATCAACTGGATGTTGACAGAACCCGTCTGTTGTGTGGGTGAATGATGAGTGTTCAGGGCCAGCTTGTCATGCTGCAGACTATTAATAAGACAGATTGGGCAAGATCTAATAACGCAGTTCACATTTCACATTCCCCCCCCCTTTGCATTATCACAAAAACAAAAAAACATCTAGAACAATTGGCGAGAGGCTTACGCACAAGATGGATTATGAGACACTTGGATCAGTACACCATTATAATAATATATAAAAATAAAAATCAACTGTTATGATGCTCCATGCCATCATCTCGAAAATCCTAATTTCCAGAAAGCCTTCGATAATAACTAAATACGTTGAAAAACTAGGTGCAATGATTAGTGGTGTTTTGAATGAGGACACAATAAAACCCTGTAAGGTTTTTATTGCTCTGTGTCTCCACTGAGGAGATTTATTCTCTATTTCTCTAGTGCCCAATGTCCCTAGTCAAGAAATTATGGTTAAACCAAAATTTTCCAAATGTCACAGGAACACGAGATAAGTGGAAATCTTCACATGGGGACATTGGTGACAACTGTATAAAGAGGAGCAGTCACATATATCAGGAGTGCTCGTCATTTTGTTGTGACCTATCAGCGAAAGTTCCCCTTCCACCACAGATAACAGGACGATCGTATTACGAACTCTATATTGACCTATTTAGAGACAAAAGTCATAACTGGTCCCAGAAGTGAGAGACTACAAGGGGATAGGCAAACCTCTCGACACCCACCATTTATAGCTAGCGCAGGCAAAACGCGTTGAGGCAGAGGCACGATATGTCTGACGTCACGTCCAGTTAATGAGGCTGGGGCGGTGGAATGCATGCCGGGCCGCCATCTTGTTGGTGGGGAAGCATGGTGACACGGAGGGAGAGACTACACTGCTGAATCCTGCTAGTGCCAGTTTGGGCACAATGAAATGTGAGTGGATATTTTTATACTTTCTGTTTTATTAAATGGGTAAACACTGTATTCAACGGGTTGCGCTATGATCTTGCTGTCTGTGGTTTACTTTTACATATGAGGCTCTGTGGAGGAAGATAGCAGATACAGATTTCACCTGCTTTCCAAGTCTAAGGCTCCCAATAAGCGTTACTAGATGCACTACTTCTGGGTCTAAGGATCTGGTGAGTCCTTATTGCACAGGGGGACGGGGTGCACCGAGGAGAACTGGGTGAAGACATGGAGTGGAGTGGCCACAACCTTTCTTTTGGGTTCGTAGGCTCCGGCGCTGTGAGTGGCCGAAGCCACGATTAAGCCCTCAGTTCCGGTAAGAAGCTCTGAAGAGGCTTCAGAACGCATGCGCCGCTGACGTCAGCAGCTGCATGCAGGGTGAATATCTCCTAAATGGTGCACGTTTAGGAGATATTCATTTTACCTACAGGTAAGCCGTCTTATAGGCTTACCTGTAGGTAACAATAACTAAGAGGGGTTTACATACGCTTTAAGAACTTTCATTTGATTTTCTAATCTTTACTGGGGGAAATTTGCTTTGGACTGTGGTAACAAAAAAAAAAATTAAAATGGAGCAAAATGGAAATTTTTTTATTGAATACATTTCTAACAGTGTACAAGGTTTTTGTGCGGGAAAGACAATTACTTGTGAATGAAATTTGTCAAGTCATCGAACGTTGTGAGAATTTTTGTACAAAAATTTTCTGGCCAGCTTATTTCTCATATTGCTCAGGAGAGAAAAGGGAACACTAATCACTACAGTACTTACTTCTTATCTTGAATATATCCTTCTACTCGATGCAGCTCCTTTCCAAACAGGCCGCAGGGCTTAAAGTTCAGGATACATTTATCTCCATTGCTGGAACAAAATCACACAAAAACACCTGATTAAAGAAGAACCTGGTTAAGCCTTATTTGCCTCTAAACTGAACATATAACACATTACCAAAGTCATTTCACCAATAGTATAACCCCTACGCTGCAAATAAGCATAGATTATGGGATCCCCACACTGAGCTATAAAATTGGGAAGAAGTAAAGTGGTTCTAAAGACAGAAGATTTTTTTTATCTTAATGCATTCTATATAGAAGATAAAAAAACCTTCTGTGTGCAGCTCCCCCTCAGCCCCTCTAATACTTACCTGAGCCCTATCTTGATCCAGTGATGTTGCACAAGAGACTCGGCTGCTGGGGACTCTCCTATCTGATTGTCTGGGACACACATCGGGCGCCGGCACCTGCTGCTGTCAAAGTCAATGAGCCAATAAGCAGAGAGAAGGGGCAGGGCCGAGCCACAGCTCCGTGTCTGAATGGACACACAGAGCAGCAGCTCAGCTCGTGTGCCCCCATAGGAAGCTGCTTACTGTGGGGACACTCTGCGGGAGGGAGGGACAAGGATGGCCAATGCGGAACCCGAGAAGAGGAAGATCTGGTCTGCACGGTGCAAAACCACTGTACAAAGCAGGTAAGCATGACATGTTTGTTATTTTTAACCAGTTCCAGACTGCCCACAGCATATATACGGCCCAGCTGCACAAAATCACGCACAGGCACGTGATTTCGTGTGCGCACCGCTCTCACTGTGATTGGACACAGAGGGAGCCGCCGATCGTTCACAGGAGAGACGGATAAGCCGTCTGCAAGTGTAAACAAGGCAAACGTCGAATCTATGAAGAAGGGAAAGAGAGATCTTGTGATCCAGCTAAGCTGAATCACGGATCGCTCTTTTTCTTCAGTGTGACACTGCCTCACACACTTAGTAAGCACCTCCCTAGGGAACATTTAACCCTTTGATCGACCCTGGTGTTAACTCCTTCCCTGCCAGTGTCATTTTTACAGTAATCGGTACATTTTTATGGCACGGATCACTGTCACTGGTCCCCAAAAAGTGTCACTCAGTGTCAGATTTGTCTGCCCCAATGTTGCAGTCCCGCTAAAAAACGCAGTCTGCCGCCATTATTAGTAAAAACAATAAAATAATTTAAAAAAAAAATCTTTCCCCTATTTTGTAGACTTTATAACTTTTGCGCAAACCAATCAATATACGCTTATTGGGATTTTTTTTTTTTTTTTACAAAAAATATGTAGCAGAATATATATTGGCCTAATCCTACGAAGAAATTTGATTTTTTTTTTTTTATTGGGAATGTTTTATAGCAGAAAATAAAAAACACAGTTTTTTTATTTAAAATTGTTGGTCATTTTTTGTTTAATAGCACGAAAACTAAAAAGCGCAGAGGCGATCAAATACCACCAAAAGAAAGCTCTATTTGTGGGAAAAAAAGAACATCAATTTTATTTGGGTAAAGCGGTGCATGACTGCCTACTTGTCAAAGAAACGCAGTGCCGTATCGCAAAAAATGGCCTGTTCAGGAAGGGGGTAAAACCTTCCGAAGCCGGAGTGGTTAAGCATGTGTTTTGTATCAGTTTTTCCTTTACTATTTATTGGAAATTTGTATTTTACAAACAAATGTTTAATACAGGTTACACCTATGGCAAAAGATTCCCAGAGCACTATGGGTTCTCCAAAGAGAAGGCACAGCATATGCAGTTTCCTTTCACATGTCCAAGAGAGACCAATAATACATGGGGGATTTTTCTATTAATTACTTCAAGTGATTTATTAGAAGCATCCATGACAAGGGGTTCGGGTGGGGTTATGTTAGTTTACCTGTGGTTTACAATTTCCACTGTCCCATACTGCTCTATCCACAGCTTCCCGATAATAACATTGTGCACACAGCAGGTGGGGTTTGTCCATGTGTAGATATCTTTATGCCTGCAGAGAAATAAGATATTAGAAGGGACAATGAGGAGACAAAAGCACAAGTATAAGTTTGATCATCCAAAGCTGGTGGAGTTTTAGAAAGGACCCATGTGTGATCTAAAAAGGAAAATTGTCTGCTTTAGAAGACTGGAGATAAGTCCTGGAAATATAAGACCTCTAAGTGGATGTGCTCCCATGCTCTCTCCATAACATGTCATACATAAAATTGCTCAAAATTCAGTGAGAGTTGTGAATGCAGTATTGTCACTGGCTTCGTTGTACATGTATATACTGTATATGTACTTTGCCTCCCTTGTGCACTGGGACAACAATCCGGATTTGTGATACTGGCCAATCAGTGCCACTGGTGCGCTTACTGTCCTCAAATATTGACTTTTGGCACCACTCAAAGTAAAATATTGGAAACATCCCTTTCTGTAAAACTAAAAAATAATGGAAGCATGCTTTTACTACTTTAATGGATCTACTTAATTGAACGCAAAAAAAAAAAAATACACTAAGCTAGGAAGCTACAAGAAAACATTCAAACACGTTAACAAACTTGCCATGGGGATGTTATCATTAAAGCTGGCATGTCTGGCAAAAGGAGCCATGAACAAGACAACAGTATGTTTTTTCTATTAGATTACTTGACAAGAGGTCAGCTGTAGCTTTTAAATGGTCTTTCCCGTTATACGACTTTCATTTTAAATATCCTCAATTTCCTGAAAGCTTCAGATACACGATATTGTTAAAATATTGGGACGTCTGCCTTTACACGCGCATGAACTTTAATGGCATCCCAGTCTTAGTCTGTAGGGTTCAATATTGAGTTGGCCCACCCTTTGCAGCTATAACCGCTTCAACTCTTCTGGGAAGGCTGTCCACAAGGTTTAGGAGTGTTTCTATGGGAATGTTTGACAATTCTTCCAGAAGCGCATTTGTGAGGTCAGGCACTGATGTTGGATGAGAAGGCCTGGCTCACAGTCTCCACTCAAATTCATCCCAAAGGTGTTCTATCAGGTTGAGGTCAGGACTCTCTGATGGCCAGTCAATTTCCTCCACCCCAAACTCGCTCATCCATGTCTTTATGGACCTTGCTTTGTGCACTGGTCCAAATCATTTGGTGGAGGGGGGATTATGGCGTGGGGTTGTTTTTCAGGGGTTTGGCTTGGCCTCTTAGTTACGATGAAAGGAACTCTTAAGGTGTCAGCATACCAAGACATTTTGGACAAATTCATGCTCCCAACTTTGTGGGAACAGTTTGGGGATGGCCCCTTCCTGTTCCAACATGACTGCGCACCAGTGCGGAAAGCAAGGTCCATAAAGACATGGGTGAGCGAGTTTGGGGTGGAGGAGCTTAACTGGCTTGCGTAGAGTCCTGACCTCAACCCAATAGAACACCTTTGGGATGAATTCGAGCGAAGACTGCGAGCAAGGCCTTCTCGTCCAACATCAGTGCCTGACCTCACAAATGTGCTTCTGGAAGAATGGTCAAACATTCCCATAGACACACTCCTAAACCTTGTGGACAGCCTTCCCAGAAGAGTTGAAATTGTTATAGCTGCAAAGGGAGGGCCAACTTAATATTGAATTCTTTGGACTAAGACGCCATTAAATTTCACGTGCTTGTAAAGGCAGACGTCCCAATACTTTTGACTACATAGTGTATTTATGTAGTGAACATACCAAAGCTTGCAAGTTTAGTGCCCCTTGTGTGTCTCTGGTACAAAAAGCACCTCACATTTGGACTTACTTAGGCAGCTCCAGGGTGATGGCTCCCCGGGGTTCGGCCTCTACGCTCTTCCCCCAGAACTTCAGCTTTGGATAGATAGAACCACGAAAGATGAAGTCTTTATTCAGGCCTTCGGAAAAAAAGGCGCTAACGGGAGGGTGATGGCTGACTTGCTCAGATATAAACCGGAAGCCCAGGTCTTCCCTGCAAGAGACAGTATAATTAGTCACACGGAAGCACTTGGGTCAGTCCTCCCCGCAATTGCCACAACTCACCTTACTAGTTCGTATGTCTCCCCCAGAAGAGGGTTAAATGGTTTGCCAGTCCTCTCCCATTGAGATGCTACAGCTGATACAGCAAAGGCAGCCACAGACTGTAAAGGATAAAAGAATAGCACACAAAGTGTTAGAAATGATCACCTGTCTAACAAAAAAGCAAAGAGATCTTTCTTAATTACTAAATACGACAAAGTTTGGCAAACGTTTGTACCAACAGGAGGGCAACCAAGCAACAAATTACCAACTCAAGCACCCAACACCTTTGAAATCGTGTTCTTGTGCCCTCTCTTCACCACAACACCACGCTGATGACAGAAAGAATCTATGCAGGAAAACCTTTCACTTTTTCCTGGTTCAGACTTGGAAGTGTGTTGGAGTATTTAAAATTTCAAGGTAAGCATATATAGTTTGCAGTTAGAATAAACTAGACATAACGTAAAGTTTTATTCACCTTACGAGGAATATTTTTGGTTAAACTGTATAAAATTATGTATTATGGGCATTTACACTGATCAGCCACAGCTTTATGACTACTGACAGGTTACGTGAATAGCATTGATTACAACGGTACAGACAGATTTTACAAAGGTGTCTTGTGTGTGTCCTAAAAGTGGCGCATTGTGCGTCAGGTTCAAGTACAGGATCTAGACAGGTACATGAATTTGGAGCATGCTGTGCCACCTTTGGGTTGCACATGTGACACTTTCACAAAATCTGTCTGCACTAGTCCTTATGAATTCCAGTGATTGTTCCTGACGTTTATGTGTTTAACTTCACTCAGGGTGCCCATGCCGTGCCCACAGCCAAAAGTGCCTACAACGGGCACACAATCACCACAACTGGACACAGAGCAACGGAAGAAAGTGGCCTGGTCCGATGAATCACCTTTTCTTTTACATCACGTGTCTCACTTACATGGGGAGGAGATGGCACCAGAATGCAGTATGGGAAGAAGGCAAGCTGGTGGTGGGAGTGTAACAAAGTTAAAGAAACACAGCACAGTATTGGTAAACCATTTAATGATAAGTCAAAAGTGAAACTACTCACAAAAGGGAGCATAAACACAAGCATGATAGTAATCCTGCAGCAAAATCAGGGGGTGGTTTTCTCCTAAATGTCCATGTCTCTGAAGTGCAGCTGACAGCTCGTGCGGGTGGATTCCAGCATTCACAGCCTATGGGAACAGTAGGGAACACAGGGGAGAACGGAGATGAGGTTGTCACTTCTGGGTGCAGGGTGAGAGGAGACGGCTTCGCATTCAGAGCATGCTTGCTTCTTCCTCAGGCCTGAGACACGGACATTTAGGAGAAAGCCACCCTGGGATTTTGCTGCAGGATTACTATCATGCTTGTGTTTATGCTCCTTTTGTGAGTAGTTTCACTTTTGACTTATCAATAAATGGTTTACCATACCTCACAACTTTTTAAGATGGGAATGAGGGACACCTATCAGCACAAGTGAGCAGGCATAGGACACGCCCCTTGCCCCCCCCCCCCTTAAAGGAGAATTCTACAAAAAAAAAAAGATTGGTTAAACCCACAAGTGATTTTTTTTACCACTACTTTTCCTTTATATTGGCTTTTGGAATTTACAAATGCAGGAATTTAAAAATCAGATGAAAGGGTTCTGCACTGGGAAACACTTTTTTGTAGATAAAAAGTGCATTTTTTATACATCAGACCAAAATGAGGGACAAATGAGGGACAGAGGGATCGGAGACAGTCCCTCGAAATCAGGGACAGTTGGGAGCTATGGGTTTACCAATACTGCACTTAGAGGTGCTGTGTTTCTTTTCCTTTGTTGCATTTCAGAGACTGCTTCTAGCTCTTTACACTTGCTGCCCATAGTGCTGGTACATGGATTCCTCTCCCTCTTCATCTTAGAGAGTGTTGCTATGGATTTTGTCCCTCTTATTGAGAGACTTTTTTTAATCACATTTAGTTTATCTGTGTACACCTCCAGGGTCTCTCCTCAAATGAGCGCTGAGTTTTTTTATCTGGTGATGGCAGTGTGATACTTCGGGCAATGTTCTGCTGGGAGACATTGGTCCTGCCATTTATGTGGATGTTACTTGACACATACCATCTACCAAAACATTGTTGCTGACTAAATACACCTCTTCATGGAAACCGTATTCTCTGATGGCAGTGTCCTCTTTCATGATAATGCACCCTGCCACACTGCAAAAATGGTTCAAGAATGGTCTGCAGAACACAAGAAGGTGTTGACTTGGCTTCCGAATTCTCCAGATCTCAATCCAATTGAACATCTGTGGGATGTGCTGGAAAAACATGTCCAATCCATAGAGGCCCCCACCTCTCAACTTACAGGACTTAAAGGATCTGTTACTGACGAATTGGTGGCAGACACCACAGCATACCTTCAGAGGTCTAGTAGAGTCCATGCCTCAATGGGTCAGGGCTATTTTGATGGCAAGAGAGGAACCTACTTAATATTAGTTAGGTGGCCACAAAGTTATGGATGATCAGCGTATATACAAAATATAGGTGTAAAACCGTGTACAGCAATCCCCAGCAATCATTGAACTCTTCTTCCACTCTTCTCACCCCAATAAACTCCCTGAAAATAGTAGCCTGCAGCTATCTGGTGAGGACTTTTTTTTTAAGCAATACACTTTATCTTATTGTCATTATATCAATTGGTGTTTTTCTCTGCTGTGAAAGCTGAAGAAACGTGACGGCAATTCCTGTCACTGAGTAATTGTGGTGACATTTCACTTTCTATGGAGAAGGCACAAGAAAGGTTAAGCCCTCCCCAATCCTTGCTGGATCGCTATTCACCAACCACAAAGAGCTCCTAGCGTGTTTGGGAAAACCGCAGTGTCTTGCCACGTACAGATCATACCATACGTAGGTGACTTCCGACACCGACTATGTAATATAACTGCTGCGAGAAGGGCCAATGCGGACTCAGATGATTATTATGTACTGTGCTGCACCTGTACTACTGTGCTAAAATAAACATGTTTACCTATACTGTCCCTGCATTCCTGGTGCAAACATTTCATAAAAAACACATGTAAAAGAAAATTTGTCATCACTGACTGCCTCCAGTTTGCTGGTACAGTCTTGCTGATCCTCCTTGTTTAGTGCTTTCTAAATCCCTGACATGAAACAAGAATTCAGCCTGTGAAGTCAGAACCTGTGATCTTTGTACTAGTCTGGGTCAATGACTCGTACTACTGAAGCCCCCACTACAAGAGACGTTTATCTAAATTCAAAGAACACTTTAATAGATCTATAGATTTTATTTATTTCCGACCAAGAGGGGCCTTTCTACTGAACCAATGAGTCAGTCCACCAAAAACGAATGTGTTTAAAAACCAACTCCGGGAAACTTAAAAATGATCCCTTGCAGCAAGGCTGTGCCCGCACTGCAAGGGTTAATTGCTCGTATAGGTGTGCACAGCCTATTGCAGTAGGGTGTGAACCCCAAAGCTCAAATATACATGCCTTTCTCTGCAGCCTCAGCTGCAAGTGACAGGGAATGAATAGGAAGTGCTCTGTGCTGAGCGGTGCTCCCGAGTCCTGCTGCTGTATCCATTGACACAGACAGCAGGACTCAGCCCCGCCCCCGGCTCCACTGTCACTGGATTTGAATGACAGCCGCAGGAACCAATGTCTCCTTGCTGCTATCAATCTATCCAATAAGGACCCGAGACAGTGGCTGGAGTTGCTTGAGGTGCTGGGCTTGTGCTTGTCGCTGGAACAAATCGGGTTCGGTAAGAAAAAGTGCCCTGGAAGGATATGCCCTCATAATGACCAGGCTATTTTTTGCGATACGGCACTGCGGCGCTTTAACTGACAACTGCGTGGTCGTGCGACGCTGTACCCAGACAAATAGAGCTTTCTTTTAGGCCAATATGTATTCTTCTACATATTTTTGGTAAAATAAAAAAATCGCAATAGGTGTATATTGATTGGTTTACACAAGTGTTATTTCGTCTACAAACTACGGGATAGATTTAGGGACTTTTTTTTATTGTTTTTACTAGTAATGGCGGCGATCTGCGGTTTTTAGTGGGACTGCGACATTGCGGTGGGCAAATCTGACCCCAACTGACACTTTTTGGGGACCCGTGACATTATTACATTGATCAATGCTATAAAAATGCACCAATCAATGTAAAAGAAAAAACACTGGCAAGGAAGGGGTTATCACTAGGGGACGATCAAGGGGTTGAGTGTGTTCCAACTGTAGGGGGATGGGCTACCAGGGACATGACAGAGATCACTGTTCCCGATCACTGGGTACAGAAGATCTGACATGTCATCTGGCAGAACTGGAAATCGCCCTATTTACATAGGCAGTTCCCCATTCCGCCGCTGTACACAGCGATTCCGGGTCGCGGGCGGACATAGAGTCCGCTGGACCTGGGGGCATGCTCCTGTGGCTCACAGCGGGCGCCCACTATTTCCTGTGCAAACACCGACATACACCTACGGCGGTTTGTGCAGGAGTACCGACCTGCCGCATAATTATTATAATCATAATTATCAATCAGCTGCTGCACCTGTAGGGCTCTAATGAGGAAAGCTGCTGGGTTTGCATCCCTTCAGCCGTGATTTCCTATTGGGAGTATCTCACAAAAAATTACAATTTTGTTGCAGGGGATGCCTGAAATCTGACTTCGTGCAGACTTCTGGGAAAATCAGACAAGCAGGGAATTATGTTTCTGGGGGATGTTCTGTACTCCATTTGTATACAGTAGGCCTCCAGGTTGCCATATTGCATTTTATAGAAAATTATAGCAGCTGCAGATTGAAATGGAAAATAGGATTTTTAACTTACCGTAAAATCAGTTTCTCTGAGTTCATTGACAGACACAGCGCTTCCTTATTCAGAAGCATAGGGATGTCCCAAAGCAGTGCCAAACATGAGTGGTGGGTCAGCCAACAAAAAAAACAGGATAGCAGATTCTCCCTGAGAGGCAGCTGCCAGGGGGGAAACTGCGACCAGACGCACCAGGTTGGCATACCAGTACCAACGAGGCCAGTCTGGGGCCACTAGAATGACCGGAATTCTCTCGGCCTCGATCCTGCGTAATAGCCGAGGCAGAGGCTTGAGAGGAGGAAAGGCGTAGATCAGACAATACTGGCCCCACGGAGCCACCAGAGCGTCTGAGGCGTCTGCCAGAGGGTCCCGAGACCCGGCCACAAACCTCTGCACCTTCCTGTTGACCTGGGGTGCCATCAGATCTAACTCTGGAGAGCCCCACCTGGCGGCGCCAACCCCCTGCCCACCAGTACTCAACCCCATCCCCCAGGATTCATTATGGCACCACACTACCCCATATAGAGGAGGGAGGGGGAAAGGGGGGCTACAAAAAGGGACCTCCAGGGACAATCCACCCCAGGAAGAGAGGGTGCAAGGGAGGAGGGAAACCTGCAGGACTGACCGACCCGGGGAGGGGCCCGCGTCCCTTGCAAACCCACCAGGGGGAGAGGGGAGACATTTATTCACCATACCAGGACCAGGCGGGCACCGCTCCAGACAGAGCCTCCTCGCCACCGAAGTGGGGGGATGTTGGCCATGAGTGACGCTGCGACTCGAGCAGAGACCCAGTCGTATGCGACCTCACAAGACGTTTAACTCACAGGGCTGGCCTAGCGCATAGCTGCAGTCTGGACACGCTCACTGGCCAGACTGGGGAGACCACTGGATCAAACGTCCAGCCCGTCGCCTAGTCTGGCAGTTGATTGCAGATCTCACCGGGAAAAAAATTCAGGAAATAAAATGATTTGCCAGGACTAAAGATCCCAGCAGGGAACTAGGTCCTTACTCCTGACTAGGCAGAAAAAAAACTGAAGGCCTATAGCAGAGAGGTGGGTGTATATCCCCTAGGACTACCCATGGGTGTAGCCAAGTCATTTTTCTGCTTAGTGTCCTACTCCTGTAGGGGGCGATATAACCCCTATGGTTATGAATAAGGAAGTACTGTGTCTGTCAATGAACTAATGAAAAGGTAATTTTTAATAACATTCGATTACAATATGACTTGTGTCGCAACTGTAATCACTATATTAGTTTTATTTTATTTGATATTTTTTTCCCCCCAAGAAAGTGGAGTTACTTTTTAAACAGCCCCTATGGTCGGCATTGTTCCTGCTTTCCAGGAAATTGGCAGGACCATAACCTGAGTAGCTATAGAAACATTGTAAGATCACACAATGCTTGTCCTCTTCTAGCCTCCAGATCTGAGCACCACGCCTGAAATACTTCTTTGCATGCTCCAAATTCCATCGTACAATCCCAGGCACAGTGCCACTGTACTTGTGGGAGGGTGATCATGTCAGAGCTGTTTTCACTGCCATGGGAACAGCACCGATCTAGGTGTATACAGGACAAGCTTACATAACGGCAGTGTCTAGTTTCATGCAGGTTATACAAGTGGTTGTAGTGTAATCATCTGGACAACCTCATTATCCCCAAAACACTTGGCTTGTAATAAGATCAATGACAAGGGTAAACACATACAAAAATAGCTAGTATGGGTTTTTTTTAGTTCTTCCCTTCAAAAGAGATCGGCCATGAAAAAGATATGTGTGCTGTCATAGCAATAGCTTTGAAAATGCTGGTTGCCTGACTATTGCGCTAACCTGCTTAGTTAATACATGGCATGAGAATGTCAAGATTCAGGTTTGCAGTAAAAGTAGTTGTTTTGAAAGGTTATTGGAAGGAAGGTTCCAAGTACAGAATGGGGTTCACCCATTAGATGATGTTCACTAGTAATCCAATGAGCAGGTAGGGGGCAGGAAAGTGGAAGAGTCTGCACAACATAAACTGTTCTATTACCTGTACAGCCATAATGGGGTGGGTGGGTCAGAAGAGTATGTACAAATCTTTTAGGAAGAAAATCAGTTTTCAAATGTGGATTTGAATAGTGGGGAGACCGGATCAGTAATGCATCATGTACTACACTACGTATACTACATAATTAATTATTACCACAAATGTTGGATATGTTACCCCATGGGGTTCACTCTGAATGGCTGCACAGAAGGCAGTCGAAGGCTGGGTTCACACTAGCTGCGGCCACGGCTCACAGCAGGGGTCCGGTGCGTCCCTGTACACCGTGTTCCAGGTGTGAATCAGGTCCAAATTATTGGCTGAATTCGCAGCTGAAACAGAGCCAAAGACGCACAGCACCTCTTCCAGTGCGCTCCGCGGCCACCCCCAAGCTGTGTGAACTGCCCCGTAAAGAGCCGGTCAGAGTCTTCTGTCATGCGAATTGGATGTGTGAACCCAGCCTAAAGCTGGTGGAGCCAAGGTAGTGCACTGACTGTATTTCCACACAAATCCACTGTTCCCCTAATTAATTACCTCTTCCATTGGACCCACGCATCAGCTGGTATAAACTGAATGGTCATATGCCTAGTACAAGGTCTTCAAGTGTCTTGTACAGGTCTAGATCACTTATGTGTTTGCTGTACCCATGGAGGAATGAGGTAGCCCCCAGGTAAGTCTACTCAGCATAGGTTTTACGCTATATGTCCAATTGTTGATTAGAGCAGGACTGTGTGGACACACCAGTACGTTGACACAGTGGGTTCATTTACTAAAGGCAAATAGACTGAGCACTTTGCAAGTGCAGTTGCTTCAGAGCAATAGGAATTCATGATATCACGTACTAAACATGATGGATATGTTATCCCATGAGGTTCATTTAACTTCTGGATGGCTGCACAAAAGGTGTTCTAAATCTGGTAGAGCTGAGGAAGGGCAGTGAGTACATGAGGTCTAGGCTCCATCTTGATCTTTCCCTATCCTGTTTACAGTCCCTGGAATAAGATGTTTTCTAAACCTTTATATTGACCTTGGATATATTTACTCATAAGTAAATCATCACCAAGTGGTCTTCTACCAAACAAAAGGCTCCCAATTTAATATCCACTCATTGTATATGAGACCCCCCCCCCATCCCAACCTTTTCAAATATCCTAAGTCCTTTTTACAGTCCCAGCTAAAAATGTGTTTCTAAAAAATGCCCACTCTGACAGGAAGCAAGACGGAATTGTACAAAAGGATCCAACCCTTCCCTACTTCACTTGCCCCAATCCAAAGCAAAATACAAAGCTTTGGGTGGCGTTAAGCCTTTAACATTGCTACAGATCCCCTTTAGTAAAAAAATCATCATCTGCTATAGATATGGAGCTACAGACTGCACTCTACAGCATTATACAATGGGAAAAGATGACTCCTTTACAACAGGAAAAAGCGCTGTTGGGATTCAGTGAACTTCAGCTAGCGGCTATAGCTGCTGGCAGTAGTCGCATTTAAACAATCTGACAGGCTGGTTGTACCCAAGTCGATCAATGAATCCACCCGAGTACAACCAGCTTGCCCATACCTGGACCGAAATTCAACTGCTGAACCGGCCACATTTCAACCCATGTATGGCTGGCTTTAGAGATATCTAGATGTATAAAAGCACTCTATAATTCCTCATGGAAAGGCTTCACTCTTTGGAAGAAACTGCTATGGAGTCTAGAGGTAAGGGAACATGTACTTAACCTATCAATACATCCTTTGTTTACTTAAAAATTCATCTTTCTCTCCTTGTACTTAGTGATACATCACTAGAGATGTAACCCTCAACAATTGTGTTGGTATGGTAAATATACTACTGAAAGTGTTTTGTTATATCTGTTATGCCCCGTACACACGTCGGATTCTCCGACGGAAAATGTGTGATAGGACCTTGTTGTCGGAAATTCCGACCGTGTGTAGGCTCCATCACACATTTTCCATCGGATTTTCCGACACACAAAGTTTGAGAGCAGGATAGAAAATTCCGATCGTGTGTACACAAATCCGACGGACAAAGTGCCACGCATGCTCAGAATAAATAAAGAGATGAAAGCTATTGGCCACTGCCCCGTTTATAGTCCCGACGTACATGTTTTACGTCACTGCGTTTAGAACGATCGGATTTTGCGACAACTTTGTGTGACTGTGTGTATGCAAGACGAGTTTGAGCCAACATCCGTCGGAAAAAATCCTAGGATTTTGTTGTCGGAATGTCCGAACAAAGTCCGAACCGTGTGTACGGGGCATTAGATAGGTTCAAAGGATACCTGTTGATTATGGCAGAAATTTGGTGAGCCTATAACTTCCTGTGCTATCTGCCTTTGCTGGGTGTTATCGATGGCAATGCTCTCAGCTATCTTTCTTATGGAGAACAGGAGAGGGGCAGGTATCTTGCATCTGTTGTCCTGATAGAGGAGGGTAAACGAGTCATCCTGGGACTAATATTGTCTTACTGTCAGAATTTCCAGGCAAAAATAAAGGGAAAAAAACATGAAAAAAATAAAACCAACGCTACCGCAACTAAGGGCTGGTAAGCTGCACTATATGACATTTCTCTTTTTTACATGTTATACCCGTATTCAGGGTGTAACTTATTACAAACGAAGCGGCCCCCACCCCCCGGAACACCCACTGTGACAGCTAGCAGGATCTTCCCCTCCCACCCCCGCTAGCTGTCAAAATGTAAAAAAAATAAAATAAAATAAACAATTCACACAGCGCTCTGAATGGAAAGTTACAAGGTCCAGTAGCCTTTGCGGCTGTCGGCTTGTAGTTTTCAATGAACTACCACAGCGCTATGGTAGTTTATTGAGTCTTCCTGTCAGAATGTATTGGCTTCCGCATACGAGGTACGAGCAAGCCGATACACTGACAGATCTGCATGGCATCAGCAATTTGCTGATCGCGGGTGCAATGCTTTAAAGGCTCGTAAAACAAAAAAATAAACAAATGCACATTTTTTTACCTGCAACAAAAGTGCATTTATTATTTTTTTGTCAAAAGGTGAACTTATCCTCTAGACCCCTTTCACACTGGGGCGCTTTTCAGGCATTTTAGTGCTTAAAATAGCACCTGTAAACCGCCTGAAAAGCACCTCTCATGCCTCCCCCAGTGTGAAAGCCCGAGTGCTTTCACACTGGGGCGGTGATCTTGCAGGACCTGCAAGAGAAAGGTCCTGCAAGCAGCATCTTAGGGGCGGTTTGGGAGTGGTGTATACACCGCTCCCAAAACGCCCTGCAAAGCTCTTTGGCAGCGCCGCAACATGAGCGATTTTAACCCTTTATTCGGCTGCTAGCGGGTGAAAAGCGCTGCTATAACAGCGGTAAAGCGCCGCTAGACCTAGCACCGCTTTACCACTAACGTCGGCACTGCCCCAGTGTGAAAGTACCCTTACTGTTGCTTTACTGTAGCCCTAAAATGAGACAGCTCTCGACTCTCTAAGGCAGCCTTGCTCAACATGTTAGTTACTTATAGTAACATTCCAGTCTCAGAAAACCCCTGCTAATAAATTTCTATACCTACAGCTTTGGGTACATTAGTGTGATGGTCAGTTAGAAGAATGCTCTTACATTTGTGGTCATTGGGAAAAATCCCACCCTTACAGATATCTTAAAAGATCACTGGTGTCAGTGGGAACTTATCAGAGAGGCAGAAAGTTCTCATTGCTCAAGGAACCTCTGGAGGAACCCTAGCGTTCCACAGAACCCTGTTTGAGAAAGTCTGCTATAAGGCCAGTCACAGAAGCGATTCCCTCACTGGCTGAATCGCTAAACCTCAGCTTCTTCTATGGTGTTCCTTTTCTGTTCCAAGGTCCAGTCATGCGTTTAATTTTGGCAATTATGTTGTTGGTGAAGTCTGACATACAAAATGTGTCTGTTTTGCAATCACAGTTCCAAATTTGCAAACCACAAACTACTGTGCTATTTAGGAGGTTTGATAGTAAACCTTTAAAGATCAGCGCTGCCTAATACTGTCGGTACCCCGCAGTGAAATGCTGGCACGCAGGCTTTAAGCATCACCTCTTCCAGCAGAGAGCGAGGATGAAGCCTGATGGAAAATATATGCGAGTACGTGTCAGGTACTGACCTGCATCCTGAGTAGCGGATCTGTACAGGAGCAGGCCTTGTTGATCAGGTATGTGTGCTCCATGTATTCTGTGATTCGCTGCAGGAAGCTCAGCGGCTCGTTAAAAACGATCGGCATCGTGATTTTCGACAGCTCCTGCAGGCCGGGAGAAGAAAAAAAGAAAACAAGGTTAAAGCGGGCGACTCTCGGGACTGAGAAATCCATTCCTGCCGCAAGGGTAATGCGGGCAATTTAAACTGAAAAAATATTCATGAGAGAAAGCAACATTGACTTATCAACAATGTGATTTAAACTTATCATCTTGTATTTGCTGAATACTAATACCAACCATGGAGAGTGCTTAGGGGGTTGGGCCCATGGACATTGAGCGCACGGTGTCTTCTTTGAGACATACTGCGATGGGCATAAACTGCACGTGGGATTGCTTCTACTCCCATAGGTGTGTTCTGCTGACAGCTACCAAACTTTCTTATCTGCCCATGGAAATCAAGCCAAACGGGGGGGCAAGCAAACATTTCCTAGACTCTGTCCCAATATATATTGTAGCAGGAATGGAAGTACAGCTTGCAAAGATTTGCAGACTGTAGTAGTCCATGGTATACATATTGTTTGGCAATGGTCACTTGACCATCATCAGGAAGTGGAATATTTCCTGGTTTTCAATGAGATGATTTTAACACTCTGTAGCTTTAAAAGGATAGGTTCACGTTTAAATGCAAACATTTTTGCAGAAAAAAAAAAAGTGCATTTATTATGTTTTCCTGCAGAAGCCTGGAAAGCATTGCACCCCCTTATCAGTGGATCAGGGGTGCAATGTCAGGCTTCTGCAGACAAACCCTGCACCTTTCAGCTCATACCTCCATACGGGAGATCTGTTTGAAACCTGCAGGGCTTGTGAATGAACTACAGGGACGCTCATCATTTAGAACTACTACAAGCCATCCGCAGTGATAGATGATGGTACTTGTAGTTCATTCATTCACAGGGAACGGTCTATAAAGGATGCGGCCGTGTAAGTGAAGTTTTTCAATTGTGACAGCGGTTTCAGGGAGAAGATCCCCCACCCGCTGTCACACTGGGGGGGGGGGGGGTTTGGCAGGAGTTTGAACATGTTGCATGTTCCACCCTAAATATGGGTGGGAACATGTAACATGTTCCAAAAGGTGAATTTATCCTTTAATTATCTGCACGTTGGGGGGCGTTTTTGCTTAAGAGCGTTTTTAGAACACTGTGGGTCTAGTTTTTGTTGATCTTGCTTATATTAATGTAATAAAAGAAAACATATCACCATGCCAGCTTAATGTGCCAATGTGTTAACACCACAATACTGCTGTTTTAGCATTTAAAACTGGCTTTGTACATTATGTATATTAAGTCTCGTCTCGGCATCATGGGTCCAGGACTCTGTTTTGGAACAAGCAACACTCTCATTGTAGAAGGAGTATGAGGCGAGAAAGCTTTGCTGGGTATAATTACACAGCATTATTTAATGTACAACAGAGGGAACATAGCAGGGAATGGGCACAAGCAGCCAGGTGCCATCAATCTGTTTGTTACGTAACACACAGATTAAAATTCAATACTTAACAGGCTGCTTTTCTAAAGAGCTTTCAAACACACAAAATGTGCCACCTGTCTCCAAACACACATCTAGGTTATTCCAGGCTATTTCTACTGGCATTTCACATATTTTAATTTGTTTTCCTGCCTTCTGGGAAACCAGCCACGGCACACAATGTTTTAAAGGAACATCCCAATTTTTCTGTAAACCCAAAACTGTAAGCCAGGGTATTATTCTAATTTTTCTTTTTTCCATAAAGTTTTTATTGGAAGTAAAAGAAAACAAGCAAATGAAGAGTATAACGGAAACGCATAATACAAATCAAATGACAATTGACAGGGTGAATTAACGTTGAGACTTATAGGCCATGAACATCAAGATGTCGATTATCATTACGCTACCCTGTATCAGTGGAGATTGAAACCTATTGGGTTTCATAGATTCTGATAGGGCGTGTGGGGTTGTAAATCTGTGTTATTCTCATTTTTATACACCTGCACAGGATCCACAAGTATCTACCATGCCCAGCTGGAGATGTTTTAGCTTTGCTTGCTGCAGGCAATGTTGTGCCTATGCAGCCAATCTGAACAAAATGGAAGAAGAGTGGTGGGCAAAGTTTTAGACTGTAAAGGTAACAAAAAAATAGTTCCAAATCTATCTTTAAAGCGAACCTGTGGTCAGCTTAAGGAACAGCCATTTTCAAACCAGGGTTCTGTGGAACCCTAGAGTTATAGTTACATAGTAGGTGAGGTCGAAAAAACACACAAGTCCAACCTATGTGTGTGATTATATGTCAGTATTACATTGTATATCCCTGTATGTTGCGGTTGTTCGGGTGCTTATCTAATAGTTTTTTGAAACTATCGATGCCCCCTGCTGAGACCACCGCCCGTGGAAGGGAATTCCACATCCTTGTCGCTGAGTTCCTCAGGAGGTTACTAGGGTTGCTTCAGCTATGATTGATTGACCTCTTACTTGATGGTGTCTGCATAATTCCAGATCCACTACAGCAGCAAGTAATTTATGAGGATTTTTAGCTGTCTGCAAGGGTGGAATTCTCACCACCACTGTAAAGGTGGGATTATTCCTACTGATCACCAATGTAAGATACGCTCTTTCCTCTGGCCCCAATTATTAAAATTAAAGCTAGGGCTCCATGAGTCCTGGAATTTATTTTAATGGCTCCTATGGGGCGAAAAATGTTGGGGAAGGCTGCTATGAACATTCAAGTATTTACATATTCCTTGCAAGCAGTAAATGAGCTTTGAAGCAAATCCCCACTGGCCTCTGTAGCCTAAGAGACCATGGGGCAATTCATCCTTAACTCTTTTGACCAGAGCTTTTTTGTTTGCAGCTTAGAAGCCCAGGCCAAGTTTAGCAAGTTTGGTATGCATCAGTTGAAACAGTTTAGAAGTTTAATCAGCCTAAGTTTAACCTGTGGATTGTTGGGAGGGGTTATGCAAATGCCAACATGTTTTGACGTCAGCCTGGAGGAATAGGCATTCCTTAAGGCTGCTCTAGGTAACACCCACATGCTTTTGATACATGGTTGAAAGAACTGAAATCCAATGAATGAAAAGAACCAGCCAGGGACAGTTGGGCTTTGAAGGAAAGGGCTAGATAAGTACAGGAGGGGAGCCTCTGCAGCTGTGCAAGACTGAAGGAAAAGCTGGAGCTTAGCTTTAATTTGACAATAACTCTAGGACTAAATTTTCTGATTGAAAGCAGGTCTGGAAAATAGAACACACACAGCTGCGCATGCCTAGTTCTCTCCCGCAAGGTTAAATAACATTCTAATAGACTTATGAAGTCATACTGTGGCCATGAAGGGGTTGAAGCGCATAGCAGAAGTATAGTCAGACTTACCAGTCCAATGCATTTTTTTAATATGCTCCACACGCTGAAATTATTTCTAGAGATCATAGGGGCCGGCAGGGAGGTCCTAGAAGGCAACAAAGAAAATATTAGAAGTGCAGAAGCTTTTAAATAGAGCAAACAAGGACAGTAAATGGTTGATATGTTAAGGCTGCTTAATCGGTTAGAGGGTGTGAAGGGGTGAGAGGGGTGGTCAATTTTTACTTTTTAAGAACCACACTTAAACAGATACTAATGGATTCCGAGGTATTTCCAAGTCAGCAAGAAGAGAAAAATTACATCATCATTGACTGATGTTGGCACTGGACCGGAGCCTCCGAGGAGACTTCTCTATAAAATTCTAAAGTCAAATCAACAGGCACCTCTTGATCCACTCTGGAAGCAGGCTGAGCAGGGCAGTCATTTTTCTACCTTTAAAGGACAAAATCCAAGCAGTTCATGGGGGATTCCAATGCATTTCTATGCCAGCTGGGAGATCAAAATTAAACCAGCATTAACTAGGTTGGCACTGGAGTCTCCCAGGAGCTCTCTCTATAAAATGTTAAAGCCAAATCATCTGCCACCTCCTAATCTGCTCTGCAGCACTACAGATTCAGATTAGAATACAAGTCTAGGAATCCTGAATAGCAACAAGATTTTAGAAGCTTGCACACATAAACGTGTTGATTTGATCAGAAGCTTTAATTCACGGCCACATGTGGACCTAGGGATGTCAACTGAGTAGTTATCTTTGAGCCTTGACCAAAAATGTTCCTCCGACTCTACTCCTTTCCGAGAGTGAAGTGGAATGAAGGAAGGAAGGATGGAAGGAGAAAGAAGGAAGGATGGAAGGAGAAAGAAGGAAGGATGGAAGGAGAAAGAAGGAAGGATGGAAGGAGAAAGAAGGAAGGATGGAAGGAGAAAGAAGGAAGGATGGAAGGAGAAAGAAGGAAGGATGGAAGGAGAAAGAAGGAAGGATGGAAGGAGAAAGAAGGAAGGATGGAAGGAGAAAGAGCAAGCAAGGAAGGAGAAAGAGCAAGCAAGGAAGGAAAAGGGGAAGGAAAGGAAGAAAAGAAAAAGGGAAAGGGAAATGGAAAGAAGGAAGGAAGGAAGGAAGGAGAGAGAAAGGAGAGAGAAAGGAGAGAGAAAGGAGAAGGAAGGAAGGAAGGAAGGAAGGAAGGAAGGAAGGAAGGAAGGAAGGAAGGAAGGAAGGAAGGAGAGAGAAAGGAGAAGGAAGGAAGGAGAGAGAAAGGAGAAGGAAGGAAGGAAAGAAGGAAGGAGAGAGAAAGGGGAAGGAAGGAGAGAGAAAGGGGAAGGAAAGAAGGAAGGAGAGAGAAAGGGGAAGGAAGGAGAGAGAAAGGGGAAGGAAGGAGAGAGAAAGGGGAAGGAAGGAGAGAGAAAGGGGAAGGAAGGAGAGAGAAAGGGGAAGGAAGGAGAGAGAAAGGGGAAGGAAGGAGAGAGAAAGGGGAAGGAAGGAGAGAGTAAGGGGAAGGAAGGAGAGAGTAAGGGGAAGGAAGGAGAGAGTAGGGGGAAGGAAGGAGAGAGTAAGGGGAAGGAAGGAGAGAGTAAGGGGAAGGAAGGAGAGAGTAAGGGGAAGGAAGGAGAGAGTAAGGGGAAGGAAGGAGAGAGTAAGGGGAAGGAAGGAGAGAGTAAGGGGAAGGAAGGAGAGAGAAAGGGGAAGGAAGGAGAGAGTAAGGGGAAGGAAGGAGAGAGAAAGGGGAAGGAAGGAGAGAGAAAGGGGAAGGAAGGAGAGAGAAAAGAACATAGATTTTCTACTCAGGTGCAACACTCCCTGCCCAGCTATTTAATACTCTGCTAATGCGTAGTCCTTCCAGCGGGAATGAACGTGTCTGCAACGTGGCCATTGTGAGCAAAGTTGGTCCTTTCAGGCTAGGCAATGCTTGTTGGTTCAAACGTTATTTTGGCCCAGTACATGGATGGGAGCCTACAGGCCTAAAGAGTTAATGTCTAGTGCCCATTTTAAAGCCACCATAGATTCTCTCTACTTAGATTTCTTAATTTCAAGGCTCAGTCTACCCAAAAGTGATATTTCAGTAATTGCTTATATCTAGTTACTTATATCTCTCAGAAATTCCAGCTCTCTGTACAACAGATCCTGATCCTTTCACTGTCCACCATGGAGCCTCATACCTCCGGCTACATCAGGGGTAGGCAGAGCTGGGAACTTGAGAGCAGAAATCTCTTGAGTTCCTTAGAAAGATTTAAAAGGGAGTCGCTTTAAAAAAAAAAAAAAAAAAAAGCCTCTAAACACAAGCCTGATATCAGCAAGCCCTCATCCAAATTCCCAAATTCTCAGAACCTTGCTGTTTCTTAAATTACTAATCCTTACAATTCGTTGGAAGAAAAAGAGCCACGCCAAGAACACTCTTGCAAGATTTCCATAATCTTCACGATTATATGTATTACAATACAGCGGCACACCTGTGGCAGAGTTGTATTATGTTCGCTGTCACTGAATGCATAAAATTTTTTAATTTAAGAGTAGTAATGGGTATCACTTATATTCCAACTGTACACTGCAAATGTACCATCTACCTGCAGGGCCTGCACCCCTCATGCAAGTTTTATAGATATGTAGCAATAACTTTAAATTAAAAAAAATGGTGAATCTAAAAGAATAAAAAAGCAGAGAAAAAACACCATTTATTACACATGCTAAAAAAAAGACAAACTGTGCTAATGTCATGCAGCTGACCTCTGTAACTTTCCACCATAGCCTACAAACTCTGTGACCCTCTAATGTACCGTGCCCTCATGCTGTATTACAAGCATGTTGCACAACTACCAAAAAAAAAAAAAAGAAGATTTAAAAAGTCCATGTCTTCAATGGATTATAAAAAGCGGGGGAGGGGGGGGGGCATGAACCCTGAACCTTCAAAAACAAGTCTGCAGTGGCAGCTTCCATATTTTCACATCAATAGGTTCCCTTCATGTTTTACCTTTATTTCTGCTATTCATCCTTTAGGTCCAGTTCACACTAGATGCAGTTTCGTGCAGTTCCGTGCGCTTTTTTTCTGCACAAAATGCATGCACGGTGTTTTTCATGTATTCCAATGGCTCTAGTTCACACCATGCAGTCAGTTTCTGCACCGGAAACTGACTGCATGGTGTGAACTAGAGCCATTGGAATACATGGAAAACACTGTGCATGCATTTTTAGTGCAGAAAGAAGCGCACGGAACTGCATCTGGTGTGAACTGGCCCTTAAACCTTGAAGATTTATATTTCTGCTTCTTCAAGTCCAAACGCAGGGAAATCCTGTTTTTGTGGCCAACCTCACACAAATCTTTATTAATAATTCTGGATAGGCCTGGAAAAGAGGATTACTTCTACCAAATTGCTGGGCAGATTCCACTTCTCTTTCTGTCCGTGTTACAGTACACAAGAATTGAGGGTGAGCTGTTGTCACTGGGAAAGAAAGACACCGACAACGATATCTGGAGAGTGGTCACCAGGATAAATGGAGAGTGAATATTTCCCCTGGAGACACAGACAGGGTGCCGTGAAGAGGCCTTGCAGCTTATGCATGCGTTTGGAAATGCGTGCTAACTAAACCCCTGTTTTTAACTCAGACTGTTGGACAGGTTAATTTGGTCAGTTGGCAGACTGGTTGGTGAGTTGAGCTATGGAATGTTCTGTTTTTGTCTTTCACTGGATGGCCCTTCCATGTTCTCCATGCTGTGAATGCCAATTATAGGTGGGGGCAGGGGCCATTTGTTACTGGAGCAAAAAATACAGTGGTACTAACTGCCCCCAGCTCCACCCAAAGCTTTGCCTTTAGATTTACTGCCACATCAGCACAACAGAGAGGTGAAGGTAAGACCACTGACGTGAAAAGGGACCTTTAGTCACATATGGACAGAGACTAGCATCACCTTTTACCTACATTCTAAAAGGTGAAATTAAACGGACTGTTCAAAAAGAACTTTCAGATGGGAAAGCATTCATCTTCCAAAATGTATTTAAAGAGGAATTCCAGGTTTGGATATTTTTATATAGCTACATTAGTCCAGCTTGATCCAAGGTAACTAGGCATATACCATACTTGTGGGATCCCCCTGGAAGCTGGAAATAACTATAGTAGGCAGCACTAGTACAGTAATCTCCACTAGCTTCCAGGTCCCATGCTGAGGGGCTTCTCTGCTGCATTGTGAACACAAGAGGTGACCCACCCAGCACAAGCGCCATTCAGAGACTGCTTTGCAATTTCGCAATAAATGCAAAGCATTCTCTGATTGGATGAGGTGGATAGCGTGATTTCACCAGCCTGCCTTTCCACCTCGTCCAAACAGGGAAAGATTTGCATTCTTCGAGAAAATGCAAAGCAATCCCTGAATGGTGCTTGTGCTGAGTGGGTGACTTCTTGTGTTTACAACGCAGCAGGGAAGCCCCTCAGCGCTGGACTTGGAAGCTGGTGGAGGTCACTCAAGTGGGGGTGCCTACTATAATGATTGCCAGCTTCCAGGGGGATCCCACAAGTATGATATATGCGTAGTTAAATTGGTTCAAGCCGGACTAATTTAACCATGTAAAAATATCCAAACCTGGAATTCCTCTTTAAATACATTTTAGAAGATGAATGCTTTCCCAACTGACAGTCCATTTAGTTTCACCTTTAACATATAGATAAAAGGTGATGCTGGTCTGTCCATGTGACTGAAGGTCTTCAGTATGCCCTTTTTCATGTCATCGGCATTACCTTCACCTTTCTGCAATGTAACTATGTAAAAATATCCATACCCAGATTTCTTCTTTAATAAGAAGTCCTAACTCTGAAGGGCAGTAACCAACAGCAATCAATCAGAATTCACTCTTTTGGAGTCCAACCAGGTGATGATAAATTCTGATTGTCTACTACAGATAAGTACACTTCCGAAAAAGCACGCTTTACTGAACAACAATTGGCTAATGCTAGCCATAGAAGGTCCGAATCTCGAAATCGGCTGAGAGTCGAACCATGTATAGGCAGGTTGAATGTACCAAAGTTGATTAATCAATTAACTTGGGTACTACCAGCCTGTTGGATTTTACAAAAAATCACTGTGTTCTCCCACCAGAAGAACACAATGGCTCCGCAGGAGGGATTCTCCCATCGACACAGTCAACAAATAAAATTGCTCCATCTATGGCCGGCCTAAGCTGTTGAAGTACAATGTGATGGCCTCTGCAGCCAGTTTTAGTATTCATAATGATAAGCTTGGGCAATAAATACCTGAACTCCTTAGTCATATCAGCCTAGCTGTAAAAACATAGGAACTCAGTCCAAAATCAAGGTATTTACCAGATGAAATCTCTACAACCCCTGAACTCTAAATGTCAATGTGGCACCAAGTGACATCACCAGTCATTTCCAATTTAAAGAGGAGCTTCAGCCCAATTAAAAAATCGTTGGAAGTGTTTTAGTGGATTAGCAGACCTTTGTACATGACCTCTCAACAAATCCTGAGTCCTGTGTTTGTAGGTACCCCTGGGTGTTTGAATTCACCAAAAACTTATACTTGATTTCAGTTATTTGTAATACCTCTTGGTATTTGCTCTTCGGTTTTAGTAGTAGCTTATCAGCTTTAAACTGAACACAAATAGATCTATGGGTGCAGAGCTCTGTACAGCCGTGAAGAGCCATTTGTTTATCTGTTTGCACTATCGCGGAGGTGCATACAGGCAGCCTATATAAATGGATACTCATTGGCTGTACAGATTCACTGCACAGCCAAGTTTGACAGGTACGCATGGATGGGTGCACTGCCGTGGACACAGGCATTTGGCCATGCACCCTTTCCTGCATACCTGTCAAACTGGGTTGTCCATACAGCAAATGTGTATGTATTCACTGAATTCATCTGTCCGCATGCAGCTCAGCGCTAGTACAAAAAAATAAAAATGGCTCTTCACACTGTATGGGCTCTATGCCTGTGTGAATGAGCCCTTAAAGGATCAATTATCCCCAATTCCAATACTTTAGTGTTTATTATTATATGCTGGAGAGTTAAATCACCTCTTTTATCATTCTCATGGAGACTCCTCTGGGAAGATCTCTGCACAGAGTTCCTGGGTTTGCACATCCGCTCTGGGCTGCCACTCTCCCAGCTGGATGTTATATTTATTTTATATTATGGAGGATGTAACAGGAGGAGCTGGTACAACGATAAGCGTGGACACCCAAAAAGCCCACATGAAAAGAAACAGGATTTATAATCCAACTGCTGGATTATTCAAGACATAGAATTAGTCAGGTAAAAGCTCAACCCACCACCTCCTATGGCCGGACAAATCTCAGTTGCCGGATCAGGATGGTGACAAAAAAAGTCCCTCTGACGCCCAGGTATTTGAGCATTTTATGTCCATTTTCATTGACTGCAATTCCACAAGCTGCCATAAGATGATGTTGCCTAATAGAAACCGGATTTTCTCAGTCAGAAGAAGTGATTCTTCCTTACCCCTTTTTTTGTGTGTTACACACTGCAAGCTTTTTTTTCCTTTAAACCCAATGGGTTAAACGAAAAAAAAAACCAAAAACTGACAGGTCGCAGTACCAACACAAGCAACGTTGGTGCGGTGATCTCCTCTGCTGTGCTTTTGTATTCTGACACAGGGACTCAAGGGACTCCTACTCCCCCCCCCCCGCCAGAATACAGCGATAACCGGATGCTGGTTGTCCAACAAGTCCCTTCAACAAAAGCCGGTCGTTAGAGCAGCTTCTGTCACACAGATAGCTGTACACTCTGAATGAAAATCAGCAGAGTGTGAGAGCGCACATGGGTCAGTGCTGCGAGAGCGCACATGGGTCAGTATACAGAGAACGCATATGGGTCAGTATACAGAGTGAGAACGCATATGGGTGAGCATTGTGAGAGCGCATATGGGTCAGTATACAGGGTGAGAGAGCATATGGGTCAGTATACAGAGGAGAACGCATATGGGTGAGTATTGTGAGAGCGCATATGGGTCAGTATACAGAGCGAGAACGCATAGGGTCAGTATACAGAGCGAGAACGCATATGGGTCAGTATACAGAGTGAGAGCGCATATGGGTCAGTATACAGAGTGAGAGCGCATATGGGTCAGTATACAGAGTGAGAGCGCATATGGGTCAGTATACAGAGTGAGAGCGCATATGGGTCAGTATACAGAGTGAGAGCGCATATGGGTCAGTATACAGAGTGAGAGCGCATATGGGTCAGTATACAGAGAACGTATATGGGTCAGTATACAGAGTGAGAGTGCATATGGGTCAGTATACAGAGAACGTATATGGGTCAGTATACAGAGTGAGAACGCATATGAGTGAGAACGCATATGGGTGAGCATTGTGAGAACGCATATGGGTCAGTATACAGGGTGAGAGAGCATATGGGTCAGTATACAGAGGAGAACGCATATGGGTGAGTATTGTGAAGGTCAGTATACAGGGTGAGAGAGCATATGGGTCAGTATACAGAGTGAGAACGCATATGGGTCAGTATACAGAGGGAGAACGCATATGGGTGAGTATTGTGAGAGCGCATATGGGTCAGTATACAGAGTGAGAACGCATATGGGTCAGTATACAGAGTGAGAGCGCATATGGGTCAGTATACAGAGTGAGAACGCATATGGGTGAGCATTGTGAGACCGCATATGGGTCAGTATACAGGGTGAGAGAGCATATGGGTCAGTATACAGAGGAGCACGCATATGGGTGAGTATTGTGAGAGTGCATATGGGTCAGTATACAGAGCGAGAATGCATAGGGTCAGTATACAGAGTGAGAACGCATATGGGTCAGTATACAGAGTGAGAGCGCATATGGGTCAGTATACAGAGAACGTATATGGGTCAGTATACAGAGTGAGAGTGCATATGGGTCAGTATACAGAGAACGTATATGGGTCAGTATACAGAGTGAGAACGTATATGGGTGAGCATTGTGAGAACGCATATGGGTCAGTATACAGGGTGAAAGAGCATATGGGTCAGTATATAGAGTGAGAATGCATATGGGTGAGTATTGTGAAGGTCAGTATACAGGGTGAGAGAGCATATGGGTCAGTATACAGAGTGAGAACGCATATGGGTCAGTATACAGAGGGAGAACGCATATGGGTGAGTATTGTGAGAGCGCATATGGGTCAGTATACAGAGTGAGAACGCATAGGGTCAGTATACAGAGTGAGAACGCATATGGGTCAGTATACAGAGTGAGAACGCATATGGGTCAGTATACAGAGTGGGAGCGCATATGGGTCAGTATACAGAGTGGGAGCGCATATGGGTCAGTATACAGAGTGGGAGCGCATATGGGTCAGTATACAGAGTGAGAGCGCATATGGGTCAGTATACAGAGTGAGAGCGCATATGGGTCAGTATACAGAGTGAGAGCGCATATGGGTCAGTATACAGAGTGAGAGCGCATATGGGTCAGTATACAGAGAACGTATATGGGTCAGTATACAGAGTGAGAGCGCATATGGGTCAGTATACAGAGTGAGAGCGCATATGGGTCAGTATACAGAGTGAGAGCGCATATGGGTCAGTATACAGAGTGAGAGCGCATATGGGTCAGTATACAGAGTGAGAGCGCATATGGGTCAGTATACAGAGTGAGAGCGCATATGGGTCAGTATACAGAGTGAGAGCGCATATGGGTCAGTATACAGAGTGAGAGCGCATATGGGTCAGTATACAGAGTGAGAGCGCATATGGGTCAGTATACAGAGTGAGAGCGCATATGGGTCAGTATACAGAGTAAGAGCGCATATGGGTCAGTATACAGAGTAAGAGCGCATATGGGTCAGTATACAGAGTAAGAGCGCATATGGGTCAGTATACAGAGTGAGAACGCATATGGGTCAGTATGCAGAGTGAGAATGCATATGGGTGAGTATTGTGAGGGTCAGTATACAGGGTGAGAGAGCATATGGGTCAGTATACAGAGTGAGAATGCATATGGGTGAGTATTGTGAGAGCGCATATGGGTCAGTATACAGAGGGAGAACGCATATGGGTGAGTATTGTGAGAGCGCATATGGGTCAGTATACAGAGTGAGAGCGCATATGGGTCAGTATACAGAGTAAGAGCGCATATGGGTCAGTATACAGAGTAAGAGCGCATATGGGTCAGTATACAGAGTGAGAATGCATATGGGTGAGTATTGTGAGGGTCAGTATACAGGGTGAGAGAGCATATGGGTCAGTATACAGAGTGAGAATGCATATGGGTGAGTATTGTGAGAGCGCATATGGGTCAGTATACAGAGGGAGAACGCATATGGGTGAGTATTGTGAGAGCGCATATGGGTCAGTATACAGAGTGAGAACGCAAAGGGTCAGTATACAGAGTGAGAACGCATATGGGTCAGTATACAGAGTGAGAACGCATATGGGTCAGTATACAGAATGAGAGCGCATATGGGTCAGTATACAGAGTGAGAACGCATATGGGTCAGTATACAGAGTGAGAACGCATATGGGTCAGTATACAGAGTGAGAACGCATATGGGTCAGTATACAGAGTGAGAACGCATATGGGTCAGTATACAGAGTGAGAACGCATATGGGTCAGTATACAGAGTGAGAGCGCATATGGGTCAGTATACAGAGTGAGAGCGCATATGGGTCAGTATACAGAGTGAGAGCGCATATGGGTCAGTATACAGAGTGAGAGCGCATATGGGTCAGTATACAGAGAACGTATATGGGTCAGTATAGAGTGAGAACGCATATGGGTGAGCATTGTGAGAACGCATATGAGTCAGTATACAGGGTGAAAGAGCATATGGGTCAGTATACAGAGTGAGAACGCATATGGGTGAGTATTGTGAGGGTCAGTATACAGGGTGAGAGAGCATATGGGTCAGTATACAGAGTGAGAATGCATATGGGTGAGTATTGTGAGAGCGCATATGGGTCAGTATACAGAGTGAGAACGCATATGGGTCAGTATACAGAGTGAGAGCCCATATGGATTTGTATACAGAGAATGTATATGGGTCAGTATACAGAGTGCGAGCGCATATGGGCCAGTATACAGAGTGCGAGCGCATATGGGCCAGTATACAGAGTGCGAGCGCATATGGGCCAGTATACAGAGTGCGAGCGCATATGGGCCAGTATACAGAGTGCGAGCGCATATGGGCCAGTATACAGAGTGCGAGCGCATATGGGCCAGTATACAGAGTGCAAGCGCATATGGGCCAGTATACAGAGTGCAAGCGCATATGGGCCAGTATACAGAGTGCGAGCGCATATGGGCCAGTACTGTGAGAGCACATATGGCTCAGTACTAAGTGTATTAAGAGTATCTATGTGGGATTATTAAAAAATAAATAAAAAAAAAAAAGAGGGCAATCAAAATCATACACAAAATATATATAAAATATACATACATATACACACAATTTACTTTGCGTTTGTGAATTTGTGTAAATATATCAGTAAAAAGAGATTGGGGAATTCTAATCACAATGGCGACTGGCTATAATTTTCTCCTAGATCTCTATGCCATTTGTCCAGACCTAAGGTAAAATATCACTTTTAGGTATACTGGCCTTTTAAACATAATACAAATGTCTACAGCCTGTCCGGACATCAGGAAAAAAAACTGATTGTTTTGCTGCTGAATATAAAGCGTCAAAGCTGGCACATGCAGAGTGAATTTCATCCGGTTCCTGAAGAACCAGTCAAAATGTGTTCAGTGGGTGGCACTGCCAGCATCTTTCTCTCTGACATTCCACAACTGAAAAAATGAGGGAGCCAAATGGAAAATTGGCAGTCAAACAGTGAATGCATGCAATCAGGTGCAGCCACTGTTCGGGTATTTTGTCCACTGGCAGGGCTGCCTGTTAAAATATAATAGCCGGAGAAGGAGCTTCGTCCATCAGTGCTGTGCAGCGTGGATGGAGGAACCTAAGATTTTAATTTCTGCAAGAAATCCATGTTTATGCCCAGCTTCACAAACAGGGTGAAGTCATACTTTATGCAAGGTACCATTGTCGGGCAGTTTAGTTTTAGTGAAGAGCTGAATCAATATGATCGAGGAAAACTCTAGACAGTAAAAAGCATTCCATGTTCTACCACCAATGGCTGTGACATCAAACACAAAACATCTCATGACATAAGAAGTCACCTGTGCTTCTTCACTCCATTCTCCTGGAGGCTTCCCTCCTCGTCGGGTGTCATGCTCTGGTTGGTGAGGGTCATGTCTGCAAGCCGCTGGTTGGTGTCAGCAAATTCTGCCGAGGAATTGTCTGAGTCTGTGCCTGTTGGAGAGAGAATGGAAAGTGTGACGTTCGGGTGTCACTGAACTCTGATCTCCTCGGAGGATACAGAAGGACAGCCTATTATTGGTGGTTTATTTTTATTTTTTTTATTTTTTTGTTTCACAAGCTTGGGGGATATTGTGCAAGAAGCAGTGACATACCGCTCTGGCACACTTCAGCTAAAGTCCAGCCTTTACACATGGTGAGATTATTTCTACAGATACAACAAAACACATTCCTTCAACTCTGATGGATGCTGATAACACTCTGTAATGTCACCTCAATAGGCAAGAAAAACATGCAATTTAAAAGCTGATAAAAACATCATATTGTCAAATGGAAATGCGATATGTTCAGAGCGTTGGATATTGTAGGTATTAAAAGACCATATATGATTGTCACTCATGTCATTCTGTCATTTAACTTTAATAAATACATTTTGCATTTGTATCTGCAGCCAAGCAGTCCCTTAATGCCAAATAAAATATTTTTTATCAGACCATGGTAACAGTATTAAAAGCGAAATATAGTACATTAATACATTGAGGGAAACTGCTTTAACAAAGTATTTGTTATTCTGTTAAGACAGTCTTGTGATTCACCAACCACTTACCGAATAGAAGAGAACACCGCCATTTTTTTTTCCCTATCTCCAGACAAGCAACTAAATGCACAGGTGCAATGCATATATAGGAATTGCTTTAGGCTCCATTCACACTTGTGCAACTTATAATGCAATTTTGGACATCAAAGTTGCATGACAAGTCGTTCTCCATGTTTTCCAAAGATACCCATTCATAAATGCCTAGTGACCTAAAGTTGCAGCAACTTCAAAGTAGTTCATGCACTACTTTGGTCCGACTTTCATGCAACTTGAGGGCCATAGACTTCAATGTTAACCCCCCAGAAGTTGTATGAAAGTCATACCTAAATGTCACACTTTGCAACTTGTGTGCAACAGTTGTCCATTATCACTGGTCAAAGCCAAAGTTGTATCCAAATTGCACCCATCCTAAGTTGCATCAGAGTTGCACTCCAAAGTCAGCGTAACTTTGGAGTCGTACAAGCAGGGGTGGCCCGTCCATTAGAGGCGCCCGGGCGCCTCTCCAGGCCACCCCCCATATGCAACGGATAGATTCATGCATAGTATGAATCTATCCATGGCCGCCGTAGCCACCCCCTATTCATACATCCGGCCTCTTTCAGGGCACATAAATTACAGTGGCCAGGGTTTTTTTTTTTTTAAAAAAAACCTGGATTAGAGCTAGAGGTTCTAATAGGCTTCAAAATAGGGTGGGCTTGGGTCGCAGAGGGTGCAACCGGAGCCCACCCAGGTGTGTTACAACAGCGAATGACCATTTGCTGTTGAAACACTGATCCTTAATCCAGCTATGTAGAAGCGGGTGTGAGACCCATTTTCCGATTGACCGAAAAGAGAAGACTCCTGATTGGCCGCTGTGGTGGAGGGAGGAAACGGAAGCCGCCATCGCCGTGATGACCTGTGGAGAGCAGTAGAATAGGAGGCAGCCGAGCAGGGGAAGCTGCCAGTGATGGGGTAAGTGCATACTGTTTTCCGCCCCCCCCCCCCAAAAAATTTCCACTGGCCGCAGCTGCGTACAAGTGTGAATGAAGCCTTATGCAGCAAAGGATCTGCAACACTGTACAGCCAGTTAGGTGGTTCAGGCACCCCAGCTAAACAGCACAACCAGATCAATGACCTATGCTGCAGCAATAGCAGCACAGCTTGGTGGAAAAGATGCTTCCAGCGTGCTGATTGGAAAATAAGGGAGCAGCAGCAAGTTCCTTATCGTCACATGTGCACTGCAGCAGAACCTCAATGGCTTCTACTTCTGGCCCGCCCTTATCACTTATGTATCAGGAATCATAGGACGCAAATATCTAGACATTATAGGTACAGATATTTACTGGATTTATAAACTACACTTAAAATTTTTCTATGGAATATATGCTTTTAAAGAGGTCTTTCAACCTTCCCACCCACTTTCTATCCTTCCACTCCTAACCCCCTCCCCCTTCAATTGGAAAGTAGAGCTGCACAATTAATCGTTAAAAATTTGTGATCTCAATTCAACCCCCCCTGAGGATCTCTATTGCAGAGTTTACTGATTCTTTCATATAACAAGTGGAGAGACTTATCTGCTCACTCAGCTGTCAAAAGAAAACATCCGGGCAGTCTGCCAAGTTTTTAAAATTAAACATTGTAACTAACTTCCTTCTTAGATCAAAGGGAAACTTCTGTGTGTAAAGAAAAAAAAATCCAGGCAGTCTGCCAAGTTTTTAAACAACATGTAAATGCAGGAACCACTTAAAGTCTAAATCTTTTTCTGACACTTGTTTCTTAAGGTAAAATCAATATTTTTTGCTAGAAAATTACTTGGAACCCCCAAACATTATATATATTTTAGCAGAGACCCTAGGGAATAAAATGTTAATTGCTGAAATATTTTATGTCACACTGTATTTGCCCAGCGGTCTTTCAAAAGCAATTTTTGGGGAAAAAATACACTTTAATGAATTAAAAAAAAAAAAAACAGTAAAGTTAGCCCAATTTTTTTTGTTTTAATGTGAAAGATGATGTTATGCCGCGAGAATCGTGATCTATCTTCTAAGCAAAAAAAATTGTGATTCTCATTTTAGCCAGAATCGTGCAGCTCTATCGGAAAGGCTTTTTTTTTTTTTAATTACTTTTTTGGGGAACACATCCCACACTTTCTGGCTTCTCATCTAGTTAAGAATGACAATGTTTAGCTGCTCACTGTCTCCTGAGATACTTAGGTCACGCATCTCAGGAGGCCTTGAGACAGCTAGGTCCAGATGACATCAGAGAAGATGGCGGCACTGGACCAAGCAAGCAGCAGCAAAGTGTTAAGGATGGGGGAGATAGGGAATAGTACAATGTCATCTACTTGCCCTAGCCTGCTGGGTTGACAAATCAGGAACACCAGCACATGAAGCCATCCATATGCTCATCTTTCCACGTTCACTGCATTATGCTTACAGCATTCTGTAATGCTATAAAATTTAACTGGTCCTGCTGGTCCTCACGCTCTCATTTTATATCATACAATGTTGGGGATTATGGAAAGAAAAATATAATAGTAACATCTAAAATGCATGTAATCATGGTTTGAACAAATATACATAAAATTGGCTTAGGACCCTTTCACATAGGTGATCTAATCAGGTCCATGCATTCCTATAGACAGACAGGTGTGAACAGACTTTTGTCCATTTACACTCACCTACCTCCAGATCCGGTCTACTAAAAAATACGGAAGACGACCCGTCGTCTTCCATTTGATCAGAGGATAGTTGGGTGGAGTGGAGTCAGTGGAGTTTACTCCCAGACTAATCAGAGCACAGTGGGCTTTGTCTGTGTCCACTCTGCAGAAACTGAGCGGGCACAGATGTGTCATCCTCCCGCTCTGCTCTGAATAGCAGGGGATCTGTAAGTGGACCCCTGCTCATCGAACGGAATTCGTCCCATGTTTAAAGGGCCTAAAAGTTTTCCTTTTTCTCATTGCCCAAAAGTTCATTTTTAACAGGGGCGTAACTACCACCATAGCGACCCATGCGGGCGCTATGGGGCCCGCAGCCGAGTGGGGCCCAGTGAGAATAAGAGCACTGCCGGCACAGTCTCCCAGCCAGGGGAAGAGAGAGGAAAGGAAGAGGCGAGCTGTCCGTATCAGCAGAGAGCTGAATTGCCCGATGTAAGAGCTTTCATTAGAACTTCCAGTGTTCCCGGGCCTCAGGTCACATAGCTCCACCTTTTGGCCCAGTGCCTTTGATAGACAGAACGCCGATCCAATGCGGGACATGTGACGTCATCAAAGGCGTAGGGCCATGAGGTGGGCTATGCGACGATGAGCCCCGGGAAGACAGGAAATTCAAATGAAAGCTATTACAGCGGGCAATCCCGCTCTCTGCTGATCCGGGTGGCTTGCCTCTTCCTCTGCATAGGTGGGGCTGTATGGGGCACAGGCAGACCAGGCTGTATTGGGCACAGGTCACGCTGTATGGGGCACAGGTCACGCTGTATGGGGCACAGGTCACGCTGTATGGGGCACAGGTCACGCTGTATGGGGCACAGGTCACGCTGTTTTGGGCACAGGTTACGCTGCATTGACACTAGGGCAGCTGTGGGGGGGGAGGGCTGTTTGCAGGGGGGCCCCATACAACATTTTGCTATGGGGCCCTGCTATTTCTAGTTACGCCCCTGATTTTTAAAGTGGTTCTAAAGCCTTAAGGTTTTTCAGCCTCTGTGCTGCAAAATCGCCCCAGCCCTCCTTATACTTACCTGAGCCCGCTCCAGGGATGTACACGAGAGCAGCGGCTCTCACCGCTGTCTCCCACCTCCCTGGGCAGATTGATAGCAGCAGGTGCCATTGGCTCCCGCTGTTGTCAATCAAATGCTGTGTTGAGCGAGCAGGGGGTGGGGCGGGGCCAAGCCACCCACTCTGTGTCAATAGAGGCAGACAGGCCAGCTTGGGAGCGAGCGTGCATAGGTGCTCCCATGGGAAACGGCTTCCCATTGGGGCACTTGCCGAAGAGGCGGAGACTGGAGCGCCAGCAGGGGAAGCCAGAAGAAGAGGATCAGGGCTGCTCTGTGCAAAACCACTGCACAGTGCAGGTAAACATAACCTGTTTATTATTTTAATTTTTTTTTAAAAATGAAGCTTTAATGTCGTGTTAAGCTTGTAGATAGGATTTTACAGGCACCTTATGCCCCACTGTTGCTAGCTCACTGCTTCTTATAGGCAGGTATCATTAAATGGTGGACTGCGGGCCAGACCCAGACTGAGTGACAGCCATATCTGCACCGCCAGTCAGCAGCATTGGTATCCCTGTCTGCTTCTTCCTCTCCCTGCCCAGACAACCTGTAGCCTCTAGAGTCGTTTCCTGGGCCTTCCCTTATCCTCTCCCACTGTCACCATCCACTGGTTGAATTTTACTCACTGGACCTCTGTGAATTTGAATGCAACACCCCTGCAATAAAGTATTATTTGAGTGACAGTTCTGCTGGGGCGGCTGACAATACAACCAGGATGATGGTGGCCAGCAGCAGTCTCAGGGATTTTGGTTTGTCTACACCAGGGTTCTCCAAACTTTCTAAAAAAAAGGGCAAGTTTACTGTCTTTTGGGCTTTAGAGGGGACCGGATTGGGGCTAGTGGGATTAGAACATTAGTGGGAGAAATGGTGCCCCGTTGTTGGTGACAGTGGGTGAAATGGTGCCCCGTTGTTGGTGACAGTGGGTGAAATGGTGCCCCGTTGTTGGCGACAGTGGGTGAAATGGTGCCCCGTTGTTGGCGACAGTGGGTGAAATGGTGCCCCGTTGTTGGCGACAGTGGGTGAAATGGTGCCCCGTTGTTGGCGACAGTGGGTGAAATGGTGCCCCGTTGTTGGCGACAGTGGGAGAAATGGTGCCCCGTTGTTGGCGACAGTGGGAGAAATGGTGCCCCGTTGTTGGCGACAGTGGGAGAAATGGTGCCCCGTTGTTGGCGACAGTGGGAGAAATGGTGCCCCGTTGTTGGCGACAGTGGGAGAAATGGTGCCCCGTTGTTGGCGACAGTGGGAGAAATGGTGCCCCGTTGTTGGCGACAGTGGGAGAAATGGTGCCCCGTTGTTGGCGACAGTGGGAGAAATGGTGCCCCGTTGTTGGCGACAGTGGGAGAAATGGTGCCCCGTTGTTGGCGACAGTGGGAGAAATGGTGCCCCGTTGTTGGCGACAGTGGGAGAAATGGTGCCCCGTTGTTGGCGACAGTGGGAGAAATGGTGCCCCGTTGTTGGCGACAGTGGGAGAAATGGTGCCCCGTTGTTGGCGACAGTGGGAGAAATGGTGCCCCGTTGTTGGCGACAGTGGGAGAAATGGTGCCCCGTTGTTGGCGACAGTGGGAGAAATGGTGCCCCGTTGTTGGCGACAGTGGGAGAAATGGTGCCCCGTTGTTGGCGACAGTGGGAGAAATGGTGCCCCGTTGTTGGCGACAGTGGGAGAAATGGTGCCCCGTTGTTGGCGACAGTGGGAGAAATGGTGCCCCGTTGTTGGCGACAGTGGGAGAAATGGTGCCCCGTTGTTGGCGACAGTGGGAGAAATGGTGCCCCGTTGTTGGCGACAGTGGGAGAAATGGTGCCCCGTTGTTGGCGACAGTGGGAGAAATGGTGCCCCGTTGTTGGCGACAGTGGGAGAAATGGTGCCCCGTTGTTGGCGACAGTGGGAGAAATGGTGCCCCGTTGTTGGCGACAGTGGGAGAAATGGTGCCCCGTTGTTGGCGACAGTGGGAGAAATGGTGCCCCGTTGTTGGCGACAGTGGGAGAAATGGTGCCCCGTTGTTGGCGACAGTGGGAGAAATGGTGCCCCGTTGTTGGCGACAGTGGGAGAAATGGTGCCCCGTTGTTGGCGACAGTGGGAGAAATGGTGCCCCGTTGTTGGCGACAGTGGGAGAAATGGTGCCCCGTTGTTGGCGACAGTGGGAGAAATGGTGCCCCGTTGTTGGCGACAGTGGGAGAAATGGTGCCCCGTTGTTGGCGACAGTGGGAGAAATGGTGCCCCGTTGTTGGCGACAGTGGGAGAAATGGTGCCCCGTTGTTGGCGACAGTGGGAGAAATGGTGCCCCGTTGTTGGCGACAGTGGGAGAAATGGTGCCCCGTTGTTGGCGACAGTGGGAGAAATGGTGCCCCGTTGTTGGCGACAGTGGGAGAAATGGTGCCCCGTTGTTGGCGACAGTGGGAGAAATGGTGCCCCGTTGTTGGCGACAGTGGGAGAAATGGTGCCCCGTTGTTGGCGACAGTGGGAGAAATGGTGCCCCGTTGTTGGCGACAGTGGGAGAAATGGTGCCCCGTTGTTGGCGACAGTGGGAGAAATGGTGCCCCGTTGTTGGCGACAGTGGAGAAATGGTGCCCCGTTGTTGGCGACAGTGGGAGAAATGGTGCCCCGTTGTTGGCGACAGTGGGAGAAATGGTGCCCCGTTGTTGGCGACAGTGGAGAAATGGTGCCCCGTTGTTGGCGACAGTGGAGAAATGGTGCCCCGTTGTTGGCGACAGTGGGAGAAATGGTGCCCCGTTGTTGGCGACAGTGGGAGAAATGGTGCCCCGTTGTTGGCGACAGTGGGAGAAATGGTGCCCCGTTGTTGGCGACAGTGGGAGAAATGGTGCCCCGTTGTTGGCGACAGTGGGAGAAATGGTGCCCCGTTGTTGGCGACAGTGGGAGAAATGGTGCCCCGTTGTTGGCGACAGTGGGAGAAATGGTGCCCCGTTGTTGGCGACAGTGGGAGAAATGGTGCCCCGTTGTTGGCGACAGTGGGAGAAATGGTGCCCCGTTGTTGGCGACAGTGGGAGAAATGGTGCCCCGTTGTTGGCGACAGTGGGAGAAATGGTGCCCCGTTGTTGGCGACAGTGGGAGAAATGGTGCCCCGTTGTTGGCGACAGTGGGAGAAATGGTGCCCCGTTGTTGGCGACAGTGGGAGAAATGGTGCCCCGTTGTTGGCGACAGTGGGAGAAATGGTGCCCCGTTGTTGGCGACAGTGGGAGAAATGGTGCCCCGTTGTTGGCGACAGTGGGAGAAATGGTGCCCCATTGTTGGTCCCCGGTAACAGTTTGACGATCACTTGTCTACACCAGGGTGGCTTTTACAAGAAAATAACATGCATAAAATATGTTGCATGCACATTTAGGATTGCGGTTTAAATAAATGGCCTAGCAACAGAGTCTTTTTAAAGTCAATGTGTTGTTTTGACCTGCAAAGCTAAAGTTCATTTATGTATCTGTGGGACATAGAAATAACCACAGCTCACTGACAGTTGTATCACACAGCCTGATCCCATATAACCTTCTGGAATGCTTGGTTCCTTCACCGTGACATGCATTCTAGGGGTTACTACCAGGCATTCTGAACTGTATGTTCAAATATGTATGTGAAGAGTCAACTGGCAATCCCACAATAACAGTTTTAGTGCCAATTAAGGTTTTATCTGTTATGATAAGATGCACAGGGATAAAATATGGACTTTACAATGCAGACAATGTACAAGATGTGCAGAGAATGTATAATGACCAGGGATAACACTATAGTCTGGCTGATAGAGAGATAATAATATAGTCTCAAGCAGGCACTGGAACCATCCAATTGCCCCCAGGCTACACTATCTTCAAGAGTCTTCACAAACTTGCAGGCTTCAGTAGAATCTGCTGCTGTCATCCCAAAGGCACAGGGAGCGAATTAGTGATCAGTAGAGGATTGCAAACCCATTGTGGGCCTTGTTCTGCAATATGTCACGTCTATGAGGAGCTGTGATTATTTCAGACTTTCAAATGTCAGGATGGTGAGGCTTGAGGAGGTATTTGGTCTGGTTAGAAATTGTCCAAGATTTCTTTCCTACCAGATAAATCGTCTGCTGCATATCCCCTCTTCTGGCACAACCCTGGTGTTTCCGAGTAGTGTGCAAAAAAAAACAGTTGTTTTGTATTGAGATAATATTCTATGTAATTACAGCAAAACTGTTACGTGTATGAATTGTGAACACGATATATTACTAGTAACTAATGCTGGCCAGACACTGATCGAAATTCAGCCAATTCAGCAAGTCCATCATTTAATTGACTTCTTTGAAGGAACATGTTGGTATTCTGACAGCAGTGGGACTGACTCGGCAGCACTGGGGGTCCATTGGCTCCTGCTGCTGTAAGTCAAATCCTGTAAGGAAGAAGCGGGGGGGGGGGGGGGCGATGCCAAGCCAGGCTGTGTATGCCTATAGACACACACAGCCGGGCTCAGGATATCAAGCCTGTAGGAGTGCCCCCATAACAGGTGGCTTGCTATGGGACTACTCAGAGAAAAGGAAAAGCCAAGAGCGCCGGCGGGGGACCCCAGAAAAAGGAGGTTTTGGGGTCGCTCTGTGAAAACCATTGAATTGAGCAGGTAAGTATAACATGTTTATCATTAAAAAAAACTTCCTGCCCAGACTGCTGTCAAATAACGTCTGGGCGGCATAATTCGCCGCTTTGGGTGGACGTCATATGACGTCCTACTGGAACGGGCTGCGCTGCAGCTCAATCTGTCAAGGCCTATGTGTACCGGACACACCTGATGACAAATGTGTACAGTCCCGCTGACAGGTACCATGTGATCACTGTGACTAGTCGCAGCAGATTACATGACTTTGGAACACAATGGATGGCTTCTTTTCATGCCATACATTGTGTACAATTGTGTTGCTAGCTGTGATTGGTCACAGTGATCACATGGTACAGACAGGGCCAATCACAGCCCATCTGTACAACAATACAGATGAAAATAATCAGTTTCCGCTAGTAAAAAAAAATGGTTGCCTATACCAGTGTTACTATGCTACTATGGCAACAGTGTATTGCTCTGGTCACAGTGTGTTAAAAAAAAAAAAAAAAAAATCGGAAAAAAAAGAAAATAAAAAACTAATTATTATGAAAGATTTGCTAAATTGTATAACAGAAACAAAGACAAACGTGTTTTCTTTTTTTTTTCAAATTGTTTGGAATTTTTTCATTAATGTAGCAAAAAATAAAAAAATCCATTTGTGATTAAATAACACCAAAAGAAAGCTCTATTTGCGTGGAAAAAAAAATGATAGAAATTTCATATGGTACAGTGTT